>JARHVA010001797.1:0-600000 GCA_037957365.1 Torreya grandis
AGAGAGAGAGAGAGAGAGAGAGAGAGAGAGAGAGAGAGAGAGAGAGAGAGAGAGAGAGAGAGAGAGAGAGAGAGAGAGACTCTCCTATAGCTCATCCCTTATAATTTTTCAAACCCATAAAACAAATATGAAAAAGTGGAAATGAGAAAAAAAATGAAAGAGTTTGAATTTTTACCTTACCATAAAGAAAGTAGGGAAAACCTTTTAAACCCTAACTTTAGTGGTGAAAATGCATCCAATCCAGCAGTGGAGATTTGACCCACCACCACATAACTTAAGAGAGGATTTTATATTATTTTTGAATTGCCTTAAATTAATTTACACTTCCCTCATTTGTTAAACCACCTTGTAATTTGATTCCTTAAAACTAGCCAATATATGGAGATAAGAATGAATTAACCACTTTTATTATAAGATTGGATGTCACAAAACTTTTTAGATGTTTAAAATATTTTTTTAGATTGATGTTAGGGATTAAGGGTCCCTATCCCATAAACACATAATTTCTAAATAAATCCATTGGTTTGCCTTAACAATCAAGATTGTTAAGGCAATTAACCATACAAAATGAACAAAATTTAACAAAAGTTAAAAAAAAAACTTTAAATGATATACAACATAAACACCAAAACAACTTCAGCCGAACAATATCCTACTATGCTATCACCAAAATACTAGATTTAATCTAAAATGATCAAATTAACCATCTTACCATCACTTAACAATAGTTAACCCAAAGCTATAAATTTTTATTTCTTCTAAAAATTGGCAGCATGTATCTATTGATCTTTAACTTCTAAAATTGAGCCTACTATCACTACCTCATGCCCTATCATAGAGCTTTCTCCCTCATGTGCTTGCATAAAAAACCAATCTCCTTTGACTGCTTCTAGGTTACTTCAGAGGCGTTCCTTTCCATTTCCACCATGGTGGTGCCTTAAAAACCCCCCTTGAGACACCTTTGGTGAGCCATTTTATGGATTACACCCATTTTGGCCTCCTCTTCTATGCATGCCATTTTTTAAATATGGAATTCACTTCAAGAGATCCTAAATTTCAAGCATGACAATGCCTCTTTTCTCTTCATTCTTCTACTCTCCCAAGCACATCTCATCAATTTCGTATGTGAAATTTAACAAAGCTAGAAACCTAGTTTCCAAATCATGAAAGAAGGACATATGAATTAATCCCATATTATCCTTACCTAAAAATGGGAAGGTTGGGAAAGGACCTAGAGGAAGGGTATCAATTTCTATCATTAACCCCACTCTATATTCAAGCTATATGAAGAAATATTCCAAATTTTTTATCTACTCCCTATCTGCCATCACCATGTAGAGGTTGCTAGCAAACAAAGATGCCAAGTTTGAATTCATGTGCACCCACCTGCTCACTACCAATAGCTCCACCTGCAAGACTTTTTCAATGGCCTTTACAACTTCTAACATGGGTATCCAAAAAACATTAAAGAGATGCATTTTGGTGATAACACTCAAAAATCACATCTCCCAATCTTTTGTTTTGTCAAAGTTTAAAGGCCATCTAGTTTATTCCACACAAGTTCTGTTCCATCTTGATAGTGGAATGCAATAAGGTTCCAAAACCAACTTGTCACACCCATATCAAAGAAAAACATGCACCTGATCATTCTGCATGAAAATATTTCATGAATTGATAAATTTGCACATGTATGCATTCAATTGAAGTTATTATGAGGCATTTAAATCCTGACCACCAACTCAATTGCTAAAGAGGCACCCACCGCCATCACCAACCATGATAAAGCCCATGGGAAACTCAAACCTTATTATTGCAAATAAAGAATAATCACCTTCAAACCATTATGTTAATTTAATTTTGAAAAATATAATTTTATTTGATAAAAAATAAAATTAAAAATTAGCACAATAAAGATTATAAATAAATTTGGTCCAGCCCCCTACAATCTTCCCAATCAACTCTAACATTGTCCACTCTCTCATCCATAGATTGATCAATACATATATTAGCAAGTAAATTTGTTACTTTATTACTTTCTCAAAAGCAATGGGAACATATTCAATCCTCAAAATGGTTTAATTTAGGCTAGATTATAGCCAAAATATTCTCTAATTTCCATGATCTATCCCTCTGACCTCTCAAAGCTTGGATGGCTACCTGCAAATCCCCTTCAATTTCCAAAAAGGAGATCCCACGCTCCAAAGCCATCTCCACCCTAGTTGTTAGAGCTTGGGACTCATCTTCATTATTCATTCCATCTAAAAAATTTAATGACATTGCTCTTATAAGAGAACCACTGCATTCCTTAATCACACAACTTGCTCTAGATGCTCCTAGATTTCCTCTGCAAGCTCCATCAAAGTTTAGTTTAAACCAAGCAGGTTGAGGAGGAGACCAAACTGCCTTTATTCTACTTCTCATATTCTTCTTATCTACCATTAACCCTTTAACAGGAGGATGTTTAAAATATTAAAAAAATCAAGTTTCAACATTTAAATTCTAAAAAGGAGAATCAAATAATTTATCTAAATATTTTCTAACCTAGTTGAAACCCATTTCAGAATCAATCAAAAATAAATACCTAAATTAAGAGTTTTCCAAAACTAAGGTTTGAATATGATTTCTTTAGGTTGTGGAATTATCTAACAATAGTTAAATGATTTTAAACCTCTTTATTAGTGTTCCTTTGGGGGCCGTTTTGGGAGGCACTTTACAAAAATAAAACTAGCTCTTATTTATAGGCCTGAAGTCAATTTGGAATCAACGTATTTAAAATACCTAGTAATGATATTTTTCAAATCTAGAAGTTACAAGTAATTTATAATAGCTTTAAGTTATTAATGAAAGAATAAAATAATTTTTATTATTATATTTACTAATTTTCCCAGAGTGATTCCATAGCCAATTTATTTGGATATTTGAGACAATTTATTCTAAGTAGTATAAAGTCATTATGGAATGGTAAACTAAATTATCGTCTTTCTCATAATAAAAATATTTTATTGCTTTAAATGTAATAATTATATATTAGATAATTGGTTTCTATGTAAATAAAAATTTATCCTCTTATGTCAAATTTAAACTAAAGGTGCTTTTGTACCCAGTTCTTAGTGTGAAAAATAGTATGTTTTGTCTCATTTTGAAGGGTTTTTTGTTGTGACGGTTGTTTGAGTTCCTTTTAGCATTTATAATTTTAGTCGTGACTTCTCTACACTATTTTATACCTTTATATTCTTGTGAATTTAGTTCAAATTTCTGGCCACATGCAAATGTTTGTGTTTGGCCTTAGTTGTTAGTGGGTGGACCTAGGATAGGGCCCACTTGAAGTCATTTTGGTTTGTATCCTTCGAATGAATCTTAATTTTAACGCTCAAGCTCAAGTTTCATTATGTGTAAATTAAGCATATGTCTACATGCCTTGGTGTTTCCTATTTGTGTTTAGGCTAGATAGTGGCCAAGGAGTAGTGTGTAAGGATAACTACGTACAACTCAATCATATAGTGAAAATGTGAAGGCCAAAAGTCTTGAAAATTAAACTAACACTCATTGAAGAATGGATAAACTACATCCAACCCTGATTTTGCATGTGATGGGATCGCCATATATATTTAGGTAGCTTAGGGAGTGGGTGTGGACTTAAAAAACTAACTCTTAGGATGCATTTATGTGTGGACATTATCAACTAACTTTAGTATGTCCTTGGAGAACATGCTTAGTGTACTAACCCTTAGGATGCCCAATTGTGTGGGTTTTATCAACTAACTTGAGGATGTTCTTGGAAAACTAACCATTGGGATGCCCTCCTAGTGTGGGCAACTCATAACTAAATTTAGTGTGTTCTTGGAACACATGCTTAAACATCTAACCCTTAGAATGTTTGTTTTAGCATGAATATTTTAGAATTATTCCTCATGTAAGTGGTTATTTCTAGTTCCAGTTGCATGGTTTTATTTTTCATTTAGTTTTTTTGAGATCATGACCCTTATTAATTTTTGGGATTTGAGCTTATTCTCTCCCATCTTAACCTTGGACATCATTGAGACTAGCTCAGGAGATGAAGCTTCTCCAAGCATCACAAGTCAGATATTGCTAAGATTTGAACTCATTAAAATAAGATAATATAGATTTTTTTTCATGCTTGTCTCTTATTTATGTCATCGTGTGAGAGTGATTGGGTAAACACATGCACTCGGTGAAAATTTTAGTTTTTGACTAATGATTTTTGGGTGTGTCATCTCATCTTAATTATACGACTAGAGCTTATAGAATCTCATATAAGTGCCATATTATATCCCTTTTTGACTTAGAGTGACAACCTAATCTCAGTGATGATGCCTCATGGAGGAGGTCATCACAAGTGAAAGGAGAACAACATCAAACCCTGATTTTATGGAGTGGATATGTAGGCTACCCATGTTTTTAGTGGGGGCACCAGGTCTAGGTTCTTAGGATAGGTTAGGAATACTTGTTATCTTCCTTCATGTTGGCTCATACATTATTGATTGTATTAACTATATATACATAACATTAATTAAATTTGAGTTTGATAATTATGTGAGTATTGTCAACCCCTTCACATTAAGCTTCTTTTGAATATTAGTAATACTTTCTTGTTTTGCATGTCTAGAGAGTAGAGTTATATAGTGTTAATCGAGACCCTCTATTTGTGAGACTTAAAGTGGTCACCTTATGTTAAAGTGATTGTTGTTCTAGCTCATTTTATTTCCCTTGAGTGTGTTAATCGAGTTGTGCGATTAATTTTGTGACCCTCTAACTTTAGAAATTATAATTATATTTGACCATTTATTCTTAATACCACATTATTGTGACTTATCCATCTTACTTGAGTAAACAACTTATGAAACCACGTTATATTATGATCTCATCCTTATGTGTTTGCATTCTGCTTCTTAGGGAAGCTTTGTGGTGAAAAGTGGATGAAATTAAATAAATTACCTAATTATTTGTATAATTATGTGTCACACTCATTTGATAACATTCTAAAACTTACATAACAAGTTTAACCACTAAGCAACTGCATTTTATAACTAAGCATCATCGAATTGATTTTTTTTTGTAAAAACATGGGTTTTAGGATAATGTTTTTTGGGTGTAACAATTATAATAAGGGTTATTTTTAAATTTTTTATGCAAGGCTTGTATAATAGGAAAGCTACTTATAAATAAGTCATATGGTTTGCTTTCATAGCTAATTTCTCTTAACACTAAGATGTCTAGATCCTTGGCCCAACTTGGAAGGTACCTAACAATAGAATATATATATTGAGGAAAGTTGATAGTATGGCCATTATATTTGTATTGTCAACCACATGCACGGGTTACTTTTAATATTAGATTTACTCATGCAATTCAACTTGAGTGAGGTTATATAGTATCTTAGGTTGTATGCTTGGGTCCATGTTATTAAATGCAAATAATCTATAATAATCCCTCTCTACAATGCATCTACAATAAGTATGTTCACCATGGGAAATATTTGTTTGAATATGAGATATAACATTAAAATGAAGCATGCACGTGCCAAGGAAAGATAATTTATTCTTCCATGAAACCTCTTGTGGATTTTTTAGTAGTAGAATCATACAATAGTTGGTTGATACATGGTAAGAGATTCGATGACGTACATTGATCTAGTCATTATGTACACTATAAGATAAAGAAGCTCTTTTATTTTTTTATTCATTTTCCATAGCTATCTATAATAATCATGAAGTGAAAATTCTATGTTAGATTATGGTAATTTATATATGGAGTTTTAGAATTTTTATACAAAGGTACTATGTAGTGCAAACATATAACCACATTGGAAGTATACCAATAAAAAACATTTTATTTATATGTAGTATAGAGAGTGCAACTGTAACATTTTAAAAATGCATGTAAGGAAGCACATGTAAGTTACAAGTATCCGATATTTTTAAGTACATATAACTACAAATATACATCAAATGTATAAATTAAAGTTGCATATTGTCGTGTAGACTCATATTTTCATGTGTTGAGTACTGTACATTGACATGTTCCTTGTCTTTACAATGATATTTTTTAGCTAACAATGTGAAGTGATACTTGCAAAAGAGGACTCTCTTAACAATCTCCCAGATCTCATCAGATGATGATGGTATTATTTTTAGATCTTGTGGTGTGTTGTCTATAAGTTAATTAACAACATATTTGAACATTGTGGTCCATATCGTTCATGTGTCATCTCTAATATGAAATTTAATGCATATTTATATTCACATTTTGCCACATCTATGTTACATTTTTGACAATGCCAAGAAGTGTCAATCTTTTGGATCATCTTTCTTTACATTATTATTTTTAAATAAAAAAATGCAAGCATGCTAACAAACATTAGTCATTTTATTGTGGATGGCAGTCACATTAACTACAACTAAACTTAATTTCCCAAGAACATTTAAATTATGTATGTTTACAATTTTTGTTTGATAAAAAATATCTGTAGTCAATTATGATGTCAGGTTTGTTGTACCATATTTTTCATACCAATTTCTTAGTTGATGTGCCTCAATTATACTTGGGTTGATGAAGAATTGTGTATTTGATCCAATGCTTATAGTTTTTACACTATACACTAGAAGTTTTCCTTTCCTAATTTTAAGAATTAGAACTTGCAATGTTTAGGACACATACGAATCGGTTAAAATATAGCCTTCTTCTTAATAGAAGGCTCTCAAAATGCCTAATTTTATGCTATATCTGGAGTCATTTTATAATATGAGTGTTATTTTATATTTGGAAGTTCCATCTGCTAAAGGTGGAGGTAATAGTAACAAAACAATGCCAAGAATGTCCACTATAGAGCTGAAAGTTGTAGTTTTCATCTCTTTAATAGTTTTGAAGTGGAATTGGTAAAGTGGGATAGTATGATCTTCTTCAGGGCAACATTTGACAAAAGATGTTAGGTCAAGAATGATTTTCCATGTATTTTGTGAGTGATTTTATTTTTTGGATATTTCAAGACCTAATTTGATACTGAGTGTATTCCACCAGTTTGTATTTGATTGGAGAATGAAGCAACTACTTTTCTGAAAGAAGTTACAATTATATCATTTCTTTCATTGTCAATGAGGTCAAAGCTAAAAACTTATGTTGGGTGGTGTTTTTTTAGTAAGTATGAATATTTACATTTTAAAATACTCTACCCTATGTATTCAAATGCCACCATTTGTGTGTATTCTATTTCATGTGTTTATTCTAATGTTTTTTCAATGGAAATAACTTTGCACAATTGGATATCTTAAAAAATATACAAACAATAAACAAAAGCTTAAGAAAGTTGATTTTTTTGGTTGGTACGATGGATTCCTATAAAAAAGGGATAAAAATAATAATTAGTTTGAATTTTTAAAAATGGTAATAAATTAAAAGTATTGCATGCAATTTTATGTGGAATTCCAAAAAAATAAGTTATGGATGACAATAAATTATCATAATCACATATACAAGGAAATAAAGACAACCCATATTTAGGCCACATGAATTTGATAATGTTTGATAATCACATATGAAGTTATATCAATATGGTGTTGAAACATGTTGTGTGATAATTCTAACACTATTAATGGGTTGTGTTTGAGAAATAAGTGAATACAATTGATTGAATTTAAAAATTACTAATAAATATATTATAACATGTTACAATGATGAATAATGTTTAAACATATAACCAAATAAATAGAATATACTATGTATATACATTGATAAAACATATAAAGAACTAATGAAACATAAAAAGAACTAATAAAACATAAAAATAAATACATTTAAATTTTATATGACATATATATGGGTTAGATTTGTCATTTGCATCATTTATATAATATAAACTCTTGTTTTGTTTTTGAAGTCTTTTTAAAAAATATTTTTAAATAGTTAATCTATATAATTTTAATTATAATGTATGATGTATCCAAAGTAATTTAAGCATAGAATAAATTTAATGTAAATATAACACACATATTTTAGTCATTTGGATCTTACATCGAATATTTATTGGGTGACAGTTTTTTTTGCATGAAATATAAATATGTATATTTTTGTTTGCATACTATTATGTGGTAATATTTGAAGATGTATTTATTTTAAAAAATTAAAAATAATGATATTTTAAAGTATACATTAATATTTATGGCCATTTTATAAGTATTGAATTAAATAGTAAAATAAATATATCAAACTGATTTAAATTGTTTAATAATGTGAAACTTCTTTGTTTTGTTTGGGCAATATAATTTGGACTTGGGATTGGGAACATGTATTCCAATGTGGATTAAGACATGGTTAGGCTTGTATTTTATTTTATGTTCAATAGTATCATAAACAAGGCCAAAACCTCTATAATATGTTCGATTGGTTTTAAATCTCGAGCTAAAATTTTTATGAGGGTTTGTAACACCAAATCACTCCATCAAGTTCTATTTTATATCATGGATGCTAAGTTTTGGTATTTTATAATAGATGATGTGAATAAAAAATTGTTTCTTATTAATATGCTCTTCACATTGTATTTATTTTATAGACAAAGACCATGTTAAAGTCTCCTTTGGTATAATTACATTTTATTTAATCCTAGTTGTCATAGTATTAAAAGTACCTAGCAACAAAACATCAATTAAACCTTAGTTGATACAAACATAGAAGATAATTTAAGAATGACATTATCAAAAACATTCATATACATTAGTAAATTTTTTAAAATATTACATATAAATACACACAATATTATTTAAAAAATTATTGAAAAAATTAAAAATACAACTCTCAAGAACTAAATGTTAAAGTAGGAAGTATTTTATGTTGGGCAGGTGGGGTGGGTGAAGTAGGCACTCATTATATTTCTTTAAAATCCTTTTTTATACATAGTCTAACATCCAACTAGGGACATGGTGGGAGAGCTTTGCAGGTATTTAATTCCTTCGATAAATCCCAACTTCATATATCAATCAAGGCACTTGTAAGCAGGTAAACCAAGTTGGACAAATGTCCTTAGATGTTCCCTAATTTTAATGTAATATGACAAAGTCTTATAATAGTTGTTTAAAAGGTAAGGATGGAATTAGAATGTACAAATAAAATTAAATGCACTATAAAAATTAATTAATTGATTATGAATTATATATAGTGCATAAAAATATTGAATATGGTGTTTTTAATTTTTTTTATTAAAATGACAAGCTTTATATTGATATTGAAGTTAAATATATTGTTAATCTAATATATGTGAAATATCAATGATCTTAATATATTGATATTGATGGTGGTGTAATTAAATTTAGGTATACACTTACTCATCAATTCTAATTAATTATATGTAATCCAAATTATGGGAATATATGTCAATATCTATGTAATTATGAGTTTTAAGATAATAATACAAATCTTAAATATATGCATCACTTATTATATTCTTAGTTTATCTTATTCATCTTTATCTTATCATTATTTTATCTATATTTTAATTAGGTCAAGATTTTTTTTTTGTCTTGCAAGTTATTGTAGTTAAACATTAGGACATTGATTTTTTGAGGTCAAAACTAAGGGAACAAAGTTGTTGGCAAGTCTACACTTCTGTCCAGAATGACAAAGCAGGGATGGATTGTCTAACTCATTGAAGTGCATGGACTCAAAAAAGTTCTCTAAATGTATTCAATTTTATAAGATAAAGACACATTTCTATTATCACCTTTCGAACTGTTATAAAATTGTAAAGCAAATAAAAAAATATAAAATTTATATATTTTCTCTAATTTCAAATTTAAATTTATCACTATTTTATAAATATTATTTACCCCAATCAAAAATAATTAATATTTATGTTGCAATTAATTGTGAACTCATTCATCCATATTACACTACCTTAATCAAATTTGTATGTTTTCCCATTTAATATTTGGCTTGCACAATGTTTTGCTTTCATTTTATTCTTATTTTTGTATTTGTGCTATGGGTTTGATTTTATCTATGCCTCTGGGCTCTAAGTCTTGTATTATAACACCTTTAAATTGTGAGGCATAAGTTTTGTATTATAACACCTTTAAATTTTATATTAATCGATTGGTTTGATTTTAAAAACTGTGTCATTTACAAGGTGTTTTTTTAAATTAAAAAAGTCATGCATAAGTGCCTAGTTAATATTGAGAAATTGAAATAAATAACATATGTATTATTTATTAACACAACACTCCAGTGCCTACAATAATTTTCATTTTTTTTAAAATTCGATGCTTTTTTGGTAATATAATTTAATCACTTATATTTTTTTCTAATGACCTTTAACAAATTTTTTTAATGTTTCAAAAAATTAAAATTTCAAGATTTAATTTAACTGGTTGTATTTTGAAATTATTTAAAGAGACATGGAAAATATAAATAATAAGTTATATTATATGGAAATGCAATGGTGGTTTCTGTTAGTTTGGATTTCTATAAATGTGTATCTCAATCTATGTGTCATTATTTGATTAATTAATTGTTTTATTAGGCTTGTTGTGATGGTTACATTTTATTTAAATTTTAATTGAGAAAATGATATTTATTCACTTTTATTTAAGTAATTAATAGTGATTTGATATTGAAATACTTTCCCAACTATTAATACATGCATCATGATAGGGCTCTCTCCTTTACTTAGGGCCAATGTTGGGAACTAATGGCATGTGCTATATTATTTTAATTTTAAACTCTAAAATACTATTAATTTTCTAAACTTTCTATAGAGATTTACATGGTCTTAACTATGCAAGTATAAATTTTGATATACAACTTTCAAACCATAGCATTGTTTAACATGTGGCTTTTATAATATATTAATCAAAATTTTGGTATATTTTAAAAGTAATTTTTAATGTTAAATTTTATTAAACATTTTTAAAGAGGTACTAACTTTAAACATTAAAATAAATTAACATTAATTTTTAAATAATTATTAATGATAGAGCATCCACCCCCAAATTCCAACCAAGCTCAATCAGTACAAATTTAAACATATTTTTGTCATACCAATATAACATTTGATCTAAAACATAGTGAAAGTAAGAGTCAATAAATATCTTAAATTTAATTTAAAACATAGTGAAAGTAAGAGTCAATAAATATTTTTAATTCTGGTTAGATTTCTCTCCTATTTTAAAAATTTTTCTTGGCAAGTAGTGATAAATAAAACAAAAAACATTAATTTGGTGGAACCAATAACACATGCTTTACATTGAACCACAAATTATATCTAATTATAAATTAGACGTGTAAAATATCAATTAAATAGAGGTTACTTAATGATTAGCTATATAATTATTAATTACACTTAATCACTCAAAATAAGGCAATTAAAATTTATTAAATTATATATTTTTAAAATTTTGATTAAACTATTAAAAAATAAAATTAAAGACGTAAAACTCATTACTAAATAAATAACATATAATGGTACATTAGATGAAAATAAATACCAATAGGATACAATGCAATGCATTCTAAATTTGATTGATAAGTGTCTTGATGACAGTGGCTTGGTATGATGACGTGTATTTTAAACAACCTGATAAATGGCAGATCATGAAAAATGATTAACATACAATTACATTCTCTCCTTAGAACACCTAAGATACCTAACATTACTAATTTCAAAACATATAAAAACTTGGCAGACAATATAACTACTTCTACTGTGTAAACACATAAATTAATTGTTGGATTTTTCCTATATAATTTTCATTATTGGTAGGTAGCTGATTACCTTACATCTAGTATTACCCAACATTCATTCTATCCATTTTTAAGATTAGACAATGAACTGAAGGTTTCTAAAAATGACATGGTCAAGGTAACATCTGTGGCGAGATAGTAGATTACAACCCATGAGAGTATACGTAGAAAATACACTATTTTGTGCTAATTTTAAGACTTGGATTTCATACAACCACCTCCACGTGTAAAGTACACATAAAATTTGAAATAAATTTTAGTAAAGAAACATAGTAAACACTAAAATCTATTAGTAGGCACTTAGAAAATAATTTACTCTTAGCAAGGATAATATTTATTAATAGGCACTCCATGTGGGTGGATAATTTAGTGCCAGTTCATAATAAAAATGGTGAGATACTACTTTGTGTGGACTTTTGAAACTTGAACAAAGCATTATAAAAGGATAATTACCCACTGCCTTCATTAGATGAAGTTTTACAGATAGTGAAAAACTCTCAAATGATGTAATTTATTGATGGCTACTTAGGCTACAATAAACTAATGGTTAACTATTAGGATCAGATCAAGACATCATTCACAAAAAAGTGGGGTACATTCACATATAAAAGGATGTCATTCGGCCTAATCAATATGGGTTCTACCTTCAAATATGCCATGGATATTGCATTTAAGGATTTTATCGACAAATACATAATTATATGAATGAAAGACCTAACTATCTTTTCTAAGAATCAATAAGATCACATAAAATAATTGAGATCAATATTGCAGAGGTGTAGAGATCATGAAATCTCTTTGATTCTAAATAACTGTATATTTTGGGTCATAGAGGTTAAGTTACTAGGTCACATTCTCTCAGAATGAGACATATCCATAGACCTAGAGAGAGCAAAAGCAATTATGAATATTTTATTTCATGGTAGCATAAAAGAGATGAAGTCATTCCTCAACAAAATCAACTTCATTAGGAAGTTCATTCAGGCTTTACAGAGATAGTCTGACTGCTAAACAACATGCTAAATAAGGATGCTAAGATTGAATGGATGATTGATGCATAAGCAAATTTTATTCACATCAAGAAAATAATTGTAAACACACCAGTGCATATCAATACCAAATATATTTATCCATTCTACATCTACTCATTCACTTTATAACACTCAAGTGTTGTTGTCCTAACACAGAAAAACAAAGCTAGATATGAGAGACTTGTCTCATTCATGAGTTCTCCACTCCACAATATTGAACTGCGGCATTCAATAATTGATAAATAATGTTTTTACTTATTCAAATAAATCAATAAGTTAAGTCATTACATCTTATGTAGTAAGGTATTTAGAGTTGTGCCCAACCCAGTTGTAAAGGCCATGTTGATGCAAAATGAGTTGGGTGAATGAAGAGGCAAGTGGATGACCATTCTCCAAGATTTTGACTTAGAAATCAAACTCATGAATATTGTACAAGGTCAAAAACTTAGTAAGGCCATGGACGAATTAGACCCATAGATCATTTTCCAACAATACATAGTGTAAGATGATGCAGGAGCATCTTGGGAGTGCTTAGGTGTGCTAGGAATATAGATAAAGATTTCTTTCAAAAAAAAAAAAAATTATTGTAATTCAGAAATTCAAATCACGGACACTTGTCAAGAGGAGAAGATAGGCTTATTTGAGTATTGTAAAGGTCAAATTTAGTTATTGACAACCGTGTGATCATGTAAAATTTGGAGAATCAAGCCATAAGTGGCGTAGGTTGAGAAAGTCTATGTTTAAAACATATTGTTGAGTCTTTTTAGGAATTGGTTGAGTAGTGTTAATAATAAAATAGGATTATTTCAATATGGTGAGCAGTAGTTTAGGAGGTTGTGTAGGAGGAAGTTTAGGGGCAAGTCCGGGAAAAGAATTGCATATGGATAGATTGTAAAAACATTTTGAAGAAAATAATGATTATGGTGCGTTCCAAGCATGTTACAAGAGATATTTATCAATTTTAGACTAAATCATGCATGTAATGGTAATAAAGTCTATGTATCCATCTACTTCTGTGGTGTAATCGATTCTAAGATCAAATACTTAAAACAAAAAGGTTGTGTGTTGTTTGTTATTGATACGAATCTGGCTGTCTCAATGCTGGGCCATCTCAATGTGCCTGCTGGATCACATATGTTATACTTCTAGGGCTTAATTATTCCTGCTGAAGTGAAAGAGCTGGACAAAGAACCAAGGTAGATTACAAAAGAGAAGAATGAAGCTGTTTGAGACCAAGAAGAAGAAAAGGCTGGTGAGCTACGGGATCGTGAGATGGAACTGAAGGCATGAATTACAGCCATAACAAAAAAAGGGAAAAGAGAATTCAAAGGCAGAGTGGTCAACGCCGCCTCCTCAGATCCAACAATGCCACAAGAATTGATGGAAAGTTGGATGCCAACACAGCAGTTAGGGATCTTTGATTTTGGCTTGATCTAAATATCGTGTGGTTCGATGGTAGCTGCATTTGCTATGTTTTGGTAGATCATTCTTGCATGCAAATTTTTGCTGTCACTCTCTTCAATGCAGAATCCTTCAATACCGATGCCTTTGATGATTTTTATTTTATCCAACGCCTTTGGTAAAGGCAGAAGAGGAGGACAAAAAAGCATGATCTAAGTTGCTAATGCCCTGTTTGAATGTAAGAGTTGAGGGTGAGCCGTGGAATGGCGATCCGATGGCATGTGGACAGGACCTAGTTATAAGGGGGGCTTGACCTAGAGAATGTGAACTTGCGAAGAGACAATTGTGAATGACTTGGGTATCAATTTGACCATCCCATCGAAAATGAACAACCTGAGTCAGTTCAGTTTGACTCGAACCCAAGCTTAATATGCATACTACCATAGAGAAGCTTTTGTGATACAAACACTGCTTTGAAAGATAATGCATCTGAAGATATTAAGAGAACGCTAAATGGAAAAAGGGTCTAATTTTATTTCTCTCTAAGACTTGTAACATCAAAGGTATTTGAATTATTGTATGTCGTAGCAAATCTTCCTTTCTTGTATGCTTACCGTGGAAAGAGTATATGAATGGGATCGACAGAGTTTTTGTTAAGATAGACAGAGTCCTGGTCTTTTCTTGTTTCCTATTCTGTAAGGTCACTGAGCCATGGTAAATATTATCTCATTTTGTAAATGCAAACCTGAATATGGGACACATCTGAGGAGATCTATTGTGCAAATCAGGGATGTATATGTCAATTTAGTTAATAAGCATAATCGGCACTATTTCTTGATTTGGAATTGTGTATAGTTTAGCCTGTAAATCCAAGCTAGCCATCTTAGCTCAGCTGATAGTGTTGTTGTAGCATAATGGATCAGTGATTTGAATGTAAGAAGGTCATTTTTTCATCATAAGATATCATAAATGATGATTGTTACTAGGATGTGGTCTACTATTTTCTTAACAATGAGTTCCAAGTCACTTGAATTCCACCCAGAGAAGATCTTTATGCCTGAAAAAAAACAAATTCATGATCAAATCAGGCATACTATATAAAATTAATAATGAAAGCATATATCTAAGATGTCTCAATAGACAAGAAGCAACTAAAGTACTCAATGATTTCGACAGGAAATATAGAACTAGTCACAGATTAAGGAGTGTTATAGCTCATTAGATACTAAGGGAAGGTTATTAATGGCTGCATGTTTTAAAATATGATCATGCTTACATATAGAGCTATGATACCTTCTAACTTGCCACACATATAAAACATACCCATACCATGCCAATGCAACTGGTGATTGAGGTCTAACCATTCATAAAATGGGGATTAGACTTCATTGGAGTGATCAATGCTAATTCCTCCATAAGACACAAGTTTATTCTTATGATAAATTACTACTATACCCATTGGACATATTTGAAAGTGTTCAATAATTACATAATCGATGTGGTAATAAAATTTTTAGAAGATCATATTGTCACCAAGTTTGGGATGCCTACCACTCTGGTATGTGATAATAGTCATGATTTCTCTTTTCTTCAGTTTACTAAATTTGTTTATGAAAATACAGTAAACCTTAAGTTCTCTTCCAATTATTACCCACAAGGGAACGAGGTAGTTGAATAAACAAATAAGAACTTGTTTGATGTAATTAAGAAAGTCCTGGCAAAGAACCCTAGGGATTGGCATAATGCTCTAAAATTTATATTATGATTTGATAGGACTAGAATCAAGTCAACCCTAGGAATGTCACTATATCACCTTGTCTATGGCTAAGACCCAATATTCCCAATGAACTTGAGAATCCTCACATTACATTTCATGAGAACTACTTGGAAATTGATTATAAAATAGAGGAGCACCTCCTTAACTTGATATAGTTATAAGAAAAATGTGATGTAGCCCTACTACATTTTGGCAAACACCAAGGAGTCATCAAGTATTGGTTTGATAAATAAGGAAAAGTAAAATCCTTCTGAATATATAACCTAGTCTTTATTTGAGACAAGGCTCACAGGAAAAAGGGAAAATATGATAAGTCTAATGCCCTATGGTTGGGTCCCTACCAAATCTTTGAAGTCCTGGATGAGAATACATTTTACTTAAGGTGTCGAACTAGTGAGGATGTCTCACTGTCTGTCAATGAACAATTCCTCAAACACTACTTCTAGGCTTGAATTAATTTGATTGGTTCATGTAAATACCTTCTCTTTCCCTTTCTTACTTTGTTTCTTGCTTTCTTTCCTACTTTGTTGTAATTTTAGGTTATTTTTTTGCTTTCCTCATTTTTCAATGTCAGTCTGGTCTTGTTGCTTTTCTCTTTTTGGTCCAATCCATCTATTTTGCCTTGTAGGTTCCCCTATTGGTCAAATAATGAATAATGAAAGGCCATTACATAGGTAATATGAATTAAATTTTGGTGCATAAGTACCCTAAGTAATTTTTAGTGTTAGATTCTATTTATAAATCAATTTCAAAAGCTTGAGCGATTGTATGTGTTTTGAATTTGTTTGTATTGGGTTAAGTTTGAGTAAACTATTTAGTTGATGAAGACATTCTCTCAAAACCAAGCATACAAATCACATCTTAATGGTTTTTGGGTTTGCTTATATGAATCTACAATAATGAATATCTAAGATGAAAATTTTATAATTCTGCCTTTCAATTAGCATGGTGGTCCCCAACCTAGAATTGAAATGCTAATAAAATAAAATGAAAAGAGAAAACAAGAAAAGAAAATAAAATATAAGTTTTTAAGAAAACTCAATTTTGGGTGATTTAGGAAACCTCTATCGGGGCCATGGACACTTGACCAGTTGTAGAGAAAGGCCTAGATTAGGATCATAGACAACTCCATCAGGGATATAGATCCATGTTTGGTAGCAGAGAAATGTCTAGGCAAGAATTTTCAAGGTATGATTCACTATCCTAATGATTGAATCCATAGTAATTTATCCTTATAGGTTCTAAGAAGTAGTAATTTAACTCATTTTCACACATAAGGTCAATAAAAATGTTTGATTTGGTCCTTTGATCGCTCCTATCTTTTCCTCTCTTGAATCCATTCACATTCCATGCATAGTCTCAACCAAAGATTTTGGGTTTGTAGACACATTTCTATTGTTTTAAAATACTCAGGAGTATTTTCTAATAGATTTACCATTTGTTTTTGCTTTCAAAATGCATCCAAATTCTTCCAAGAATCAGGGAACCTCTTTTTTGCTTTTATAGTCACTCCCACTTACACTAATGACTCATTGGTAGCAACACTCTTAAGTTTCCTTGGTGGTCTATCTTATTTTTCATGAAAAAATGGGTCCCTAAAACATCACCATTGGAAATACCACATATGTATGAGAACACTTCATGTATAACACTTAGCATGAAAGTGGAGTCTTGACCTCCTAATTCACATTTGAAGTGTGATGCTCTTAGTTATCTTAGATATCTTAGCTTGCTCTAATAGGTCACCTTAGTTTCCATGTAATTATGGGATCTAAATCCTATCCCATTATGATGACTAAGTTTGAATGGTAAAGTTTTATATAAATCACTTAACCCTAAAACATAGTCTAGATGCACTTATGCTCACTTGGCCATCTTGTCTACATACTCTTTCAGTGCCCTGCAACTGCTTCAGAGGGTCATTTTAGTTTCCATTCCCATGGGCCTTTGGGACATATCCCATCCTTTCAACAATGCCCATGTGGATAAGTTTCATGTTTTACTCTTGGAGTAGAAACACATTTTTGAAGGGGTCGATGCACAAAGTTGGGGGACAAAAAGGTGACATTTATGGGAAGAGTTTTTTTTTCAAAGGGCATACACCCTTTTTAAAAGGATGTGTTCCCTTTATTTTATATTTTTTGTTTCTATAAAATCTTGGCATGGTGCCAAATCAAAATGTCATATTCCCTTTGTGGTTATAAAAGAGCATATGCTCTTTTCATTTTCACTATTTCCTTACCTTTTCTATTTTTTGGCTCAAACTTTGAATTGAAGGAGCTATCACATTTTGAATAGGACGTCTTTGATTTATCTTTGCATCTTGCCAACATGATTTAACATTTTGATCACAATCTTAGGTATGTTGATTGTTAAATTTTAATTTTGGTGTTTCAATTTATATGTTTTTATGCATAGGGTTTTGAAATTAAATTTGCATTGAAATCTTTCACATTGCATAATTTTTTATATTTTTATAAATCTAGATAAAAAATTCAATGGACCCAATGCCTGAAGATAATTTAGAATAAAACTGTGATCAAAACCCTCAACAATTTGACTTTGCAGAAGAAGAATTTGAATTGTATGAATAATATCATGCAAAATGCCAACAATTGAAAATTATTATCAATAGTTTGCATCACTCCTCAAGTCATAGTGGACACAATTCACTTTCAATTACATTGGAGTCCATGTTTAATGAACTGGGAAATGTCACTTCATAACTTGAAGTAATGTTGCGTCAAAGAGAGGTCATAAAATAATATTATTTCGATAAATTATCATATGATGATGTTAAAAAGAAAAGATAACAAAAGAAGATGTGTGTGCTTTATTTCTTAAGCCTAGAACCAACCAACAACCAATGAATTACAAATATATTAATATTTATTGGTGTGTTCATGTGGAGATAAAAAATAAATTTTGGGATAAGTGGTGGGTGGTTTTTGATGAGTCTCTATGTAATAATAAAATAAGATTCTATTATAATTTTTGAGAAAAAAATATTGTGAGTTTGTGTTGCAATAGATACCAAATCATTTTGACATGAAGGTCTCCCAAGGTATGGTAGGTGGGTCCCTATTTTATACACATGGTGTGAGGTGGGACCAAAACTGCCTAATTGAGTTCAAATAAATAAAAAGATAATAACACATGCTTATATCCCTAAATTTTTACATCATACCACATAGAGGGACACCCTTGAGGCAGTTACTAGTCTCACATAGGTTATGATTGACCATGGGATGCATACATTGAGGACTTATACACAGGTTCCATGTGGTGGGACATCTAGTAGTGTTCCTCTTACTAATAATTCTAGTGATATTGGTGCTAGTGTCCCTCCTATTATTGGTGTTGGTGGTATTTGTGATAGTGTCTCTCCTACTAGAAGTCATCCTATAGTTCCTATACATCATTGCACATCATGTGAGAGAAAGTGTACTGGACCTCCTATTCAGGTGAGACATACATGAGCTATATCAGTGGATATTATACCTAAATTTGTGTAACACACTTGTACCTAGTAGTCTATGCCATTTACAGTAGCTTTAGCATCTTTAAATAGTAGTACATAACATTATATTCCATCTATAATTTATTCATTACCTTAGGACATTATCATGCCTAAGTATATGACATTTGGAGTTGCTTCAAAAGCTTAGGAGACTAACATTCTAGAGTTTACGTCACTTGTAGATGCTTCAACACCTCATGACACTAGCATGACAAATTTTATGTCATCTATAGTTACTTCACCACCTCCCCTTAGCACACATCAACTTGTTATGTAGGAATAACCACTTCACTGTCTATATTTGACACATAGGTTTAATTTTAATTAAAGTTTGTTTATGTATGTAAAATAATATTAAGTTTATTTTTTAGTATATATTTACCTAATTGACTAATATTTGATTGAACATTTCATTTGTTGATTATATAGATGATCATTGATATTTTAGGTACCTCAGTTGCCTTAGATTATATTGATGAGGTTGCAGTCAACACTGTGGCACCCTACACATAGGTTTGAAAAGTTACAATTACATAAAAGTTATTATTTAATGTTGAATCAAAACTTTGTGTATTATGCACTTAAATTTATCCAACTAGTGTAGTTATTGAATTTTATTATATATTTTATAGCTACATATTTTATTATAAATTAACTAACAATATGAGCATCCTCTTGTTTAAAAAATAAGTTAACAATAACAAATATGATCTAAAGGAAGGAAATGTGAAAATGTTGACTCACTACTTCATTAGTCTTTGTCTAGTTCACACAAAGTTATATTTATGTCTCTTCTAGTTGTTTATTCATTTATGAATATGTAGAATATTATTGTTTAAATAGTTTGTATACACCATAGTTTTGGTACATAAAGGTATAATCTCTCTCTCTCTCTCTCTTTATCCCTCTATCGCTTTCTCTTTATATACATAAGGAATAATATTAATTTTGATTTATATTAAATTAGGTTTATTTTTATTTGATTCATAATTATCCTCTTTCATATATTAGTTTTATAGATGATGAAAGATGATATGGGCACCCCACATGGATTAGAACAATGTCCACTATCTCCCTCGTAGTACCTGATTCAAAGACATAGACTGGTGAGAACACATAGTAAAATTATTTTCTTAGCTTCATACAATGATACTCTATCTCATATTTATATTTGTTTGCACATCTAGATATAAAAATATATGTATGCTCCATAATATACTCCATCAAAGATATATTCATGGTAACTTAGCCTAAGACAACCATTTAGGTGGCATACGATGAGTCCAAAATTAACTTGTTGCAAAATTTTGTTCAAGGCAACTATATCATTTTCAATATATCATTTAAAAGAATAAAAATTTATATTTCATATGTTGTGCAGATGCCATAGTTTTTTTAGGTTGCATAAGAGACATTGGATACTTTACATGTTGAGAGGAGAGTTTCTCCTTGTAATGTGTCATGCATCACACCTGGTTCTTCATCTATGGCAAGGAAGCACAATTTATTTGGAGTCAATGATGATCAGGAGAGCTAGTTGTTGTGTTAGGGTCTAGTTTTAGGCACAATCTATTTTGTATTCCATATGGCCCACATTGTATACCTATATGGCACATTTTGTATATGTACATGTTATGGTCTAGACTGTATATCGATATATGTCTTATTTTTATGTCATTATGACATATTTTTGTAGACACATATATACTATTTGACATATTCACATGTGAATCATACATTATTATAATTTGTCTATACATATTTAATTATTAAATATGCCATTATTATTTTTTGAACATGTTCACAGATAGTTCAAATGTTTAACTTTCATGAAATGTATGCACTAATGTTATAATGAGTACAATGAAGCTTGTATAGTGGAGGGTTAATCACCATATTTTTACTCTAGTTATCTCCTTGAGAAAGTTTGCCATGAAATAAACTTGGTATTCTTAGCCTTAAGATCCTTGAACTCATCACTTTGTCTTATACATTCATGTTGGAGAGAATATAGCTAATCTTGACTTGTTCTTAATGTCTAAATACCTTGTTCGGTCTTATGCATGAAAATGAGTCTTCATTCTAACCAAAACATGCCTAATTCACCCATCTAGAGCTATAATACATGCTTTTCATGAACACCAACTACTTGAGGAGGTTGCACATAATGAGGAGGGAGTTTCAAGTGGTTTCCATGATTTGAAGATGCTCTTTAAGAAAATGAAATCACCTATTTGTTGAAAAGACTTTGTCTCAGTCCTTACAGACCTACCTTCATGATTGTAGGTGGTTGAAACCTCCTTGTATTCTAAATCATTCTTGAAATTCTTAGGACTCTTTACTTATAGGCCATGGTTTCTTGTATTCTTGTTGTAGACTTGAATCTATGGTTAGGTTATGCTTTATTTAAATTTCAACATCAAAAATATTGAAATTTTGCTTTGTGTCCTCATATTCTCATATACCTATAATCTTCATGTTTTACAACCTCTTTGTCCTTTATAATTGTAAACTTTTAAAAGAAGTGATTAGGACCTTGGTGATAGACTTATCAAACATCTTCAAAAAACACTATTGTAGACCTGCAACTTGGGGTTTTTACCATTTTTGAAATTCATCTTGGAAGCATGAAAAACTATAAGAGACCCATTTAATATTATAAAAAAGGTTTTAAACTTGTAGACTAGTCTTGAGAAGCTTTAAAACCCTTGTTTCTAGTTATACAGACCTAGAAGCTTCTTTATCACCTTGAGATATTGCTTCAAAAACCATTTAAGACCTTTCAGTCCTTAAAACAATCATGGAAACCTTGATTTTTAGGCATGTAGATGGGATTTTACATTATGCTTGAGATCTCACTCAAACTTGATAATTTATGTTTCTCACTTGTAATACCTCTTAAAACTTGTTTCTCCATTGCATCCTCTTAAAAATACTTGTAGACATGTCTGTAGCCTTGAAAACATGCTTAAAACTATTCGAAACATTATCTCTTACTATTGAAACTAGTTGTAATTTGCTTAAGATGCTTGTTCAATCATGATTTTTCAAAAAAAAACCTTCTTAAGACCTTGGAAGTGCTTAAAACTATGAATGCAAGCTTGCAATGTTATTTTATATGCATGAATCCCTATTTTCTCCTTATAATATCATCATTTAATATCATGGAAACCTTTATATATTATTGTATACTTGTATCTATGGTCAGGTTATGCTACAACCTCTTGGAATTATGTTTGCAATCTCATTAGACCTACAATTTTTCTTGTTTACTAGACATGTATGAAGGTTTATACATAAAAACCTTGAAAGCTAGACATGTATCATTATGAAAACCTTGAAACATACTTGTGTTTGGCCTTATATCATGAAATCCACCTTGAAAATACTATAGTATTATTGCATGATCATGGAACCACTATTTACCATTAATATAGTCATAAAATATTGTAAATTATTGATCAAACTTACAATAAAGTCTAAGAACTTGATTATACTTGCAAACATTGTCCTCTTACCCTACAAGCCATGGAAGTTTTATGAAATTATCTTTAGGATAATTTTAATGGTGTGAGATTATATAAATCTTGTTTTGATCTCATTTTTTAAATATTATATGTTTGCATCTCTATTATAGTCTTGTAGGTTCTTTTCATGTGCTTTCATACCTCACAAACCTATAAGGTGTTGGGGACAAGGGCATTTTCATATTTTATTTTAGTCCATAGTTTACATGGAGGCCTTGAGATCATGCTTAAACAATAACCTTATTCAATAATTACCCTTTTAGCTTCTTGAAACCTCTTGAATAATCAAAACTATTGTATCACATGTTAGGGTTTTTAGTTGAGTTTCAAGACTATATGTGGGGATTTAGAAGATCAATGTAGTTTTGGTTATTTCATAGAGTATAGAGACCACCAAAGGGGTCATTTTAACCTTTGAAAACTTCCCCAAAACCTTGAAAACATCATGCATAAGGAGAAAGGAGAAGAAATGTGACTAATTTTCCTACTAAAAACATTACAAATGTATTAATTTGGACTGCAACTTGGTTTATATCCTCATTTTGATCTCTTAAAGGTCTGAATTAGTTTTTAAAGTCCTAAGGAGTCTCTATTACCTCCTATACAATGTTGCAGACCCACAACCATTCATCAACAAGCTCTAAAACCTTGGAAACATGTTACATAGACTTGCAACTTTGCGATCTTCTTCATGGAGCCTTAGATATTCATAAGTTCTTAGAACTCTAATTTTAACATTATTTAGACTCCATTTTATCCTTTCAATCTCTTTTTGGCATTGCATATTGGCTTTGACAGGGTTGTTTAGACCTTCACAGCCTAAAACCTACTTTTTTAGCTCTATTTTCTACATTACAACATTTGGAAACCTATAGAAACTTATTAGGATACCTCAAATTCCTTGTTTTTAGGCATGGGGATGCTTGGATTGAATAATATCCATTCTTGGTGATCTATACAAAGCTTGAAATGGCACTTTTAGATGCCAACAAAAGTAAAGATTAGAAAATCATTCATGAAACTTGTATGACCACCATCGACTCTCTGTTGGGTCCTAAGACAGAAAGTTGCAGTCATTTAGAGGCATCCCTATAGATTATATTCTCATATCTAAGTGGAAAAACTTTTGTTTCATGTTGAAAGAGAACTGTGAGGGGTAGAGATGAGTTGTTAGCTCCTATAGCTACACAGGTGAGTCCTCTGAACATCCCTCAGATGATTCCATGCCACTTGGGATGAGTGAGACATGGAAGCGAGTTTTATCTTACAACCAAATGCAAATGTATCTTAAATGACCAAAAAAAATTTAATGGGAGGCATATCTTTTGACTTGCTATCCCAATCGATACTTGTACGAGCAAGACCTCTAAGCTCCCTAGAGGATTCTCTACAACTCGGGATGAGGAAGAGAATTATCTACTTAATATGTATTATTTTGTAGGATTCTCTTTGTTTCAAGAATATAATATTATTTACTCATGGAACCAACCATGTGAAGGTGGAGGTTCATCTAGTACTACTAACCTATATTAAAAATTGTAGTAAAAAATTCAAACATAAATTAACACAATGATAAAATAATTCAAAATTAAAATATAGTAAATCAATAAATTAACTAAAAGTAATTTGAAATGAGAGACACATTGAATACTAATCTTACAAAGTCAATCCAACTTACCTTTAGGATCAACTCTAATTTTAAGTGTTTCAAGAATCACTTCATGCTCTGATTTACAAACTTTCCACAAACTTTTGTATAAGTTGTGAGTCTTTACACGATATTTGATCATTTGAATATTTGTAATGATGACCATATTTGAATAATGAAAAAACACCCTATGTGTTTCAAAGTCTTCAAATAACCATTGTTTTATTTTTTATGAAAGTATTTATGAATCCAATTTCTTGTAACCACCATAAATCCAGTAGGATAAACTAGGTCTTATCCATCTATGACAATTGTGGTTAATTTATTTTTTGATTCTACACAACGAGACAAGTAGTAGTATGTTCCCTCATCATTATCCTGAAGTGAAATTACTGCAAAAGTGTGTTTGAATTTAAATTATAATCAATTTTTAAGGACATGTAGGAAAAAATTAAGATATCATGCTAATAAAACTATGGCTATATTTAAATTATAAATAAATTTTACCTGGTTGCACAAGATCTGAGATGTGGTGAAAGTCAAATGATGATGCCTTTTCATGGTCCCTTAGTGGTTGGAATGAATCACTATTTTCCATAGGTTTTATGGGTCTATAATACCATTCGTAAACCCATTATTTTGACTCACATTCATTCCAATTAAATTATATATAGCCTAAACAAAAGCATGTCATATCTCTAATATAAATAGTCCATGGACTAAAATTTGATCTTCGAATGGAGTGGAAAATACTTGATCTATGCATTGTATTGAAATATTTATACATTGTCTTATATTATTCCTTAATTAACCATAAGAATATTCACACGTGAGAATATGTATTTGATCCATGAGAAAACATTTCATAACACCAAGTCACATTACTTACATCATCAATCAAATTAACACCATCCTTGTGTTTTCCTTTCTCTTTTTTAAAGAATATTTTCACACATGCACTTGCACCATCATGTTCCCCTTTTCCATGCCCAACCTCAAAGAAACTCCAAAAAGATTAAACCCTTTTCTTCTTATGCATCCTGCTCAACCAGTAAAACATTTGAGCATTTTTAAATTGTCCTGCATAATTGTCTGACCAAATGTAGTGGGTATTGAACATGATTTCTATTGAATTCATATTTATATAAAATATTTTAAAATAACCTTGGAATAATTATAGATAATATGATACGTCATCACTCATAAAAAAGTGGTACTCCCTTAAAATCTATTTGTTGTCCTTTGTGCTATCAGGTGCATGTTTATATGTAATATAGAAATAAAAATTCTAACTTGAATTTAATTATAGTATTGGGATTGAACCTCATTTTGTTGTTTTAGTGTGTAGTTCTTAGTAAAGTCCACAACCAAAATAATGGTCCCAACTGGGAAGTTGTCCTTGCAAAACATGAATTGATTATCTAACCATTTTGCCTTGTGTGTGTGTCTTGTATATTGGTAAGATAATATTATTATTGAATTCAAACATAAAATCATAGATAGATACTTGGGTTATAGACAACTCACATCTTGATAACTCTTTTCTAGCTTTATTTACATATTTTACAGATTTATACTTCTTAAAATCAACTAGTTGCTTTCTAGATTCATGTGAAATTATTCATTTATATAGCTTCTCAAATTTGACAAACCACCACAAGTGTTACATATTCCATCTAAACATTCTTTGGTAAAAAAAGTATCCCTCAAGTCTTTCACATAAATACTTGTGATTAACTCTCTTAATGTTTTAAGTGGGGAACCATCATACATTCTTGCATAATCTCATCAGTATGTAAAGTACAATATATATTATGAAAAATATAAAAATGTATAGAAAATTTAACATTGATCCTAAAGAAAAATGTAGTGCATGTTTGATTGATTTTAATATAGAAAGGCTTGCACAACTCAAATGACCTTTGGCTAATTATTAATTTTCCATTAAAATTTTCAATATTTTGTTTATAAAATTTCGTTTGGGTCATGTCCAAGAAATGATTTACATGCGGCTCATAGTTTTTTTAAAGTTTTCTTCTTCTAACAACATCTTTTACATTAGATAAAACCCTTGTGTTGCTGTGCCAAATTTTTTCAATCAAATGTCTTGTTCTTTCAACTAATAACTTATCTTTTCGTGGAAGTCTACCACTAAATGTTCAAAAATCTAAGAGTAAAGGGTCATCAAGATTTGTTATTCTTTTTATGGCATTTATTAGAGTTTTCCTATTTAAATTCAAGGATGTAGTTGTTTGAATAAAAAATTGAGCTATGGATGTTGATTTATTCACTATAGTTTTCATTATTACATGTCTTGCCACATTACTATCTCTTTATAGATTTATATTGCCTATTGCGTCAAATGCATTAAATATATTCTTTACTATTACATTATTTATTCCCTTTGTATTTATTTTTATTAACTTTAAATTATGCATCGCAAGAAACATTTTTTTGCATTTTCATTAATTAAACAAATAGTTGACATTGTTTTGTATGGCTTTTATTCTCAAATGCATAGTCCCAGACATGTTCAGAATGACATTAAACTTGTATTTTTGAAATTTTACCTTCTGCATGTTCTATTATTTTCTCATATATTTCAACCATATATCTTGGTTTTCATCACATTATCTTTGGAGGTGTGGATCTAAGAGCTATATTTTATATTAAATTGGATGTTGTTACCACTTCAACCATATAAGGGATATTAGAGTGTTGCTTAGGTATATTAGACCCTAAAATCAAATTGAATTCCTCTTCATTAAGAGATATATGAAATAGGGTCATTACGTGATGTTGATTACCTTGTTAAAAAACTTCATTATGGATGTTTCACTAGATTGTGTTTCTCCATGTATTCCATCACATAAGGAAAATTCATTAGTTCATTGTTCTACATTTTGAATTTCATCATGAAATAAGGATTGATTAAGTTCTCTTATCTCATTTGAATACATATCTAAATTAAATTCCATGGAATTGGGCATGTTATTTTAATTTGAATTATTACCTGGTTTGGAGGAAGTACCTTCACCTTTTGTAGAAGCTCTTATGGATGCTCTCATTTTTGCTTGCCTTTTTCTTTATTTTTCTCTCTTAACTTCAATTTGCTTAATTTTTAGTTCATTAATTGGTATTTTTCAATGATGACCTGACCCCATTATTTATCTTTACACAAATAAGTTAAGGTCTAGAGTAAAAATTAAAGAATTTATAGTAATAGAGACAAAGTAAATAGATTTGTAGAATTTATAGAGTCTAAACAGAAAAAAACTAGTTGAAGTATGTAAAATTTATAATTAATAAGTGAATTTCATGGGCAAACAAAATAAACTTATGAAATATGAAGGTGTACGGCCTTTTAAAAATCATGCATGTCTTGTTTTGGAGTAGTTCCAAATGGGAAAATGCATTCAATGAGGCATAAGCCCTTTACAAAGGGTATACACCCTTTGAACATTTAAATGTTTGACTTCTTCAATTTCCCTTAAAAAATGCTTTGGATTTAGGCTTGGAGAGGTTCAAACCTAGCCTAAAACTAGTCATGAAATAACCCACATGATCTTTAAGAAAATTTGGAGTCTTTTTCATCTTTATCGACATATCTGATTAGGCAGATTTTATATTTAAAAAAAATTATACGAGTTTGTAGAGGAGAAAGCGTAGTTTTTGAATATATATTTTTTAAAATGTTAAACTATTGTTTTTAATTATTACTTAATTTCTACATAATATACCTCATTATGGACTATATGCATATCATTACAAATACATTTATAACTTTATGATCATTAATCAAAAGTTTATAAAACTTATACCTAACCAATCTACACATCACTAGATATGCTTTTAAAAAAATGATTTTCATGAAATTAAGGTCAAAAATTTGTGTTCGTATATTTGGAGTTCAAATTTTCCAGTTGTCTTGACTTGTAAAATTATTTAAAAATATATATTTTTATTAAATATATATATATACTAACCAATCTTCGACATTTTATCTATCCAAATATGAAATTACATACAACAATTCATTCATTTACTCAAAAAAAGTGTGTATGTACACATGCATTTTCCTTATCTTTTCACAGAAAAGTATCAAGCCACTGTCATAAATGCATTAATTTCACACCTTTATATCATCTGGGTATTGAAAAAAACTATATATTTAGCAACTACATTCATAATGCCATAATTCATATTCTTATGTTATTATCAATTATTTTTCCAAGTTTCTCTAAAAATATCTCCAAGTTTAAATATTATTATTTTCAAAAATAAATGTCACTTTAAGCCCCTTCTTTTGTCCGCCATTATCTTGCATCTACTCAAAGCACTTATCCAATTTGCATGGTCTCTAGTACATGATTTATATAGCGTGCTTGAGTATCTCAGCCTCTTATAACCATCATGACCTGTTGTCTAAGCTCATGTGAGTCATTTTCATATTTTGCACTTGGTCTCTAGATGCATTTTTGATCAACTTTCACCTCATTGAAAATCCAATTGAAAAGTTGTTGAGTTTCTCGATTAGGTATACTTTTAAGAAATTTTGAAAATCCTAATACCATAGACCTAATCAGGCTTCCAAACCTTGATAGGAGGTCTGATTTTTCATAAGTCAATTGTAATCAAGATTCTAACTAGTGATTAAGTCTTTTATTTTCTTGTTAGTTTTAATTGGAGCTTAAATTAGGTTGGCATCATAGTTATAATTGGGGTTTAAAAAATTGATTAGGTCATGTTAATTGGGATGAAAATTTGAATTTTAATTATATATTTTAACTCTTATTAAGTCTATGTATTCATCGATGTTTTGGTAAGTGTCGATAATTTTAGTCAAGCTTCGAAGCCCAACTAGGTTGATGGGTTTTCATTTACAAGAACTCAGTGTTGATCAAGGAAAATTTACCAATTAGGTTGAGTATTTCCCCCTCACTTCACTAGTTATATTTGGTACATGGTTCTCAGATAACATATGTGGGTTCTGAAACATGCAGGCCTAGTTCTATGCAGGGTTTCATCCCTGATTATGATGAGAACTCGTCAACCCAAAACATTGTAATGTTAATCAAGGTTTCAAACCTGATTATAATAAGAGTAAGCTGATCTAGATCCCATATTTCTAAATGGGGGTCTAGACCTTGATTAGGTCTAGGCCCCCATAATTCAAAATTTCTTGCCAAAATGTTTAGTTGAAATTGAGAAGTTTTGTCCATTTAAGCCTATCACAAATACAAGACACTTCCTAATTCTCTTTGGGATTTCAAAGGTTGATTAGAACTAGGATTTTTTTAAATTTATTATTAAGTTAAAAAAGTACATGTCAATAAAAAAATAGAATATCAAGGTCCATTTTTCTCGTAGATTCATGTTGGACTACTTGTCATTCTAAGGGGCATAACTATCACCCTAGGAGTTAGTTTTGGAAACCACTTACACCACCAAAAAGCTCATTTTACCTCGATCATTTTGGTATTAAAAATTTTACCTAATTTGAATCGAGTTAAAATCTTATTTTAACTAATTTTAACACTTTTTTGACTTGAATTGGTCCACTAAGTACTTTTTAAAACCTCTTGATAGTTTTTTGACTGTAACTTGGTCCTCGTAAACCTATTTTTGAAAATGTCAGATTCATTTGAAATTTGAAGATGATGTGGATTTTTAAGTGCCTCTAGTTTCATTAAATTCCTCTTGTGCAATAATATTTTAATTTTTTATATTTATAAGTTACGTGGAGAGATTTTAATTACAAAAAAGTAACTTGTTTTTTGTCTTTTTGTAGGCTAAAATGGAGTGAAAAAGAAAAATGGTAGGAATAGAAAAGTGAATGAGCATTTGGATAGGAAGTGAATCAATAGAAATTATATATATATAACCAACCCTACCCACTATAAATGTTGGCTCTTTGTTACTCCAAAACACTTAGAGTTAGTCACTTTGGTTTTCATCCTATCTCTCTTTTGTAACCCTGTTATTATGTTGGTGAAATTTTTCCAAATCGATTGTAATCACGTTCAAACATTATGTTATTTGAAGAAATTATTTTTATTAATGGAATCTATGGATATTTTAAAGCATTTCCTGTACATGTGAATAGTGGTGGTGTTTTCTTATTGTCTCAATTTCTCCTTCCTCATACTCTTACACTCGATTCATTGATGGTTGAGCAAATGTTGACTAGGCAAGGGTTCAATTTCATGGATGTTTTCAATTTAAATGGATATATTTTACTTCACAATAATATTATTTATATCTCTTTCCCCCTTTTCTTTTGCATTTTTTATCAGATGTGTTAAACTAGGGTTTGTTCGATATTAATCTATTTTTACTCATTTATCTTGATTGCTTGATTTTTTTCATTATCACTTTGTTTTCACAATTTTGAATGATTAAATGAATGGGAATGAACAACTAAATTTATTTTTTATTTAAAACCCTAAATTTTATTTTGGTAAATATACACACGTGCTTTGTCATTTTTCATTTCTGATTGAAACCCATTAGAACTATACCCAAAGTTGTAATTACCATTTATTTTATTTAATAATATAGTACATTAGAATATTTAACACCATGATGAATAGGTACATGATAAAATATTCAAAGTTACCAATTCTTGGCTTTGAATTTGCTTGATCAACTTCTTGATGATTTACTTTGTTCCTCAGTTTCAAACTTCATCTACTAGTTTTTGATCTTCTCAAGCTTGATAGCCTTCATAAGCATAAATATATTTAAAAGGAATATTATTAATTAATATAATATGTAAATATACCATGCATAAGTTTCTCACTCATCATATCCACTCATTCCATTCACTCTTTCAACTCCTTATCAATAACTCACTAGTCTCACTAGTTGATCTCTCAAGGCTTAAAAACACTAAATCTTGTGATTGATCTTATGAACACAAATGAATATTATATATGATATATATTGATAATTTTATACTTATATTCACCCCTTTTAATCCATCTCTCACACTCCAACTCTCACTTTCACACCTCAAGCTCATATTGACACAACTTGGCTTGTAGCCTTTTTTCACTATTTCCCTTTATTTGAAGAATATGCAAGACATATACAACATATAAGACCATATTTTGGCACCCTATATATTTTTAAATCCCTCCATGAATTTTCATACCTTAAATCTTAGTGTAGACACCCTTTGTTTTGTAAGCTTCTTCCCAATTCGGCCTTTAAGCCCTCCATACAATAGCCTAGTCATCAAAACTATACTAGACTATATGGAACAAAACTAAAACATATTTAATAATTTTACACATGTAAAAATATGCATGATTATAAATTTTAAATATTTTTCGTTGGTTATAATTCAAGTTATAGGGTTTTTGTTCCAAAACCCTAGCTAGTCAAATGTGTAGGCTAGCGCATGGCTGAGAGGGGTTAAAATGGCATAAAAAGAGCTATAATCCACTTCAGGACCTCAAAAAAACTTTAAAATTTCTGTACTAACAATTTCATTCTCTCCAAATAGTTGAGAAACCTCATTATATCCTATTATGGATTATAAAGACCAAAACACATAACTCTGTATACTTTTACATGACTGTGTAAGGGTTTATGGGCCTATAGACACTTCAAGGAGATTCCAAGACTTAACCAAGGTTATTATTATGAATTTTTCATTTTACGCACATATTAAAACTTAATTAACTTCATAACCATTTTTTATGTCAAACACACACCTCCTTTCATTATACACTGACTAAATGAAATAGGGTATTTGACTGTGTCAATAGAGTTATTTCATTCATGTGGACTGTGCATTGAATTTTATCATGAAATTACATTCAAACTAACTAATATATTATTTCATCTAACATAATTTTCTCTATAGATAATTTTATTAAATAGTATAATGATCCTCTTGACACTAACACTTTAAGAAACATTATGACAACATGTTCTTGGACTGTCACAATCCACAACAGAGTTTCTTCTTACAAGGATTTTATTTAAGTCATTTATTTATATAATGTATAAAATATCATCATGAAACTTATTAATATTTGTATATACCTTTTGGATCACCAAACCAACATCCTCTTTTATGCCATCAGTCATAACTCCATAAAATCCTTCTTTTCATGACTGTAACTTACAGTCCAATACTCAACCTGCAACCTCACACAAATGGGTATGTATATATAACCTCAAAGATTTTAAATTCATAATACAAGTAAAAAAAATCCAATACCATTCAAATGGAGAGTGAACACACACAATAGTTATCTTCTTTATTCATATGTAACATCAAACTTTACATCTGCAGTCCATGAATGGATTTTGTCAAATTTCTTAGAGAGTTATATTCTTTCTATCTATGTTTTCTCTCCTTCTTGGAGCTCTCTCCTCTCTCTCTCCTCTCTTACACACTACAAACACTTAAAACTTCATTCTGATCTAACTTATACATTGGTTTGGGTGGTTACCAAAATAAGACTCTTCACCACATTTTCTCATGACTTGTATTTACACATAGTTACCTACATAATACATTGCTAAGACCATTTCACATCTTAACTACCTCTTTGACATTTCATTAGACTCTTATGACCCATAAGACCTTACTCATGCATTATACACCCTTGACATTACTTGAAATGCCACTTACAATCCTCACTATATCCTTTAACATTTCAAATATTCAAATGGTCACTTTTGGAGGGAAAACACCCATACTTTCAAAACACACCCTTGATGACTCATTATGACTCTATGATAAAAAATGGATCCCAAAGGACCACACACACACACTTACATCCCAAAATGGATCAACTTTGACCTCTAACTAACACATGACTTTTCAACAACTCAAAAGTGATGTTTGTATGCTTGATGCTCCTTCATCATACCCCCCAGGAGGGAGAGAAATTGAAAGATAACATCTTTTTCTTGCCTTCCAATTTAGTCTTTGAGGATATTACATTCTCACCTTACTACTGCTCCTCCTTTCTTGATCCCTTTTCCTCATTATATTCTTGTATTTCTACTTCTTTTCCTTATCTATCTTCCTTGACAACTCATCCTCCACCTCTATAAGATGTACCAACTACTGTAACTCTACATATTTTAACTTTTTGAACTCAATTTATCCTTTGTCATATTCTAATGCTAACAAATGTTTCTCTCTTTTCATTCTTACTCTTGCTAAATGGTTTCCTTCTTCATTGATCTCACTTGGTTCTTTCTTTCTTAATTGTCTTGACTCCTTGGCATTGCTGGTTTATCTTTCAAATGGCCTCATAGGCATCTCAATATTTGTCACTTGTTCAATAAGTCTCTCTTTTTCTACTTCTTCCTTACACTTTACCATCTCTTGATGTCTCTTTCTATGACCTTGCTCATCTTACAAGAATAACCTCTCAACCAGTTCATCTTCTTCATGGTATAATATAGTTTGACATCGTCTTATCTTACCATCATCATACAAATCAAATAAAAACTCAGTTTTAACTTTACCCATGGAATAGATTACCTTGTTGACTTGATCATGCTCCCATTATTTTCTTTCTAGTGTACTTGCTTGTGGCTTTGATTGCATAACCCCTTGTGCTATACTAAGCTACTCCATTTATTATTATTATTATTATTTTAGCTCAATCATGATCTTATCCTATTTTTATTCACCTGCTTTCATCCCTTTCAATAGACTAAAAATATTCTCTAGCATCTCCAATTAATTCTTCAATGTGAGAGCATTTATCTCTATATAATCTTCATCAAATTTTGGACCATATTATTCTTCATATTCTTGGTCATATTGATCTCTAACCTATATTTGGACCCCCTCTCTCTGTTAAGTTGTGGAGCTAAAAGCTTCACTATTATGCAAATGGTGGAGGTTGTTGAGTGTCAAAGTAACCGACGTCGATCAGGCCAATCAACATCGATCATATTCAGTGTACACAGTAATCGACATCGATTATAAGTCGACTGGCATCAGTCTGACAGGAACCGATGTCGGTCACTTGTGTGTTTCCAGAACTGGTCTAATTTTAGACAGATAGTTAGTTTGCATGTAAAGACTAATTTTAGTCTTGAGTCTGCGTTTCTAATTATTGTTTGTTTTGGGATCTATTTAAGAGACCCATGGGGCTGTATTGTAATATGAAGGACTAAGAAGGATTAGATCCTCAACTTGAAGGCAAGAACAACAATTGGGTTGGTTGTCTCAAGGGGTGTAAGATCAATTTATCTATAGGTAGCAAGATCAGGGAGATCTACATGGTAAGATCAGTTAGATCTGCAAGGGTGCAAGATCAAGGAGTTCTACTTGGTGGACTAGCAGTAGGCAACAACAACCATTGGGTTGATTGTCATTGACTGGTGGAGGGAACAACTCTGTGTTTGAGTTGGTTGTAATTGATTGAGAGAGAGAACTCTTGAGGGAGAATTACTGTATGCCCAAGAGGTGTGGGAAGAGTGTGATTTATTCATTGTATTTCCTTCTGGAAGAGTGTTAATACAGATTGTATTGTTTCTCGTATATCATATTCTTTGCTGGTTCTGAATTCTAGTTACATATTACTTCTGGTTTAATTTCATGTTTAGTTGCTTATACAAAGGTAATCAATTATACTCTAAGGAGTGGATCCTGATAGCTGGTATCAGAGCTGTGTGTTCTAGATCCAGACAAGTGGTATCAGAGTTAGGATCCTGACAAGTGGTATCAGAGCCTAGTTCGGAGCAGGTTAGTGTTTGTTGATTACAGGTCACTCACAGGGGTTTCTATTTGAGTGGGAGTAAAGCAATGGTAGAAGAAAGTAAGCTAAAAATGGAGAAATTCAATGGCAAGAATTATCAATTATGGAGGATGCAGATAGAAGATTATCTGTATCAAAAAGATTTGTACTTACCGTTGGGTGGGGTTGCATGTAAGCCCACATATATGAAAGATGAAGAATGGAATGTTCTTGATCGAAAGGCTCTTGGATCTATAAGGCTGAGCCTGGCATCATTTGTGATTTCTAACTTATCACAGGCAAAGACAATGGTAGAGTTAATGGAATCTTTGGCAAATTTATATGAAAAACCCTCAGCTTCGAATAAGGTATTTCTTATGAAGCAATTATTTAATTTGCAAATGCAAGAATGTGGATCAGTATATAGTCATCTTAGTGATTTCCATGGATTAGTAAATTAGTTAATTTTAGTCAATATAGATTTGATGATGAAATTAAGGCTCTCTTAATCTTATGCTCTTTACCTGAAAGGTTGGATAGTTTGGTGATGGCAGTTAGTAATACTGCGTCTGCTTCAAATATCTTGAAAGTTGATGATGTTGTTAGTGTAATCTTGAATGAAGAAATTCATAGGATAAGCACAGGGAAAACATCAGGGAATGCTTTAAGTGTTGAAAGCAAGGGAAAGCAAAGAGAGAAGAGCAAGCAAGGGAAATCAAGGTCAAAGATAGACATGAGATCCAAATCCAAAAATGGAGGTATAACCTGTTGGAATTGTGGAAAGAAAGGGCATGTAAAGAAAGATTGTTGGTTGGTAGAAGATTAGGATGAAGGAAATAAAGAAGCAAATGATGCAGGTATTGTTGCACAAGATGCTCTTATATGTTCCTTGGATAAAGTAGAATCTTGGGTTTTAAATTCTAGTGCCTCTTTCCATGCAACCCCAAATAGAGATTTTTTTCATGATTATGTCCATGGAGACTTTGGAAAAGTTTATTTAGGGGATGGTGAGCCTTGTCAAATGGTTGGAAAAGGGGAAGTGCAGCTGAAATTGTAGAATGGCAACACATGGGTGTTGAAGGATGTCATGCATGTCCTAGTCTTGAAGCAGAATTTGATTTCTGTAGGAAAGTTGGGTGATGAGGGTTGCACAGTAACTCTCACAGTGGAATCTTGGAAAGTTTCCAAGGGTGCACTTGTTTTAGCAAGAGGTAAGAAAGTAGGTACACTTTATCTATCTACTTGTATTACTGATTCTCCTTCTATTTTATCTACTTCAGATGTAGATGTAAAGATGTGGCTCTGTAGGCTTGGTCACATGAGTGAGAAGGGAATGCATGTTCTTAAGTCAAATGTTAAGAATTGGAAAGCCTTGGTTTTCAAAGAGAAGATGATGAACAGAGATCAGCTCAAGAGGCTAAATAATTTTGAGTAGGGCAGTGTTGATTTGGACAAGGTTATGATCTAGAATGAGCTCACGGGTAGAAATCATCACTCATAAGAAAACATAGTTAGAGGCATCGATCAGGTGAGAATCAATGTCAAACAGGCAAGAACTGACATCGGTCCAGTGGAGACCAAATTTGGTGATGTCAGGTAGGTGGAAACTGACATCGGTCAGGTAAGAACCGATGTTAATCAGGTTGGTCACATGGAACTGACATTGGTCGGGTGTAGACTAAGAGATGACTGGGATCGGTCACTATTAGAACAAAATTTGGCGGACAACAAGCTATCAAGGAGTCTCAAATGCCCATGAGGAGGATTGAAAGGGTAAGTAAGCATCAAATTCGTTATTCCCCTTATTTATACTACTTGTTGCTCACTGATGGTCGAGAACTAAGAAGTTTTGAAGAGGCAATGTAGTTAGAATCTAGGAAACAGTGGGAGCATGGCATGAATGAGGAAATTGATTCCTTGGAGGAGAACCAAATGTGGAATTTAGTAAAGTTTCCAGCTGGAAGGAAAGCACTGAAAGATGAATGGATTCACAGGTTAAAGAAAGGAGAGAATGGACAAGTGAGACAGAAGGCCAGGTTATATGGTCTTGAGCAAGCTCTAGGACAGTGGTATTTGAGGTTTGGTAGGGGTATGCCAAAGCATGGCTTTAGTCAATGTCAATGTGACCATTGTATATGCTTGTTGCAGGGTCACACATGCAGGGAATTGCTGAGCTAAAGGTAAAATTAGCTCAGACATTTGCCATGAGGGATTTACGAGCAAAAATCCTTGGCATGAGTATTTCTAGAGATAGGGAAAATCACAGGTTGATTTTGTCTCAAGAGGATTATGTGAATAAGGTAGTGGAGAGGTTTGGTATGCAGGATGCAAAACTGGTAAGCACACCTATGGTTGGACAGTTCAAGCTGAGCTATGAACAGTGTCCTAAATCACATGATGAGGTTGAGTACATGGTATGTACTAGACCTGATATTACCCAAGCAGTGGGAGTTGTCAGCAAGTTTATGGCCAATCCAGGAAAGGAGCACTGGAAAGCAGTTCAGTGGATTCTCAGATATCTGAGAGGAACCAACAGTAGGTATTTATGCTATGCAGGGTCAAGCACTTCTCTACATGGGTATGTAGATTCAGATATGGTAGGTGACTTGGATGGCAGGAGAAGCACCACAGGATATGTGTTCACTATTGGTGGAACGACGGTTAGCTGGATTTTAGAGTTGCAGAAGGTTGTTGCAGTCACAGTGGCTAACAAGGATAAGACCTCTATAGATATGTTAACAAATCTAGGAACAAAGGAGAAGTTGAATCTTCATTCAACTTTTTTTGGTCTTCAAGATTGAACTTAAAGAGGGATACAAGCCAGAAACAAATTAGAGGATGTACAGGTACAAGTGCAGCTATTTATCTCCAAGTGGGAGATTGTTAAGTTGTGGAGCTAAAAGCTTCACTGTTATGTAAATGGTGGAGGTTGCTGAGTGTCAAAGTAATCGATGTCGGTCAGGCCAACTAACATCGGTCATATTCAGTGTACATAATAACTGACATCGGTTATAGGTCGGCCAACATCGGTCAGACAGGAACTGATGTTGGTCACCTGTGTATTTTTAGAATTGGTCTAATTTTAGACAGAAAATTAGTTTGCATGTAAAGACAAATTTTATTCTTGAGTCTGCGTTTCTAATTTTTTTTTTTTTGGGATGTATTTAAGAGACCCATAGGGATGTTTTGTAATATGAAGGACTAAGAAGGATTAGATCCTCAACTGGAAGGCAAGAACAACAATTGGGTTGGTTGTCTCAAGGGGTGTAAGATCAGTTGATTTACAGGTAGCAAGATCAGGGAGATCTACATGGTAACTAAGATCAGTTAGATCTGCAAGGGTGAAAGATCAAGGAGATCTACTTGGTGGACTGGCAGTAGGCAACAACAACCATTGGGTTGATTGTCACTGACTGGTGGAGGGAACAACTCTGTGTTTGAGTTGGTTGTAATTGATTGAGAGAGAGAAGTCTTGAGGGAGAATTATTGTATGCCCAAGAAGTGTGGGAAGAGTGTGATTTCTTCATTATATTTCCTTCTGAAAGAGTGTTAATATAGATTGTATTGTTTCTCATATCTCATATTCTTTGCTGGTTTTGAATTCTAGTTACATATTACTTCTGATTTAATTCTGTGTTTAGTTGCTTATACAAAGGTAATCAATTGTACTCTAAGGAGTGGATCCTGACAACTGGTATTAGAGCTGTGTGTTCTAGATCTTGATAAGTGGTATCAGAGCTAGGATCCTGACACTCTCATGAGAGTCAATTCAATCTCCTCCTTTTGTTGCATATCAAGTGTTTTAAGCACTCTATGAGGTTCTTCATCTTCATCTTGCCTTTTCACAAGTCCATCCATCAATTCCATCAATTCCATAGTTTATATATACAAAATATCTTCACTATTTGAATCTTCTTCATATGCATCATCAAAAATGACATTAGAAATCAAATCTTGAGAAAACTTAAACCTTTCACACTTGTCATCTTGTTTCCTCTTTAGGTTATTCAAATGCAACATCTTCTCTTTGACTTGGTTAGCCTCCACCATGTCTTATATTTACTTCTTGAGTTTGTAACTTGCCTCTTTCTTTATGCCTACTTAAAATGTAATTGTAACATTATCTCTTTGTACCTTTTCCATGCTCTTCACAACCCATTTTCTGCCTTACACTCTCTTGGATTGAATTTTTCTTCCTACCTCACCTTGTTCATGCTTCTTGGTTTGATAACTTATCATGTCATATTGATGCAATATGCACTTTATTTCTTTTTCTCTTGTTTTATCTTATTTTTCAATTGAATTCTTTCATTGCATGACCTCTTGCTTGAGGTTGACCTTTTCTATATCACCAACTAATTTCTTGATCCACTTAGGCACCACATACCCATGATCTTGTACTATCTTTGAGGGCTTTACCTTGTTCTTATTTCTTCCAATATGAATATTAGCTTCTTTATTTTCAAATGTGTAATCAAATTCAACTCCGAAGCATTGATTTACCTCATTGAAGGACTACTGTAATGTTATTTCTTCTCTCATGTCTTCATGATTTGCATTCATGTCTTCATGGTTAGCTTCTTCTTTTGATTTAGCTATAATGCTTATCAAGGCATCATGGAACTCCTCTTCAATCTCATCTTTATCATACTGAAATCCTTACATGTTTACCATATGGAATTCTACAATCTATCCTCTTTCCTTATCTTCTTATTTCATCTTTATGGGTGATGTACTAGACCCATTCTTCATAAACCTTAAGGTCTCATTCTTGATCTTCATCAAACTTTCATTCATACCTGCATACACAAACTTAAATGCAATATTAAAATATAAAATAAGAGACCACATAGTCCCCATGAATGTCTATTTCATAGACATTCTCCACCTTTTCTTGTCTTCTCCCTCAAGTGTTTCTCTTGGCACTTCTCTCTCTATGTTATCCTTAATGAGAACTCTTTTCTCAACTTCTTTATCATGTTTCTATCTTTGAAACTCTTCATTCCTCATGCCTCTATGGGTTGTACCCTCTTTCTTCTTCTCTTTCCTTAAGGCATTCATCCTATGCCTTCTCTCTCTCCTAAGTAACTCTATTAGCCACTTCACTTTATTTCTCACACTAAAACCAAGCCATTGGATTCCTTAATCTTTCATGATATTCACCATGAGCTCTATATTCTTAAAACTCTACCCCAACTCTCTTTTCATCTCTTTCACTTCTTCTACATCCACCTTCTCTCTTTTTCTTCAATTTCTAGGTCTTGCTTAGATCAATATCTTAGAAAGTTGTCTACTTACATTTTATATCTCTCTTGGATCTTTTATATTCCTTTCATCCTTTATTTAGGACTTTCTTATCTCCCTTGAATCTCTCTTGGAGTCTTTCCCTTCTTACCCTCTTGAGCTTCAATACTCTTTTCACTCTGCCTTCTCTAGTTTTATTGACTATTTCAACTCCTTCCACTCGACTTAGGGCTTTTAATTCCTCTCCTCACCAATTCTACAATATTTATATACTGACCTCAATAGGTCATACCTGCAACACCTTATTTTCCCAAAATACCCTACAATGTCATCTCATGTAATCCTCATAGAATTACTTGCTTATCTCAAATCAAAAAGCTTTAAGAAACCTAAAACAAAATGAAACCAAGAACTTACCTTGATCTAATAGCAAATGGTGAAGAGGTACATGAGAAAATATTCAAACTTAAAAATTCTTGGATCTAAACTTTTTTGATCAACTTATTGATTCTTTGCTTTATTCCTCTGTTTCAATCTTCATCAAATAGTTCTTGAACTTATCAACCTTGATAGCCTTGATAAGCATAAATATATAGAAAAGGAACCTTAGGAATAAATCTCATATATCACTAGACCATTCACAAGTTTCTCATTTATCATCTCCACTCATTCCATTCACTCTTTCAACTCCTTAACAATAACTCACTCACTAGTCTCACTAGTTGATCTCTCAAGGCTTAAAAACACTAAATATTTTGATTGATATTATGAACAAAATTAGCTATGATAGATGATATCTCCTGATCATGTTATACTTATCTTCACCCCTTTGAATACCTCACTCACACTCTAACTCTCACTTTCACACCTCAAGCTCATAATGACACAACTTGGCTTGTAGCCTCTTTTTTCAATATTTTCCTTTGTTTGAAGAATATATAATTCTTATACAACATATAATCCCATATTTGGGCTCCATCTATCTTGTTACATCCCTCCATGAAGTTTTATCTTAGTGTAGACACCCTTTCCTATGGAAGCTTCTTCCCAATTAGGCCTTTTAGCCCTCCATACAATAACCTAGTCATCAAAACCATACTAGACCGTATGATAAAAAACTAAAACATATTTAATCCTTTTACACATGTCAAAATATGCATGATTACAAATTACCAATATTTTCCACTAGTTGAATTTTAATTTATAGGGTTTTTGTTACCCTAGTTACTCAAATGTGTAGGTTTGTGTATGGATAATAGGGGTTAAAATGGGATAAAAGAGCTATAATCCACTTTAAGACCTCAAAAAAACTTTAAAAGTTTTATAATGATAATTTCCTTCTCTCCAAATAGTTGAAAAACCTCATTAGATCCTATTATGGATTATAAGGACCAAAACATAGAACTCTGCGTACATTTACATGACTGTGTAAGGGTTTAGGGGCCTATTGATACTTCAAGGAGATTCCAAGACTTCACCAAGGTTATTATTATGTCTTATTCACTTTCCACACATATTCAAACTTAGTTAAATTCATAACCATTTGTTACCTTAAACACACACATCTTTTCATTGCACATTAACTGAATGAAATAGGGTATTTGATAGTGTCAACAGAGTTATTTCATTCCTATGGACCATACATTGAATTTTATCATGAACTTACATTTATACCAACTAATATATTACTTCATATAACATAATATTCTCTGTAGGGCATTATTTCAAACAGTACAATGATCCTCTTGACACTAACACTTCAAAAAACATTATGGCAATATGTTCTTGGACTGTCATAGTCCACAACAGAGTTTCTTCTTAAAGGGATTTTATTTAAGTTATTTATTTAATGAATTTATCAAATATCAACATGAAACTTATTAATATTTTTATATAAATTTTGGATGACCAAACCAACATCCTCTCTTACACCATCAATCATAATTCCATAAAATCCTTCTTTTCATGATTGTAACCTATAATCCAATACTCAACCTACAACCTCACACAAAAGGGTATGTATATATAACCTCAAACCTTTTCAATGAAACATAAAAGTAATAAAAATCCAATACCATTCAAAGGGAGAGTGAACACACATAGTAATTCTCTTCTTTATTCATATGTAGCATCAAACATTACATCTGCAGTCCATGAATGGACTCTATCATCTGTATTAGAGAGTTACATTCTTTATATCTCTATTTTATCTCCTTGGAGTTCTCTCCTCTATATCTAATATCTTACATGATACAAATACTTACAAATTTATTCTCATCTAACTTCTACGTTGGTTTGGGTGGTTACCAAAATAAGACTCTTCACCACCTTTTCTCATGACTTGTATTTACACATTGTTACCTACATAAGACATTGTTAAGACAATTTCACATCTTAAATACCTCTTTGACATTTCATTAGACTCTTATGACCCATAGGACTTTACTTACTCATTAGACACCCTTGACATTACTTTAAACACCACTTATAATCCTCTCTAGGTCCTTTAACATTTCAAATATTCAAATGGTCACTTTTGGAGGGAAAAGTGCCATACTTTTAAAACACACCCTTGATGACTCATTATGGATCTAGGAAAACAAATAGATTCTAAAGGACCCCTCACACACACTTAAATCCAAAAATGGATCAAATTTGACCTCTAACACATGACTGTTGAACAACTCAAAAGTGATGTTTGTATGCTTGATGCTCCTACATCACACTAGTAGGCCCCTTGATTGGAACCATCATAACACACAACTGAAAGAAGATAAATGCACCATGACCTGGTAGATATATACCTTAAGGAGACCTAACTAGTGCGATTCATTTTAGGAGAGGTTTAATGGGATTCACTGGGCCTAAAGCCCACTATTGGCATTGTCCTGACAAATGACACATCAATAAATTTAAATTTTATAAGTCTATTAATATATAGGTTCATTAGTGCATATAAAATAGGAAATGATAAGGAATGATTGATCAAGTTGCAAATTCTATGTTATAGAGATCTATTATGAAAGTATAAACAAAATATTCAAGCATTTAGAGCATATTTGAATCAATATTTGAAATATTAATTTTCCTCACCATTTGTTCATTCTAGCACAAAAAATCATATAGATTAGGGCTTACATCTGTAAATTACTTGTTAAAGTGCATTGAATGTAGTTTTCTAATTTTTTTTATCAACCTAGGGGTGTAATAATAATGTAGAGATAACAGAGGTCCCACATTCACCCCTTCACTTTTATTGGTCTTTGATGAGTTACTAGGGTCAAGGAGAATAATATTAGTTTCCTAGAGATATATGTGGAATTTTGGAAAAGTAATAAATTTTTAGAGACTTGAAATAGATGAAAAAGGTCTCGTAATAATATCTTAAAAATTCATAATCAGAAAAAAGCAACCTAACATTTACAAAAGCATCCCTACATTGCCAAAAGATTACACTATGAAAATTTGTCTTTCTTTGTCTCTATTTTTATCTGAGTTTTGTTTACCTCACCTTTTGGACCTATATAATGTTGTCTATTTCTAAATATTTTCCATAGATTCACTAAATATCAAATATTATTTTAAAACCCTCTCTTGTCATTTATTTTTTATTTTAGAATATTCTTTATATGCAATTAGGTTTTATTTCTTGTTTTATTAAATTAACTCTGATTAGACCTAATTTTGTGTTTTGTATGGGTAGATGTGTTGTATTGTGATGTAATATGACCTAGATCCACTTATCCATAGTAAATTTTGATGAACATTTACTCTATTATACCCCATTAGATCTTGCTTTTTTGTGGTGGATTTAATTTTGCTTAGGGTTTCATAAACTCTTGATGTGTTGTGTCCTCTTCCTAGGGCTAGATTTTGCCTTTCCATAGTGCCACATTTAATTAGGCATTGTAATATCTCATGTTAGCCTTATTTATCCATAATTTATCTCTTTTTAATCCCTTTATAGGGTTTTATTTAATTTTATATCTCTTTTTCTTTAGTTGTTAATTTCAATGTAAATCTTGTTTCTTTATGTATAATCTAGATTTTCTTATCGATAAGAGAATTCCTATGTGTGATTCAATTGTTGCATGATATTTAATGATTTTAACTACATGACATGTTCGTATATTGTGTATTTTACTATGAATTATGATGTTATTAGTGTACAAATGTTCATTTATGATCAAATGTTTCTTTTCAATGGTATATCATCCCATTCTACCATATTTTCCAAGATATAAAGTTGTATGTGATTGTGATAGTGTTTCCAAGATAATCATGTACAAAGGGATATTCAAATTTGTGGGTGTTCAACAAATATTGGGAAAATATTTTTCAAAGAATATTATTTTTTCAAAAGAAAATAATAATTAGAAAGTTTTTTTGTAAAAAATGAAATTAAAAAAGAGTTTTTAATTGTTAGTTGTTAGTTTTTAATTGTTAAAAAAATGGATGGCCTTTTTAATATTTTTAAGTATTTTTTTAGTTAAATAAAAAAACATTTAATATGTGTGTGTGGGGTAGGGGGGGTGAGGGGGAGGGGGTTCTACCCATGCATCCTTTATACTCATCCACCTATCATCTAACCTTACAACCTAACTCCTTCAACACTTGTCACACATACAAACTCCCCATCTATATTTATGGTATCATCATCCACTTCACCACCCACCACCCTTCCCATGAACCCTAAAAAATATCTCATCCTACATGGACATGTGTAATGAAATTACTTAGATAGATAAAGAAAAGTCACATAAATGGATTATAATATATATATCAAGAGCAAGACAACAACAATGAATATAATAAAACATTACAATAGAACATATCCACATAAATTATTGATATCAGAGTATAATACAAAAAAATATGATCAAGCTAGTTTGAGGTGGAAACATCTAAAACCTTGAAATAAAAATAGAATTTGTAATATGATATTCCAATACTAACCACTACCTCCTTTATATACCCTACTTAAACTATGGATACTTCGTAGGCTGACACTATTACCAATATGAATATGATTAAGTAAAATGTTATGCTAGCCATAGGTAGACCACACATGTCCTGATACATGTTATCAATTAAAGGCATAACATTTCCCTCCCATTCAAAACAATGTTATCCTCAATGTTCATAATATATCAATGTTGTTACAAGTATTCTTCATCATCTCATGACACATTCTCACTAACCAAATTATTCCACTTGATAAAATACTATGCAATCCCCCTCATTTGTACAATGACATTTTTCATGTAGGAAACACAAAAAACCTAATGTAATTTTTTTGAATGAGCTAGCTCTAGTTTGTATACTACACTTTTGATCTTTTCCAAATCTAGATAGGGGTTATAACACTTAGGTGAAATATTGTTATCCTTATTATGTTATTTCAAGGAAATTTACTTATATTTTTATAATTACACAAAAATCCAATCTCCTACTTCAAAATGTCTTTCAATGTTATGCTAGTTAGCTTGTTACATCTTTTGGTTTTGTGACATTGCCAAGTTCTCTCTAAAACTAGATAATACCTCTTACTGGTGTTAAATGTGTTCTTCAATTTCCCAAACCTGTTGATGTGTTTTTTGGAATGGCTTACCAATGTTTGAGGAAGGATGTAGGAAAACAAATTTCAAGTTTCAAGGGGGCCCAAGACCTAATCGAGGTTTGGACCCTTAATTATAACTATGGGGAAAGGTTAGGCCTACTCATGTTATAATTAGCTTTGAAATCCCAATCAAAATAATCAATCCTAGAGAAGGATAACTTTGATTGAGTTGGGGTTCATTCCTTGGTTAGGGTTGTAGGGAATGATTAAGGCTACTTGATACCTAATTAAATTAAAAAAATTGAATAACACTATGCTATAATGACCCCCCACTAGACCTAATTGAAGAATAATATTTGATTACAAAGACTCAATTCAGATATATACCTAGAAACTTAATTGGGATGTAATCCTTGATCAACATAGAAAAAGCACTCACTTACACTCATGATGTAATCTACCTGGCCTAGGCACATTGATCTTCACTCAATGGCCCATTATGACCATTCCATTTCGATAGGTGCAATTTGAAATACCTACCTAAATGTTGGTGCATGCTAAAACACATGTCAATATAACCTTTTTCTAAACCCTCAATGATGAGTTGATCGATGTTGGGTTGTACCCATTCAATGAAAAAATGGAGACATTTTAAAAGGGGTATGGAAAGAAGTGTTATACCTCCATTCTTAAATGGCAACCATTTAACCAATTTCTCATGTTTATTTAAAGGGAAAAATAGAGATAACCTTCAAAATACTTATTAACCACCTCAGTTTGTCCATCAAAATTGGGATGATATGATAAGATATGAACTATTTGCGTACCCAACCATGGGTATAAATTAGTCCAAAAATTACTAATTAATATAGGATCACAATCACTAATTATGATATTTGGGGTCCCATGTAGCTTCAAAACTGTGTGTGTGTGTGTGTGTGTGTGTGTGTGTGTGTGTGTGTGTGTGTGTGTGTGTACAAGTTGATTATATTGTACTTGATACAAATGGATGACAAGGCATAATAATGGGAATATTTGATGAGTCTATCCACTACAACCTTGATGAAATTTTTACTTTCATACTTGGGAAAACTTATGGTGAAATCCATGAAAAAGTCTTCCAACTTCTAATTATAAATAGATAGAAGTTGTAGAAGACTTGGGGTCTTAATTGTCTTACCTTTATTTTTTGACACACCATGCATTCTACCAAAAATTATGACTTTACATTTGAGCATTTACCAAAATAATGCATGAATGATTATATGATGAATCTTCAAATATCCTAAGTGCCCACCTACTTGATAAGTATGGATCTTTGCAAGAACCTTATGCTTAAGTTTTGATTTCTTGCACATGTTTGGCCTATTATTTTACCATAAAGCATCCCCTTTCCATAATTTTTTTTTAGATACATTTGGATCCTATTAGGGATTCCAATTTATATTATGTGTATATGTGTCATTCTCCCATTTTTACCTTACCTTATCCACCCACCCAATTTGTTTGTAATATGGACATAACACATAATAGGCTTATGTGGAATCATCCCTCCTAGATAAAGCATTATCCACTACATTCCCATTTCATTTATTGTATATGATCTCAAATTTATATCCTAAAATCTTTGTGACCTTTTTTTTTAATTTTTATAAGAAACTTAAAGTATATTCCCATCCAATATGGTCTATATTGGTTGACTGCATGAAGGAAGGCCATCATTCTCAAAAATGGGCTTCAACAAATTCATGCCCTTAATTTGGTAAATCTCAAATATAATAGGCATCCCTATTGCATTAATATCATCACCATGCCATATCCTGAGGCATCACATTCAAAAATTAATGTTTTGGAAAATAAATAGGGTAAATGCTACATGAGTGATGCACATGGCTTCATTTGACTTATCAAATGCCCTAGTGGCTACTTCATTCTAATGGAATAAATCCTTATTCAATAATTTTCTAAGTTGGGTTTCCATGCTACCTTGATTTTTTAATATTAACCTATCAATACTAAGAATCCTAGTAGGTTCTTTAGGGTTTTAGGCACTTGACATTCAACCGCAACCTTAATGTTATGAGATTCTAACTTTATGCTTTCATTTTAAAAAATGTGACCCAATTACTCCACCTCCTTAAATCCATAAACACACTTGGAATGTTTGGCATAAAGATGGTAGTGTTCGATAATTTTTATTTGTTTATTTTAGGTTTGGGGTATCCTGAATATTGTAAAACTATGTGCTATCATATTATGTAAAATATAGTAATAAATTAAATAATTTAAATTGAGATGGATATTATAGATATTACATTGTTCTAATTTAGAATTGAAAAATCAATAGGGTTAAAGTGTACTTATCTAATTTTTATATTTTGTTACTCACAGAAGGTGAATCTATAATTAAAAATGCTCTATACCTATGTTGTCAATAAATAAAACCTAAAATAGAGGACTAAAACCTATATATATATGTTGTCAATAGAGTCAAAGCCCATGGTATCCAACACTGTCTATTGGGTTTCCTTTTGAATTGTGTGGGTATGTAACTTTGGAGACCCTTTCACATGTACCTATAAATTATTCATGTGTGTGCACTCACCTTTGATCATGTGCATTGATATTTGTTTTCCTTCTTGTTCGGTTCAATCCTTAATTATGATTTTGACCACAAGATTCCATTAAAAAATTAGTTATTATTTTGGGTTTGATATCCCCAACCACTCATTTTTGAATGGATGAGGATTTCCTACATTACAATACTCTGAAGAGGACTAAAACCACATATATTTTTCCCACTTATGTGTGTGTACAACATTGTGAACAATATAGAATACAATGCAATGTTTTTATATTTGACACTTGACATTATGTAACTTTGACTTTTATGTATTTATAATTAGCTCTATGGCTGCTCCTTTGAAGGGTTATTATATGTCTATGCCTTTGTGATAATCTTTCTATAGAGTGCTAATTGATTCCTCACATTTCCAAGAGATCTCAAGGTGATGGCCAAGAGAGTATAAATTTAGGAGTGATTTATATTTATAACTGACTCTTCATTATTTCCCACTAAGACTTACCCATGAAAAATTTCTAGGCTAAACTAATAAAGACCTCTTAATTTAAAAAAAAATCATTGAGTGTACCTGTATACTATTAATAGAGATAGGCATATGCAGTAACCATAACTATCTAGCCATTATTGATACTATGATAAGAGTTTAAATCAGTGATATGAGATATGGAGATGGTATGTCTAAGATTCTAAGATGTTCTTGTATAGACTAGGCTTATCTTGAATAGGTACATTTGGAAAATATAGTTGGCTAAGATAATAAATGGGTAGATAGACAGAGGGAAAGTGTGCACAAGATCCAAATGCATGTGCAATGTCTAAGTATGTCAAATTTAATGTTACCAAAGTGTCTAATACCAAATTTAAGTGTCTATAGATGCCTAAATTTTAACTTGGTATTTAAAATGCTAAATTAAAAGGATGATAAAATATTTTTAGAACTTGTGATAACCACACTTGGTATTGATAGGTATGACCAAATTGTCTCATTTTATCCAAGCAAAACTTGAAAGAAAACAAGTATACATCAATGTATTCTCATAATAAGAAATATGAAATAATATAGAACAGGAAATCACTTGAAAGGGAAAATCTAGTCAACAAATACACCTTATAGAATGCAAAACCAAGCTACCACTTGTTGAGATTGTATGGAGAATACCAAAAGATAATCATACCCTAAGGATATGAAACTATTGAAAGTAGGAGATGAAGAGTTTAAATGCCCCAACTAACATTTTAGAAGAAGTTTTATAAGTTGAGTGATGTAGTAACCTCAACCAAACTACTCTAAATATCATATTAACTCTTTTTTGGAACCCCAAAATCAAGTTTGTATGTCAAATTAGAACCCCAAAATAGGTTTTTACTTAAAATTGAAACATGGAATAGGTTTGGATTTAAAAAGACCAACCATTGTAGATGAATTATATACCCAAATTGCTCATGTAATACCATTGTTCCCTAACACTAATCAATATAGAACATAAAAATTATCTACATAAACAAATCCATGCCCCAATATGATCCATATGTACCTCAAAGTGACATATAATGCCAATATTCATCTATCATGATTTCTCACTAAGATGATTTACCTAATTATCTATGGATTACTATGATTGTTAAATTGATTTGTTCCTTTTTAAATAAATTATAAGTCATATGCTATTATGGGACTGTTGTATGTTACTTGAATTTCATGATTTCATTATTATGAGTTGGCTAATTGTGAATTTTTTACATAATGATTATGTTATATTTATTATTACAACATTGTTTTATGATATATGTATCATGATGTATCGGGCTAACTACCTTCTTATCGTGAGTTGTATGCATGAGAGTTCATCCCTCAGAGCATGACAGAGGGATAGCATCATCGAAGAGGGTGACATAGATGGAGATGGTGAAGGATGATAGAAGAACTGCTAAACACATGCACACACCATATTAGATTTTATATGTATATACATTGTGTGTTTGAACTGTTAGAGTTAGTATGTTGTTAAAGTTAATTGTAGTTAAATATCAGATTTTGTATGTTAGTAAATGTTAGTTTAAGTTTAGTACATAAATATGGAATAAATATTGTATGTGATTACATTATGTATATTTTATGTAGACTTAGTACATAATGATTATATTAGGTTACTTTACTTATGTTTGTTTATGATTACAGGAACATAAACCCATGCAAATGATATCTAGTAGTTGATATCTCATTACTATTATATAGAGACTAACAAAATGTCTTTACAACATTTTAGAACAATAAGCTTTCTATTATTGATATTCAAGAATATCAATATAAATCAAGCTATTAAAATAATGAAAGACATAGATAGCCTATATATACTAGTAATGACACAAACGATTATCTTGTTGTGATTGAAATAAATAATTGATTGGTCTATCATTTTAATATAAGAAGATAATTGACGTTGTGATAGTCATATTACCATAAAAATAAAGGAGATAATTACCTTTATTAGTTATTGAAGGAGGTTAAATTATCCAAAATACTATCCTAAGATCTAAGTCTAAGTTTTGTAATCATGCATGGACTATGTTAAGATTACAAGTATAGTTATCATTTTGTAAAATGATTAAAAGTGGACTTTTGAGTAGTATACTCAGAAATATAATGTTGGTTAACATGAAAGATTTGAAATGAGTAAAATAATGATTTAAAAATGAGGAAAGTTGAATAAATTAAAATTAAGCCTTTCTTAATCATTGTTAATAGAAGCTTAAGTGGATTTAGACACTGTTAAAATGGGAAAAACATGGATTTTGCATAGTGACTACAAGTTGGGAGAATTCACATGCAAGACTCAATGGATGAGTAGAATAGGATAAGAGGTGATTTGAGAGGAGAAAGGGGCATAGGTAAAAAGAAGAGAATTAAAATACATAGCAAGGATGAAAAAGAATTCAAGTTCATCTTGTCTCAGATTTGAAAGTGACTTACGAGGTTCGTAAATCAATTAATTTCATTTTCTAGTAGTTTTACTATTTAAGGTTTGAATTCCTAGGGTTAGAAATGTATGAATTTTTTTAATAGAACATAAGCTTAGCCCTGTGGATGGCTCAACCATCCATAGAACTAAGCCAAAATACTTTCTAAATCCTTAAGACTACAAACTGGTTTTTTTTGGGTGCTAAGAAATTAGGGTATAATGGATTTAATTTCATAAAAATACTATGCCCTAGCTTGAATAAAAACCCTGGGTGGATGATATTGTTGTGTATATATATAACTTAGTTTTGATTCTTTAAAAATTATATACATGTGCACAATACGGTCAAAGAAAATACGTATTCATAAATATATATTTATAAACCCAAAAATATGAAAATGACCTTTTAGGTATATACCTATATATGTATGCATGTATGTATATAGATATATACAGGTCTAGAATGTTATATTAACTAAGTCTAAGTTAAAAAAGGTTTTTTAATGGTTTAATAGGAAATTCTGCAAACTACCATTACTTTTTTATACATACATAATGGGTATCAATGTATAGACTGTCGACTTGATTACGACTATGTAAAATTTGACAGATAAATATATGAACATAATTTAGTATATTTATAAATACACATGGATTTGAGTATTAAACAAAATAATACAATCATAGGCAAACATATATATATATACTTTTAGGTATATACCTATATATGTATGCATGTATGTATACAGATATATACAGGTCTAGAATGTTATATTAACTAAGTATGAGTTAAAAAAGGTTTTTGAATGGTTTAATAGGAAATTATGCAAACTACCATTACTTTTCTATACATACATAATGGGTATCAATGTATAGACTTTCGACTTGATTACGACTATGTAAAATTTGAAAGATAAATATATGAACATAATTTAGTATACTATATATACACATGGATTTGAGTATTACAAAAAATAATACAGTCATAGGCATATATATATATATATATATTAGATATATACAGGTCTAGAATGTTATATTAACTAAGTCTGAGTTAAAAAAGGTTTTCGAATGGCTTAGTAGGAAATTTTGCAAACTACCATTACTTTTCTATACATACGTAATGGGTATCAATGTATAGACTTTCAACTTGATTACGACTATGTAAAATTTGATAGATAAATATATGAACATAATTTAGTATATTTATATATACACATGGATTTGAGTATTACAAAAAATAATACAGTCATAGGCATGTGTGTGTGTGTGTGTGTGTGTGTGTGTGTGTGTGTGTGTGTGTGTGTGTGTGTGTGTGTGTGTGTGTGTGTGTGTGTGTGTGTGTGTGTGTGTGTGTGTTTGTGTGTGTGTGTGTTGCATTAAATATAGATCTTAGATAATTATGTGAAGCCATAATTGAACATTACAAATTGGTAAATAGTCAGATTGTGTAATACACTATAGAATGAGTATACATTTTATGGACTGAATTTTTATTATAACTTTAAAGCAAGTTTATACATTCAATGAATGACATACATTTATAATAATCAAGGTGAAAACAATATGAAACAAATTGTGTTGAACAGGGAACATATGGAATATAGTATGTGTCGATAGGGAACATATGGAACAAAGTATGTTTTGATAGTAAAACAAAGGGAAGGTTATATCTTTTACATGTTACTAGATAATTGAATTGAGGATATAAGTCAATTGCATAAAGGCATGGATGGATGACCGTGAACAAGTTTACCTCCTTTGGAATGTTTTCGAATTAGTAAAGTATCTTGTGGATGTTTTGGAAATTAATTTGAATATTAAGTTTCATTTGATAACTTCAGTAAGGATATAAATCTCTAATGGATAAAATAAAACATAGTGTTGGTCTTATGCTTATTATATTCTATTTTCCATTAATATGTACACAATTGAGAAACTTATTTATAAACTATAAATAGGGTATTAGATTTGGAACAATTTGGGGTCAAAATCATACCACATTTAATAAGATATATATAAGTTCACATATAAATATATAATATATGTGTTTATACATTGTTTTATATATATATATATATATATATATATTGAACAATGTATAAACACATATATTATATATTTATATGTGAACTTAGATCCATATATATATATATATATAGATGGTATGAATATAATGGAGGAATACCTATTGTTATAATTTTGATTAAATAATGAAGTCAAAAACTTAAAGGATAGGGTGCTTTAATTTTAAGCATAAAGCCTCCCAATAGGTATAATGAACCGAAAGATTATACTTTGGATTTATAAGTTAATTTCTTATGACTACTACTATAATAGAGTAGTATATGCAATAAAGTTTGGAATGTTTAATTTATTACATTTGCATTCACTTACGGAAATTATATTATATATTATGAGTTTGTATTTTACTCAGTTGGTAAATAAACTTACTTATTATGATTATTGTTTATGTGAGACTGATAAGAATAAGAGTCACTCATAGGTTCGATAGAATAAATGTATGTAAAGTGATTATTCCTATAATTATCTTAAGTTATACTTGCTAGTAGGAATTAATTAGTATGAATCTATTGGTTATATTTATTTTAACCAAATCTTTCATTGATGGTACTAAATAAGCAGTAAGATGGACTTCACTAGCTTACTTAGCACCACCAATGCTAGATGAAGGTAATCTGATCAAGTAGTGTGTATGAATTTGACTGATCTTAGAGATTACTATCTATTTGAAACCTTTGGCCAAACTAATGTTTAGATATACATTGTCATTTAATATGTATGATTTACATGTTTGTGTGGTATCATATTAGAAGTTATTTTATTTATGGTACACATCATGTAGTATAAATCTTACAACACATGGATACTATCATGTCTCTTTGGATTCCCACACCATCACTATTTACCCATATGTGAAGGGAGGGCCATTACCTATTTGGTGGATTGTGTAGAGGATTGATAGTCCATGGTTGGTGTGGAAAAGAACTTGAATGATGCTCTCCCTCCCCACTGTAGTACTTCTCTCCCTCCCCACTGTAGTACTTATTGGAGACTACACTTGAGATTATCAGAGATCCTAGAGTTAGAGTGACTTGTGCTCCATGGAGCATTGTTTCTATTATTGTATTTATGTTGAGGCATAATGCTTGTTGGAAATGTAATTTATTAATTACTATACATTGACAATTGTGGCTATATTATTGTACCAACCGTGGCTAGATTTTATGTAATTCCTTTACTTATGCAATTATGTTATGTTACATAAGATGTTAGTGATGAATAACTATTAATATTACATATTTACTTATGTTTAACATACTTAGTTAGTATGATAAGATCACTAATTATATTCCTATGGTGTAATCTAATGAAAGAATAAGTGTTATGTAAATTTTAAAAAAAATTACTACATTATTCTAGTAAATCCCTGTGGGGATGTTACATTATGGTATTAGAGTTGCAGCTTGAACTCTATGACTTAATGAGTTCACTAACATTTTTATATTCTTTTTTTATCTGAAAGAAGAATGGTATGAGCAAGAGCATCTAGAGAGGGTCCTTCAAATGTTAATGACAATAACCCTCCATTTGATCCTAACCAATTTACCATTGAATAAGCATCAAAGTTTGATCAACTTCTTGTAGCCATGAATGAGGCTAGAGATAAAATTTTAGCCCTAGAATAGGAAATTCATGGACATGAGGAGGAATCCCATCAATATGACCCTAAAGAGCATCTTGATGAGTAGGAAATTCCTCAAGAGTAGAGACAAAGAAGTGCCTCAAGATGTGAGAGCACATGTAGCTATAAAATTAACAAGGGATATAAAAAAGGTGAATCCACCTAATTTTGATGAAACCATTATAGGAAATAGAGATAAATCATGGTTGACTAAAATAGAGAAGTATCTAAATATTTGAAACTATCTTGAGGTCACCAAAGCCATTTGGGGAGCATATCAATTAGCTAGAGAAGTAGTTACATGGTGGGCCAATAAGAATTTGGAAATGAATATGTATTCAACCACTAATTGGGAGTAGTTTTTGACATCATTCAGATCATGGTGGATTTTATAGTTATATTTTGACCAGTAGCTTATATATTTTTATAATCTTGATTAAGGAGACCTATCGATGAATGAGTACTAGGAATAGTTCACCAAACTTTTGAAATATATACCTCAATATTAGGAAAATGAGAGGTTCAATATTAAAAATTTCATCATTGGATTAAAACCCTAGATTGGTGGAGAAGTGGACATTCATGGACCATATACCATGGACCAAGTCTTTGAGAAAGTAGTCAAATAAGATAAAAAGTTGAAATCTCTTACTCAGGTCAGGGACAAGTTTAAGAAAAAGTTTGGAAGTTCTAAGCCAAATTTCAAGAAGAACTAAAATCAGAGGAGTAAAGAATCTAAGAGTGAATTCAAGAGTCAGAGTACCAAATTCAATAGTGGTTTAGGTAGTAAGAAACCAGGTAATGGTTCCAAAGATAGTTTCAATAGAAACCAATAGTCTAATAGGAAGGGACCACCAGGTTTTAATTTATTTGTGAAGGTGACCATTTTATGCTTGAATGTACCCAAGATAAGTTGAGGAATAAAGGTTCTTCCCATTAGCAAAGAAAATTTTAGAAATATATTCATGCAGTCATTGAGAATTAGTAAGTTGAATTACATGCTTCACCCATATAAATGTTAGGGATTTTGTTTGAACATCTGATTTCTATTTTGATAGATACAGGGGCTAAGAAATATTGAATAGCTCCTAGAATTATAAATAGATTATCTATGAAAATTGGTGTAATGGTAAAAACATGGTTGATATAATATGGGAATGATTCTAAACTCCAAGTTGACAAGTGTTTAGTTAAAGCAAAAATTAGGTTGTCAAAATTCACAATAGTTGTGGATCTTTATGAAGCACCACTAAGGTCATATGATGTGATCCTAGGAGTCAACTGGCTTATGAAGCATAAGGCCAAGGTTATAATTATATAAAAAAGTTTGAGTATCTTAATGATTATATAAATTAGACAATAATTCAAGGCAAGAAAATGGAGTTAAGGCTTAGGCAGATTTTTGCAATGCAACTCAAGAAGGCTTAAGGAAAAGGATGTCAAACATTTATCATCAAGATAAATGAAATGGAGGAAACTAAGTAACCATTAATTGAGGATTATCCTTTCCTTAGGAATTTACATGATGTGTTTCCATAGGAATTTCTAGGACTTCCTCCTAAATGGGAGTTTGATTTCTCTATTGATATCAAACTAGGATTGAAATCTCAGTCTAAGGCACCATATAGAATGACAACCACTGAATTAGTTGAATTACATGCATAGATTTACAAATTTTTTTCTAAAGGATTGATCATAACAAGTGTGTCATCATGGGGTGAACCAGTTGTCTTAGTTAAGAATAAGGATGACACTCTTAGACTTTACATTGATCATAAAATGTTGAATAAAACAACCATCAAAAATAGGTATCTGCTACCATAATAAGATGATATTTTTTATCAGATGTGAGGAGCTATGGTATTTTATAAGATTTATCTTAGAGTTGGATATCATCAATTAAGAATGAAATATGATGATATTTCAAATATGACATTTATAACTCGTTATGGGCATTATGAGTTTACAGTGTTACCATTTGAGTTGACAAATGCACCTACAACATTAATGAATCTCATGAGCATTGTTTTAGATATTATCTAGATAATTTTATTTTGGTATTTTTATATGAAATTATTATATATTCTAAGGATGAATAATAACATCTTCAACATCTAGATCTGGTTTTGCAATATCTGTGAAAGTATAATTAATGCATGAGCATCAAGCAAAAGTTGTCAAATTCCATGTTTTGGTCATTATTAGGAAAAAGTATTTCAATTTGGAGTATAATGTGTGTGTATAGACATTTCAAGGTCAATTACATGTATCTGAGTCCATTTGGGGTCATCAAGGTGAACTATCTAGATTATTGGTGTTTTCCCTCCAAACCCAGGGATTTGAAAATTCAAATATTCAAAATGAGCCTAGAAGGCCAAATACATGTATTGGAGTGTTTAATTGGATTAAGTGGGATAAAATAGTCTAATTATGTCATTTAAAATATTTTAAAAGGTACATAAGTCTAAAACATAAGTTAGTGGTCATATACAAGTCTTGACATTATAAGTCCCACATTGAAGTTAATATGTAAAGGAGTTTATTTTGTGTAACTAACTAATAACTAACCCTTGAAGTTGGTAAAAGAGACATTGTACGGATTTTGTAGAGGTATGTTCGTTTATAGGATATTTTAGAGATTCTCAAATAAGGAGAATAGGGAATAATGTCAAAAACTTGGTAAACCTCTTAAAAAGGTAATAGAGTCTATATGTGGATAGTTTTGTAAGCAAGAAAGATCTTATATTGAATAGTAAATGGTTGATGTTCCTTGAATGGTTGTGTTTGATTTTAACTATGGGTTTCCTTTAATAGGCCTTAAAACCATGAATATAATAACTCTTGTATAAGGTTGCAGGTTGTAGAATTGTCAAATGATGATAATCAATATGGCTAGAAGTCTCAACCTTATGTGATGGACATTTGAGTGTTCTTTTTTGTAGGAATTTAGAATGATAAATGTGCCATGACATATAATCCTAAACTTGTGGTAATTTTATAGACTAATTAATGGTGATATGAATCTATATTAAAGGGAAACTCAAGATATTAGGCATTGAATACAAGAAACGTTGCAGGTATTCTCCCAGTCAAGACAAGAAAACTAGAATTGAGTCTTAAAGAGTAAATATGATCCTAAGACCAAAGTGATGAGCCTAAAACAATGTTTGGTCACTTAAAAATTCATTATTTCAGGTTTTAATGCAATTTTTATGTTAAAAGATAATATATTGTCTAACCAATAGTCTTTATAGTAGCAATATTCTGAGTGTTAATCCTTTGTTTTAGTTAGGAAGGAATCTCACACTTTGAATAAGGGAATGGATATTATAATAATGTGTTATTGGAATGTATATAAGGAATAAAAAGGTCTAATAATGAATATAAGGAGAGATAAGATTAGGTTTTCAAGTATGCATGTGTCTACCTTGTTTGAGTACTCAGGCGCCTATATGCTTTGGTATTGTTTTGTCTATACTATCAATGCATAAAGAGAAGTGATGTAGCCAAGGGAATATGGTTGTGATCAATGAAACTATGTTTGAGGAGTTTATGGTGGGAAGAGACAAGTTTAAATGAGTGTTAACTTAGTTCAACAGAATTATTTCATAAACCCTATCTTTGCACAAGGATCATGTTTTTTAGGTATAATCACTGCATTAAGGAGAATATCCATTATTAATAAAGGGAATGAATATGGATTTGAAAAGAGGTTTTTAATGTTATGAGATGATATATTATGCTCACTAATCCATGTGTAATCCTTTAAAATTCCAAGAAAGTGAACTAAGCTTGTTTAACCCTGTTACAGTCATGAAATTTTGCATAATTGACTGTAAATTTGCTGTTTTGAGAGAATCACAAAAGGAACTAGTACTCTAAATAATTGGGTAAGCTGATATAGGTGAAAACATACATTTTTAAGGTTATTTTAGGTTTTTAAACCCATTCTAAATCTAGATGTTGAAATTTGTTAGCCCACAAGCCTGAATAGAATATGAAAACCTTAGAACTACGGTTAAGGTCATTTTGAGAGATTTAGCTATTGGAAATTTACAAAATTTTGAATTTTTTTTCCATAATAATGATTAGGGATATTTAAATGGTTTTAGAGTATAAGTCTACATAATAGTACAATATTTGACTATTGAGTGCAAACATGGCTTAAATGAGACCTAAAAGAGCTAATGGGAGATCAAATGAAGGCTAAAAGGTGGTGTTATGGACTGAGTGAATTAATGAAACTTATTAAATAGTTTAAAAATTATATATTATGCCTAAATTTTTTTATATACCTTTAATAAAGTTCACTATTAGCATAAACAAAACAATAAGGCTTAAAAAAGGGTTACTAGCCTAGTGTAGCCATAAAGAAAAAATGGTGGAAACAAGCATTAAAGGGTGAGTTAATAGTTTAAAGAGGTGAATACAGGTATGAGGTGATATTTTAAGAGTATAAAATCATTGAGTTTAACCTTTGGAGCCTAAAATCAAGTTCTAGTCCTTATGACCAAAAAGACTAGTTGTCAAGTGTTACGTAGTGAAAGGTAAAGACTAGTTTGTAAATCAAAAGAATAGAGGAAGGTAAAGAGGTGTGTAGTGACTAAGTGTATAGGGATGAACAAAATTAAGGCATTTTTATTTAAGGTACAAGTAGTATCACTAAGCATAAGAAGTCTTAAGCCAAAGAGTAAAAGAAGGAACCAGAATGATGAGGAAGAATTCAATCAAACCATTAGTTGGATGTGATCAGTCAAGGATAGAGAACTAGATGATGATGCTAAAGAGGATTCATCCATAATATCTTTGAATAATTTTGTATCAAAGCTATTAATTATGATTGGTTAAAATTGTGTTTTGATTTCTTTACATTTTTGTTGATTTGAGAAGAATGCATAATTCCATGAGATAGGCATGAGAGATAACATTGCAAGGTTTTGAGGGAGAAGGAGGTTTCAAGTATGATATAGTAAGGGTAGAAGTGAGGAGATTAATTTTGATAAATATAAGAGAAGAGATAACCCTAAATTCCTTTGATAAGGACAAGAAACTAGTCAAGAGAAGGCTAGAAGAAAAGAGAGAGGAAAAGAGAGCATTGAAGCTCTAAGAGAGAACATAAAGAAAGAATACTCCAAAAGAGAGTCAAAAGGGTTAAGAAAGATATCCTATAGTGAGGACTCAAATAATATTAAAATTATAACATATGTCTAAGAGGCAAGGTTGATAAACTTGCTAAGAGGAAGGTCTAAATAGACCAAGAAATTAAAGAAAGTGAAAGAAGATGGATATAGAAATGGAAGTGGAAGACATAAGAAGAGAATTGGGGTAGATATTTGAGAGGATTGAGCTCATGGTGAATCTCATGGATATTAAATAAATCCAATGGATAGGTTGGTATATGAAGAAGAGAGTAAAGTGGCCACTAGAGCCACTTGTGAGAAGAAGGCACAAGAAAGGTGTCTTAAAAGATGAGAAGAAGAAAGAGGGAGAAGTTCAAAGAGGCATGAGAAGAGAGATGTATCAAAGTGAGAAAAAATAAAGAGAATTTGAGAAGATATTTCTCATTGAAGAGAAAAATATGAATAAAGAAGTGCTAAGAAGAGCACATGTGGGTGAAGAAAAGAAGCAAAGATAGACAATGTTCATGCCAAGGACATTCAAATAGACTATATGGTCTCTAATTTTATATGCTAACATTGATTTAAAATTTTTGTTTGTAGGTATGAATAATAAATTGGTGAATTCCAAGCATGAAGCCTCAAAGTTGATGAAGAATGGGTCAAGAATAACACCCATAAAATGACAAGAAGATGACAAAGAGAAAGAACTTCTTGAGAATACCAAGTAAAGAAGATTGAAGGTATACTACATGCTGAAAATGAAGAGGAAGAGGAATTGTATGACACATTACCAATTTTAGAATTTGAAACAAGGGAATAAGTATGCAAAGAGGACATAAAGGTCACCCATAAAGACATAAAGGAAGAGATAATCTTGCAGAAATTGTCATTCGAGGTAAATGAGTATTTGAATTTTGAATTTGATTTCATAAGTGAAGAGGAAAAAAAAGATATTTAGGTTGAGAAAAATCATGATAGATTGCAGCCCTCATAGAGAGCTCAAGGGAATGGATATGTATGGCCTAAGTTTCTAAAACAAGAAGGTATAGATGAGGAAGAGAAGAAAATCAAACAATAGGTCAAAGAAGGCAAAAGCATGAGTGGAAAACAAGCACAAATGTGGAAACAAAAGGCAAATGACAAGGATAAAGTCGGCATGATAGATGACAAGGCATGAAGCATGAGAGTGATGCAAAGAGAGGAAAGTGGAATCCCAAGAATATATAATGGAGTAAGTGGGTTGTGAAAATCATGATAAGAGCATAAGAGAGTCAAGATGCAAGTTTACTCCAAGCACGCATGAAGGTTGAAGAAGATGATAAGCATACAAAGCAAGAAAGAGAGATGATGTATACAAACCAAGCCAAAGAAAAGAAGGTACATCCATGTGAACAAGAAAATAATGCATAAGAGAAGATAAGTGTTTGATATAGATGTTTTCCAATGTTATTTATGATGAAATGCTTGAATTTGAATCCAATAAAGAAGATCTTTTGTACATGGAAACTATTGCATTGTTGGATGGGGGTGTAGCATGGAAAGATGAGGAAGAAGACCTCAAATAGTGCTTAAGAAGCATGATTTACAATGTAAGGAGATGGATATGACTCTCAAAAATGAGGGAGTCCAAGGAGAAAAAAAATAACAAGCTGCCCAAAACAATGAGGAACAATGTACACCAAAGTTTGATGAAGATTTGAAAGAAGTGGATGCACAAAAGTTGTAAGAAGAGTTGGAACTATTAGAGGAGATGTTCAGTCCATCAAATGGGATGAAAATAGATGATTTATAGTAGGAAAAGGTAAAGGAAATGATAGATAAAGATCAACACATAAAAGAAGGAAAATTTGAGCAAACAAGGACACAAGCAAGCAAGCACATGGAGTATGAACAAGAAAATAAGGTGAGGTATTCAATTGGGAAAGTTAAAGATGAGTTTTTTTTTTGATAAACATGGAAATGAGAGGCTAAATAATGGTCAAATAATAATATACAATGGTGAGGATGAAAAGAATAAGTAGTTGCTCATGCATAGTGAGTAAGATGAGAGGAAAGAGCATCTAAAAGAGAAGAAGTTTGAAGAAGTGGGAGAGCAAGAGAGTGTAGATAAGAAAATTATAAAGGATAAAATGAATGAGAGGCTAAAATATCCTCATAAAGAAGTATATAACATGAACAAGGAACAAGCAATACTAGACATTCAAAGATCAAGTGAAAACAAAGAGGAAAGAAACTATGAAATAAGCATGAGGTAAGAGAATAAGGTTGATAAAGTTGTATCTGATTATGATGGAGAGAAAAATGACTTTGAAAATGTGTAATTTACAACAAGAAAGGAGCTACAATAGATGGAAAACTTCATTGAGATAGAAGATGCCTGGTCAAAAAAGCTAGACAAGACCAAGAAGAGGATAAGCAAGAGTTTGACAAGGAAAAGGAAGCAAGAAATCATGAAAAACAACATGCTATGTATGAAGGACCCTAAAATAATGAATTATAAGTCATGGAATAAATTTAGAGGCTCAAGTTTTCTCCCTCCTGGGGAGTATGATGTAGGAACATCAAGCAAAATTTGTCAAATTTCATGTTTTAGTCATTAGTAGGAAAAAGTGTGTCCAGTTGGAGTATAATGTGTGTCTATAGACCTTTCAAGGTATGTTCCATGTATTTGAGTCCATTTTGGGCCATCAAGGTGAATTATCTAGCTTATTGGAGTTTTCCCTCTAAAACTAGGGATTTGAAAATTCAAATATTCAAAATGAGCCTAGAAGGCCAAATACATGTAATGGGGTGTTTAGTTGGATTAACTAGAATAAAAGAGACTAATGAGGCTATGTAAAATATTTTATAAGGTACATAAGTCTAAAACATAAGTTAGTGGTCATATACAAGTCTTGACATTATAAGTCTCATGTTGAAGTTGATATGTAAAGGTGTTTGTTTTGTGTAACTAACTAATAACCAAAAATTGAAGTTGGTAAAAGAGAAAATATACAGATTTGGTAAAGGTAGGTTGGTCTAGAGGAGATGTTAGATATTATCCAGGAAGGAGAATAGGTAACAATGTCAAAAACTTGGTAAACCTCTTAGAAAGGTAATAGAGTCCTTATGTGGACAGTTTTGTATGCAAAAAAGATCTTATATTGAATAATAGATGGTTTATGTTCCTTGAATGGTTGTGTTTGATTATAACTATGGGTTTCCTTGAATAGGAATTTAAACCATGAATATAATAACTCTTTTATAAGGTTTTAGGTTATAGAATTGTTAAATGATGATAATCAATATGGCTAGAAGTCTTAGCCTTAAGTAATCGACATTTGAGTGTTCTATTCTACAGGATTTGAGAATGGTAAATGATCCTTGACATATAATCATAGACTTATGGAAATTTTAAATACCAATTAATGGTGATATGAACCTATTTTAAAGGTAAACTCATGATACTAGGCATTGAATACAAGAAACATTGCATGCATTATCCCAGTCAAGAAAAGAAAACTAGAATTGAGTCTTGAAGAGTAACTATGATCCAAAGACCAAAGTCATGACCCTCAGACAATGTTTGGTCACTAAAAAAATCACGATTTCACATTTTAATGCAATTTTTATGTTAAAATATAATATATTGTCTAACCAATAGTCTTTATACAAGCAAAATTTTGAGTGTCTAAGGGAAATCCTCTGTTTTGGTTAGGAAGGAATCTCATGCTTTGAATAAGGGAATGGATATTATACTAATGTGTTATTGGAATGGATAGAAGGAATAAAAATGTATAATCATGAATATAAGGAGGGACAAGATTAGGTTTTCAAGTATGCATGTGTATACCTTGTTTGAGTACCTAGGCCTTTGTATGCTTTAGTATTGTTTTATCTATACTGTCAATGCATAAAGAGGAGTGATATATCCAAGGGAATATGGTTGTGATAAATGAACCTATGTTTTAGTAGTTTATGGTGGGAATATACAAGTTCCAATGAGTTTTAAATTAGTTCAATAGAATTATTTCATAAACCCTATCTTTTCACGAGGATCATGTTTTTTGGGTACTGTGAATGCATTAAGAAGAATATCCATTATTAATAAAGGGAATGAATATGGTTTTGAAAAGAGGTTTTTTTATGTTTTTATATGATATAGGATTCTCATTAATCCATGTGGAATCCTTGAAACTTCCAAGAGTGAACTAAGCCTATTTAACCCTATTACAATCATGAAATTATGCACAATTGATTGTAGATTTGTTGTTTTGAGAGAATCACATAAGGAATTAGTACTCTAAATCATTGAATAAGTTGATATAGGTGAAAAAAAACCTTTTTCAAGTGATTTTAGTTTTTTAATCCCATTCTAACTCTAGATTTTGAAAATTTTTAGCCCACGGGCCTGAACAGAATATGAAAATCCTAAAACTAGGGTTAATGTTATTTTGAGAGATTTAGCCATTGAAAATTTAACAAATTTTGGAATTTTGTTTCCTTGAGCATGATTAAGGATATTTAAGTGGTTTTAGAGTACAATTGTACTTAATAGTACATAAATTGACTATTGAGTGTAAATAGGGCTTAAATGAGACCTAAAAGGGTTAATGGGAGATCAAAGGAAGGCTAGAAAGTGGTGTTAAGGACTGAGTGAGTTCATGAATCTTCATTAATAATTTAAAAATGATATATGGTGGCTAAAAGTGGTTATATACCTTTAAAAAAATTTATTTTTGGCACAAACAAAATAAAAATGGCTTAGAAAAGGGTTATTAGCCTAGTGTAGCCATAAAGAGAAAATGTGTGGAAACAAGCATTGAAGGGTGAGGTAATAGTTTAAAGAGGTGAATACATGTATGAAATGATATTTTAAGAGTATAAAATCTTTGAGTTTAACCTTTGGATGCTAAAATCAATTTCTAGTCCTTATGACTAAAAAGACTAGTTGTCAAGTGTTACGTAGTGAAAGGCAAAGACTAGTTTGCAAATCAAAACAATGGAGGAAAGTAAAGAGGTGTGTATTGACTAAGTGGATAGGGATGAACACCATCAAGGAATTTTTATTGAATTTACAAGGAATAACACTAATCATAAGAAGTCTTAAGCCAAAGAGTCAAAGAAAGAGCTCGAATGATGAGGAATAATTCAATCAAACCATTAGTTGGATGTGATTAGTCAATGATAGAGAACCAGATGCTGATGATAAAGAGGGTTTATCCCTAATACCTATACATCAATATTTTGTATGGGAAATTGTCCAAGTGTGCATTTTTCCAAAATAAAGTGGAATATCTAGGACATATTATTTTAGCAGACAACATTTTTGTTGATCTGGCTAAGATAAGAGCTATTATGAAGTGGTCGTAACCAAGGAATTTCCATGAGGTAAGGAGTTTCATGGGATTATCAGGCTATTACAAGAAATTTATTTTGAATTTTTCCAAGATATCTAACTTGATTACCTCTTTTCAATATCAAAGTTTTATCTAGTCAGATAAGTGTGAAGTAGCTTGTTAGGAATTGAAAAGAAGACTTATTTAAGCACCAGTGCTAAGATTTATTGATCCCAATGGTCAATTTTTAGTGATCAAATATGCATCTAGGGATGGAATAGGAGGATTCCTTATGTAGTATGGTGTAGTGGTAGCTTATGAGTCAATGAAGCTAAAGCCTTATCAGGTGATTTACACCCCTCATGACCTTGAACTTGAAGTAATTGTTCATGATTTGCAAGTTTAGAGACATTATTTGTTGGGAAAACTATTTAAGCTCAAGATTGATAACTTGGGACTCAAATACATATTCACCAAACCAAATTTGAATGTTCATTAGAGACATTGGTTAGAGTTTTTCTTTTACTATGAATTCAATATGAATTACATTAAAGGCAAAGAGAATAGAGTAGCTGACATCTTAAGTTGTAGAAGGTACATAACATATGTGGCTACTATTAGGAATACTTTTAGAGATCATGTGATTGAATTCTCACCAGGAGATGAATTCTATGATCAGTCCAAGAAAGTTTTGTTTGAAAATGCTTAGAATCTTAGGTCTAAAGGATATAACTTAGAAAATTATGGTCTTATATCATATAATAGAAAGATGTATGTGCCAGATCAAGAAAATATGTGGAATATAGTGCTAAAGGGACTACACAATGCCCCATATTCATGACATTTAGGAGTAACCAAGCTTATGACAGAGCTTAGACCATAATATTTCTAGAAGGGAATCAAGAAAGATGCACCAAACTTTGTGTCATGTTGTCTGAAATATTAGCGAATGAAAGTTGAACATGTGCATCCAACTATATTGTTATATACAAATGACATACCAGAATGGAAATGGCAAGTGATCAGTTTGGAATTTGTCCAAGGATTACCATTATCATGAAATATGCATGACATGATCTTGGTTGTAGTTGATAAACTAACCAAGGTAGCACATTTTATACCAGGTAATTTGACAGATGATGCACCAACTCTTGTGAAGAGATTCATAATGGAAGTGTATCATTTACATGGATTTCCAGAGTAGATCATACCAAATCATGATCTGAGATGACTTATAGGTTTTTGTTAACTTTAAATTTAACTTTGGGTACATAATTAAATTTTAGCACTGCATATCACCCATAGACTGACAGTCAAATTGAGCAAGTTAATCAGGTGTTAGAGGATATTATTGATATGTATTGCATGGATCATAAATATAAATGGGAAGAATACCTTCCATTGGTTGATTTTGCATATAATAACTCATACTAATCTACTTTGAAGATGACACCATTTAAAGCACTTTATGGAAGAAGGTGCAAGACACCAATCAATTGGGATAGGTTGGAAGACAGGGTAGTCTTTAGACCTGAGATGCTTTCAAAAATGGAAGATCAAGTCAGAACAATCAAGTAGATATTGGCCAAGGCTAATGATAGGCGGAAGAGCTATGATGATCTAAAGATAACAACTAGGTAGTTTTCAATAGTGATAAAGTATTCTTATGGGTTAAGGTGCAAAAGATCTCAATTAAATTTGAGAAGTTATCAAAACTTTCATAGAGATATATGGGACCCTTCAAAGTTCTATAAGTGTTTAATCATGTAACGTATAAGCTTACATTGACACCAGCCCTAGCTCTATTACATAATGCCTTCTATGTATCTTATCTTAAAAAGTATATAGTTGATCCTTTGCATGTGTTGGATTGGAATGCTTTATAGGTTTTGGATCTCGGGGTGGTCATGGTAGAACCAATCAGAGTAATTGACACTTGAAAAATTCATTTGCATAATAGAGAAGTTTCATGGTGCAAGGTCTTATGGGACCAATACTTTGAGGATAGTGCTACTTAGGAGGACTATGATGAGTTCTATAGGGTATTTCCATATTTGTTTGCTTGATTTGATGGTAGATACTATGCTATTTTTATGCTAAACTCTGTTTGTTATTCAAAACTATTTTTCAATAAGTGTCATTCAGATGATGACTAGCTTTATGGGGGAAGGATGTTACATATTTATTTCTCACTAAGTTTATTTACTTAATTATTCATGGATTATTATGGTTGTTAAATTGATTTGTCACTTTTTAACTAAATTATAAGTCATATGTTGTTATGGGACAATTGTATGTTACTTGGAGTTCATGATTTCATTATTATGAGTTCGTTAATTTTGAATTATGTACATAATGATTATGTTACATTTGTTATTACTTCATTATTTTATGATATATATATATATATATATATATATATATATATATATATATATATATATATATATATATATATATATATATATATATATATATATATATATATATAGACACACACACACACACACACACACACACACACACACACACACACACACACACAATGTGGTGTGTACATTGGCTTAGAAATTCCTCTATCATCCTTCACCATCTCCATCTACGCCACCCTTTCCGATGATGCTCTCCCTCCATCTTGTTCTGAGGGATGAACTCTTTTGCATCCAACTCACGACAAGAAGGTAGTTAGCCCAATACATCATGATCTTATTTCAATATCTTATTTCAAATAAGTTGAAAGATACATACATCATTCCCATTCCAGTGGGATGAGTATAGAGATAAAGAACAGACTGAACCATAACATTTTAGAGAGAAAGGAAGAGTACCATTGGATGGGACACACAACAAGGAGAGAAATAACACATCAGATGTTGGGTAAGCCATGCCTCAACCAATCCATATAAATATAAGTTTTGGTCCTCATTACAAGAGGAGGACTAAGGAAATTCTAGCTCCATAAATGGAGTATGTGTAGACCATAATTTAACTAAGGGATATATCCCTCTCAGTCTAAGTACCATCATTATGTGTGCACTTTATGCATACCTTATCAAATTCATAATTACAAGCATCCTTTGCAAATCCATTCGCCAATCGATTGTGCTCTTGGTAAATGTGGGCGAAGGAGATGCATTGGAAATTCATAACGAGTTATCTTGCATGATTTAAAGTATGATGTAGTGAAATGTTTAATCAGTTTGCCTCCCCATTTAACTAGTTACATACATTCAAGGAGTCTGAGTATACATCTATTTCTAAGATCCTAAAATCCAGTTCTAATTTGAGGGTAGTGAATATATCCTATAATTCAACCATGTTGTTAGTGCTCCATCTTGTTCCTTACCTAAATCTTAGCTCATTCCTATTGAAAATAATAATTCCACCAATGCCACTTAAGCTCGGGTTCCCCCTAGATGCCCCATCATAGAAGGTGTATGGCTTAGAGGTGTCCAACTGAAGAGGCTTTATGCAATGCAAATGCTTCCCCTAACTGGTAAGGGAGGTAGTAAGGAGTGTTTTCATTTGTACAAAGTGGAGCAGACCAATGGTTTTTTATCCTTAAAAATGGCCTCATTCCTTGTTATCTAAACAGCCCAGGTGATCTGAAGTGGAAGATACATCTATACAACATGGGTATCATGTGTTGCAATCCACTTTTACCAAGAAGAAAGAAAAGTGTCACCATCCTAATTTTTACCATGTGTTTGAGAGTTAGTGGTATCCCAAACAACCCTAGTGAAAGGGAAATGAACAAATAAATGATTTACAAATTCCTCAACATTCCAACATAGGAAGCACAAACCCAAATGATTTCACCCCCTACACTAAAGATTATCCCATGTCAAGACTCTATTTTTGAGGGCAATTCAAAAATGTAGAATGGATTTGAGGGCTGCCTAGATCTTCCATAGACCCTTCCACCAATATGGAACATGTATGATATGTTTTTAAGGTTGCAAAGCTATGTAACCCAACTTAACTTTGTAATCTCCATATCCTCTATTAGAAGCCCAATATAAAACATCCTCCCCATGTGTGAGATGTATACTAGTGATTAAAAGTTTATTTTTTTAATGCTCCCAATGGATGGCATACTATCCTAAGAGTCTGATTCTCTTTGTAGATAACCGACTATACCTCTAACTATTTGCCTGATTGTGATCCTAGGCATCAACTAAAGTGTGGATATTTTGATGATGTAGATTCTCTTTCATAGCCTTCATGAACCATAGCTCCTATGGAATACCAAAAATGGAATCCATGCCAATGTGTATCTATGATCCATCCTTGAGGATCCAAGCTAGATGTTTCCCAATAGTGTCAAATGATTATATAATTGTATTCCAAAAAATAGACCCTCTAGTGTACTTCTTTGGATGTATCTTGATCCATTCCAATACTATGAGGAGCTAGATGTATTTGTGGAATAAAATATTCTACCATAGGCCCCTATTTTTTATAATTTTTCAAAGTCCTTTGGAAGTGAGACCTTTGGATAAAAACTTTAGGTCTTTTAACCCCCAACCCCCATTAGATTTTGGTTGAGAAATAGTGCCCCATTTTAGAAGTGGAATGTCATTTTGCTCCTTATTGCCCATCAAAATAAATTGAGTGCAAATTTTCCTAATATTGTTCAGAATATGTTTTGGAATAAAAGCAAGGGAGAGCCAGTAGATAGGAATTTCCTCAAGGACATGTTTGAGTAATATCAATCTCCCTACCATTGATATCCAACAACTACACCAAAAAGTGGTGTGTTTAATTTTTTCCACGAGCCATAACCAATCTTCATTTTTGTAAAAATTTACTTTTAGGTGGTAGCCAAGATTAAATAAAGCTAGCTTCAGGGGAGGGGGTGGAGAAAGGTAGAAACATATGGATGAGGTTAATGGTGATAGTGGGAATATGGAAAAAAATATAGTAGATTTTTAAAGGTTGATAGTTATCCCAGTAACAGATGAAAAAAACTTCAATATCTTATCAAGAAATTTTACTTCTTGAACCATACCATTTATGAAAATGAGGATGTCATCCATAAAAAGGATATGAGTTATGAAAGTGTTGGTAGCCATCTTAATACCCATAATATTACCTATATTGTGCTCATGATTGATATGTTGGCTAGGGGCCTTAGCAACAAGCAAAAAAAGGAGAGGGGAGAGTGGGTATCCTTGTCTTAGACCATGGGCAGGAGAGAAATTTTTTGAGGCCAAACCATTCACAAGAACAATTTAAGAAACAAATTTATTGTTAGGTTGTGGAGCTAAAAGCTTCACTATTATGCAAACATGGAGGAGGTGCTGAGTGTCATAGTCACTGGTGTCGGTCAGGCCAACCGATGTCAGTCAGAGGTGGACAGGAAGATGTCGACATCAGTCATGGATCGGCCGACGTCGATCATCTCCAAACAGACAGTGACCGATGTCGATCACCTGTGTGGTTCCAGAACTGTTAGTTACACGAATAGTTTGTTTAACGCATTGGTTGTTTGCATGTAAAGACTAATTTTAGTCTTGGAGCTGCGTTTCTAATTATTATAATTAGAAGTCTAATTATTGTTTGCATGGGATCTATATAATAGACTCATGGGGCTGTATTGTAAAGTGTGCTAGATAGAAAGAGCAAGGTTAGCTCCTCATAGTGCCACAGTGCCAAGTGTGTATGATCAAGTAGATCTGTGGGAGAGCAAGATCTGGTGGAAGATCCATAGGGGTGCTAGTGGGGAGAATCATAAGGACTTGGTGAGGCAAGGACAAGGGTTCTTTTGGGTGTGTATGATCTAGGTTGGCAGGTGTGCAAGGCTAGGTTGATCTGTGGTGTAGCAATATCAAGTTAGATCTACATGGTAAGTAAGGTCAGTTGATCTGTAGGTGTGTGTGTGTGTGTGAGATCAAGGTTTGCAGGTGTGCAAAACTAGGTTAATCTATAGGTGGTAGCAAGATCAGGGAGATCAACAACATAATAGGTAGCAAGATCAGGTGAGATCTACTTGGAGTACGTGGTGTACTCAGACTTGGAGTACTTGGTGGACTGGTAGTATTATTACTGATTGGTGGACTAGCAGTATTGTTACTGACTGGTGGAGGTGAACAACAACTCTATGTTTGAGTTGTTTGTTGTGACCGTAATTGAGAGAGAGAACTCTTGAGGGAGATTATTGTATGCCCTAGAGGTGTGGGAAGAAGATTGTGGCATCTTCTTTATTGTAATTCCTTCTGAAAGAGTATTAATACAATTGGGTATTGTCTCTCATATTTTGTGTTGTTTCTGATTTCTAGTTACTTATTACTTCTGGTTAAATTCCATGTTTAGTTGCTTATACAAAGGTAATCAATTGTGCTCCTAATCCTGACAGTGGAATTAGAGTTGTTTGTTGTTCTAGATTCCTGACATTTATAACATTCCTCCAACCTATTTATGAAATGATGCCAAACCCAACCTATGTTAAGATGAGCCAAAGAAAAATCTAGTTTGCATGGTCAAAATCCTTTGAGAGCTCAATTTTTAGAAGGAAGGAAGTTCTAGCTTGTGTTTTGATGGTGTGTAAAGTCTCTTGGGTAGTGCCAATAGCATCATGGTATTTCGATTGTCCAAGAAACCAAAATATTTAGGATAAATATGCTCAAAAAGGATGGGATTGAGATAAGTAGCAATGAACTTGGAAATAATCTTGTAAATACAATTGCATAAGGAGATAGGTCAAAAGTGATCAAAGCTCGAGTGGGTGTCATCCTTGAGAATGTTTGTAATGAAGGTGGTAGAGAAGGGATTATAAATACTACTTGAAAGTCAAGATTCCTCCACTTTCAAGAGAATATCATCTACTAAGAGGTCCCAAAACCCAATGAATAACTCCATCAGCTAGCCATCTGGCCTAAGAGCTTTTCCAAACTAAAAATATTGGATAGTATCAAGTAATTCTTTCCTAATAATCAGTTTCTTAAGTAGTTGGTTATGATGTTCATCCACCGACCTATCAAAGAAAGAAGTTATAGCTAAAATGTCCATTATATTCTCATTAGGGAGCACAAAATATATGTGTTTATAATGTGATATAGTTTCCTTGAAGATAGAGATTAAATAAAAGCATTCCCTTCCTTGAAGGTCTTTGATTTTCTAGATTGTGTTTTGTGTTCTCTGATCTACCGCACTTCGATCGAAGAATTTGGTATTGTCATCTCCTTTAGATAGCCACATGACCCTGCTCTTCATTTTCCATTTTGCTTCCTTCCATGCCAGTAGCCTTGATTTCTCCCTTTCCAATCTATCCATTTCTTGGAGTGTCTCAACCTATGTTCACTCATATGGAAGGAGTATATGTATTTCTGTAATTTCTTTTCAACCTGGAGTAATATTTGTCCGTTGTCTTAAAAATTTCTTCCCTAATTTTTTGTAATAGATTTAGCTCTAATGAGAATGTTTTGGAAGCTAACCATGGCATATTCACCCCCATCACAAGAGTGTTGAACCTAATTATTTTTGACCTATTCTCTATAGTCCTCATATTCCAACCAATGCAGATTAAATTTAAATGGTGAATGTGGTTATTTTAGACCCATAACCAATTCCAATTGGATGGGGTGGTGATCTGATGTGTGTTCCTTTAGAGTAATAGTCTTGTAGGAGATAAATTGGAGAAGGAGAGCTTCCTTAAATATAAAATGGTATAGCCATTTTGATATACCTTGTGCTCTTGTGTGTTGATTGGACTAAGTGGGCTACATTGTCGAAGGTGTGGCATCCACTAGGCTAAAATAATACATATAATTTTAGAAAAGTGGGCCATTGGGTCAGCTCTAGCATGAGTGACCCAAAATTTAGATAAGTGAGTTATGGAATTTAGACCCCCCCCTAAAATGAGGTGAGGCATTTAAAGAATGCCTATGTTCCCAAGTTTATCCCAAAAACTATGCTTGTTATGAGAGGGTGCGTAAACATTGAGGATGTCTAACTCCACATCGTGTTCTTTGGATTGAAAAGTAATAAAAATTTAGTTCCCAAATTTTATAGAAGAGCACAAATCCATACTAAATTTCCACCTAATTTATAAGCCACTGGAGTTCCCATCAGAGTTGCATATCAAGAAAGACCAGTCAGGGAGAGATTTCTTAAGATATTTTAGAGCAACATCCTCTGAAGACATAGTTTCCTAAAGAATCAGAATATCAAGCTTGTGTTTGAAAACCAACCTCTTTAGGGACTATTGTTTAACAACCATCCTAATGCCTCTCATATTATGGGAGATAATAATCACCTAGTAACCATTTTTGGGGATGCTCTATTAAGGGCCCTGAAGATAGTCTATTGTTTTCTAACTAGTATATCATGTTCAACCATATCCTATGCATGTGAGAAAAGGGTGTGGTGACCCATGGTGGGATGATCTGTGAGCATAGGATGGTCTTCAAATCCCCTAGTACTTGAAGGTAAGAAATTTATCTAAGATGAGGCTCTTGTTTGTGATCAAGATACCTTTTCCCTGAGGATCAGAATGAATCACTACTTGTAGTAGAGGAGGTCATCTCTAGTGTATGCTTCCCTCTTCCTTTATTCACCATTTTTTGTGGCTTGACTTCTACCCTAGAAATAATGTCTACAAATCCATCATTAATATGGTGGTATTTTCCCCTAGCTGATGGAGATCTAGGGGTTGAAAGTCCCTCCTTTTTTGAGTTTGTCTCCAATTCAACTGCCAATGTAAATGAGTCCTTGGTAATCCCCTAAAGGTGGGAATATTTTTGCAAACCCGTATCCATATTCACTAACCTAAGGTTGAAATATTTGATATGGGATAGGTAGGACTAAACCTCAATGATATCTAATTTTCAATGAAGTAGTAAGGTGTTTTGATAAGCATGAATGTATGCCCCTCTGTCTTTATTAGCTAGAGAAAGAGAGGTTAAAGGATAGACACTGAAAGAAAAATCTTCCAAGGGCCTAATCCTACCTTGAATTTCCACTTGTGAATTGAATATCATATTTTTGTGTGTTTTGGGATGAGGGCTATTGTCATTGTGTTCTACCATGCTCTCCATTAAAACCATCTCATTTTCCACTAGATGGGTAAAGTCTAATGCATGTGCAGGTTCCTTCAATACTCCCTAAAGCTTCAATGTGTGTTTGATCTAATCCTCACCCATACAACATCTGTGTCCCTTCCACTTTCATGTCCATGTGTTTCCTTTGTATGATGTTTCAAGGGAGCATCTGATCTAATATTTCCTTGTGACCTCTGATGAGGCTTCTTTTGTAAAAATAGGTAATTATTTTTAAGGTGTCGATGTTGTCAACACTTAGAGAATCAAAATGGGACATTAATATAGTCCAATATCTGTCATATTGGTGATCTCTAACATTGATTTGAATGGAGCCTAATAGACCTCTAGATACCTCTATTTCAACACTCAAAATTTCCATCAAGGTATTTTCTTGGGTGGATGTCCTATGATGGGTTTTGTTAAATTTTCCAAGGGTATCTCCAATAGATTTGAATATCTATTCCACCCATAGTTCCATTGGAAGTTTAGGAAACTTAATGCTATAGGCACTATTGTGTGCACTCTAATTTGGGGTTGAAACCAGCATGACATAGGGTTGTAAATAATACAACATTTCCCTAAAACCATGGTTCACATTCTTTCAAGATCTTGTGGCCCTCAATCGATCATGTGATCATTACAAAGAAGCCTCTAGCCCCTCGTTGTAGCATAGGTGCTAAGCCAGAACTAGTCTAAAAGGGTTATGGATTCATTGAAGAAGACTTCTATCTATGTATAATCATGCATGAAACCACCTAATGAGGGATTTTTCAGTATAGAATATTATTTTATTTATGCACATTCTCAGATTGACATCTATCTGGATCAAAATAGTGGATAGCTTGATGCACTTTATTTTCCTTTACCTTATTCACTTAACTAGCTTGGTCTCTTGGGGGTCATGTTCCCTTTCTAGATCCTTCTTTTTCTCCATGTGGGCATGGTGCCTTTAATGGGAGTATCATGTTATGTCAAACCACTCTAGATTCCTATTGATCATACCCTAGGCCCATTGAAGAGGGCATTGAGGGTATCCACTAAGCAATGAGATTGAAAAGGTATAGCATCTGCTTGAATAAAATCCTTTTATTCTTTTTCCTTTCTAGCGGCCTTGTCCTACTTATGTTGGTGTGAACATTTTGTTGGTCAAAACTACATGAAGGAAAAAAAGGTGTAAGAACTATTTTTTTGCCTTAAAATGTGCCCCTATTTGCTCCTACTCCAGTTCCATATTTTTCCATATATATATATATACATACATACATATATATATATATATACATAAATACATATATATATATATATACATATATACATATATACATACATACATATACATACATACATATATATATATATACACATAAATACATATATATATATATATATACATATATACATATATACATACATACATACATATACATACATACATACATACATACATATATAAATATATATATATATATACACACACACACACACACACACACACACACACACACACACACATTGCATGAAATATAAATCATAGATAATTATGTGAAGCCATAATTGAACATTGTGAATTGGAAAATGGTCAGACTGTGTAATATGCTATATAATGAGTATACATTTTATGGATTGAATGTTTATTATAACTTTTAATAAAGTTTATACATTCAATGAATGACATATATTTATAATAATCAAGGTGAAAACATTATGAAATAAATTGTATTGAACTGGGAACATATGGAACAAAGTATGTGTCGATAGGGAACATATGGAACAGAGTATGTTTTGATTGTAAAACAAAGGGAAGGTTATATCTTTTATATGTTACTAGACATTAAAACTAAGGAGATAGTGTAAATTCCCTCTAAATGTAGTTAAGAAATAAGTCAACTGCATAAAGGCATGGACGGATCACTGTGAACAAGTTTACCTCTTTTGGAATGTTTTCAAATTAGTAAAGTCTATTGTGGATGTTTTGGAAATCAATTTGAATCTTAAGTTTCATTTAATAAATTCGGTAAGGATATAAATTTCTAATGGATAAAACAAAGCATAGTGATGATCTTATGCTTATTATAGTCTTTTTTCATTAATATGTACATAATTGAGAAACTTATTTATAAAGGATAAATAGGGTATTAGATTTGGAATGATTTTGGGGTCAAAATCGTACCACATCTAATATGAAGTTTATTTTGAATCTAGTTAGGGGCTAAAGTAAATACTGAGACCCTTTTTAGATTTATATGTTTGTTCATAAAAAGGTTATTGAATCATATAGTCTTTAAATAAATGGAAAGTACCATAACATGATAGAACAAGATATATATATTATGGGATATATATTATTAACAGTGTATAAATATATATGTTATATATTTATGTGTGAACTTAGGTCCACATACATATATATATAGCCGATATGAATGTATTAGAAGAATACCTATTGTTATAGTTTTGATTAAATAATGAAGTCAAAAACTTAAAGGATGGGGTGCTTTAATTTTATGCATAAATCCTCCCAATAGGTATAATGAAATGAAAGATTATACTTTGGCTTTATAAGTTAGTTTCTTATAACTCCTACTGTAATAGAGTAGTATGTGCAATAAATTTTGGAATGTTGACTTTATTACATATGCATTTACTTAAGGAAATTAGATTATTGTTTATGTGATGAATAAGATTAATTCATATGTTTGATGGACTAAATGTATGTAAAGCAATTATTCATGTAATTAGTTTATATTATACTTGCTATTAGGAATTGATTAGTATGAATCTGTAAGTTATATTGATTTTAACCAAATATTGCATTTCTGGTACTAACTAAATAGTGAGATGGACTTCACTAGCTTACTTAGCACCACCAATGTCAGATGAAGGTAAGCCGATCAAGTGGTGTGTATGAATTTGATTGATCCTAGAGATCAATAACTATTTGAAACCTTTGGCCAAATTAAGTTTTAGATATACATTGTCAATTTATATGTATGATTTACATGTTTGCACAATATCATGTTAGAACATATTTTCTTTATGGTACACATCATGTAGTAAAAATATTACAACGCACGGGTACTGGCATGCCTCTCTAGATTCTTGCACCATCACTATTTACCCATCCATGAAGTGGGGTCCATTCACCATTTAAGGGATTTTTCATGGGATCGATGGTCCATGGTTGGTGTGGAAAAGCTTTTGAATGATGCTCTCCCTCCCCACTACAGTACTTGTTGGAGACTACACTTGAGATTATTAGAGATACTAGAGTTAGATTGCCTCATGCTCCATGGAGTATTGTATCTATTATTTTATTTATGTTGAGGCATAATTCTTATTGTAAATGTAATTGATTAATTACTATACATTTATAGTAATGGTTGTATTATTGTACCATTTATGGCTGGATTTTAATGCAATTACTTTCCTTATGCAGTTATGTTATGTTACATAAGATGCTAGTGATTATTAACTATTAATTATACATGTTTAATTATTTTTAACATAGTTAGTATAATAAGATCACTAATTATATTCTCATGGTGTAATCTAATGAAAGAATAAGTGTTATGTAAAATTAAAAAAAAATTTATTGCATTATTCTAGTAAATCCCTATGGGTATGTTACACTATTCCACACAGTCCTGTATAATTAATCACATGTGTCTCAATCTATTAAATATAGCCTATTATAATCCTATAGTCTATCATAGATTTTAACTCTTTATATATCATGGCTTGAGTCTCTAAAATAATTCCACTAAATGCCCCTATTTTAATATGAGGGATAAAGATTTTGAATCACTCATATCAAAAGAAAGAGTTATGCGCATCATTTGTTATATATAAAAGTATAATCAAAATTATGTATATAAATATGATAAAATATGTCATCATATAACTATTTTTATCATTCAATCATGTATAAAACCTGTAATCCAATAGAATGGGCATACATGTTTTAATGACTAGTAGATATAGCAATGAAGCATGAAATGATAAGAATCACAATAGAGGCATGATATAAATCATGCCAAAAATCTCATCATAACAATAATATATGTATCCAATCCACACACACACATGCACATCCACACAATATCATGCTAGAGAGGCACACACACATACAATAAATGACACAACTCTGACCCTACATAGACATAACATGGCCATGACTTTGACTAGAGTATCCTATAACACAAAAAACACATGAAATGAAAAGACACATTGAATGTACCCATATAACATTCTATATAACACACATAAATGATCAAGGAATGCCACAATCATAAATATCAAGCATGCATAGAATAAGTAATGTTAGTATAATGAATCAATGCCATCGTTCATTATATCAAATCAAAACATCCATATCAAAAATCACTCTAGAAATCATAAGTAAGATAAATTCATGTGTAGTAGTCTACTATAATTAGAATACCAATATATAAATATATAACCCAATCTAATGTATGAAGATGCACTCATTATAGGGATGACCCCAATGTAGAATGGTTGCATGCGAGTATAACTAATGTCACACATTTATGTATCCATGTATATATAAACTATATGTCCATCATCCCACTTATATATACCATGAAAATTATGTGTGTAAAAAATATATATTTAATTCACCATGTATCAGTCAACTATGTGTACCAACAAAGCATGTTGTGCATAGGACTTGGATTTGTATTTTTTAAAATTTGGATTTTTTTTGTATTTTTAAATTATTTATTAATTTTTATTTGAATTATGTTCCAAAAAACCTATGATCCTAAAAAGTGGATTCTCACATGTAGTCCTATTAATCATTACAAATGTCACATTCAGTGGGTGAGGAGTAACATATATATCATTCTTTGAATTAGTGAAATGCTCATGAGCTGTAAAATATATAATATCATCATTATAATCAATATGATAATGTATGTGTTGTGTAAATCTATTGGCCATAGTAACTTGTGAATTCTATTATATGTTAGCATAATGCATCAATGTTCTTTATAGAAAAATCTCACAATATATTTATGAAACTACTGTAGGGTGAGATGGACTAGGTAACATCTATTGAACTCAAATGGATATTTGATGTAATGTATGTGGAGAATCGATCATTGAATAAATTTAACTACTTTCCTATTATTTTCTCTTGGAGGTTGAACATGTGACAGTTGTATAATATGCTACTATGGAGGAACCTGAGGAAATGTCTTAGGCTAGATGGGGTACTCATATAGAAAATATAGAATTGTAACCACTTTATTGCTATGGACTTTAAGCACTGATGTACCAAATATGGGATTTTGTGTAACTTATGAATCCATGGTGTTCCTAATAGCATTTCATATGCAATAGTGTTAGGAAAAACTATGAACCAATCATCAATAGTTGTATGTCCTACCATAAGTGGTAACACAATGCCCCAAAAAGGGTTTTTCCACTTAACATAGAAACATTTTAATATAGTCATTGTAACAATCAAGTTTGTATGTGTGTACCCAAGACAAGTAATAAATGTCATATTGAACATGTTTTTTCTTGACAAGTTATCCACCATAACATTGTGTATAAAGTGTGAATGAATGAAAACACATATGAAAAAATTCACATTTGTAGAATCATCCTCAATAATTTCATGGTCATTGAATATAATTTTAGGTCATTGCACTTGTGTACTTGTAAGTGTAATAATAAGGTTGTTTATAGGATAAGCCTCCTTAGTTACAAGACTATAATAACTTACTAGAGGAAGATGTGAATTGTAAGTCATATGTACATCAAGATTAATTTTGGTTTCTTGTGTTGCAAGTTTTAGAAATGGATCTTAAAATTTCTTAAGGTTTTTATTAGGTTATACAACCTAATAATTAGTATGTGTGATAGAATCATTGATATCAATATGATTATTCTCAATTAAGTATTTTATCTTATGTCTAAAACCAACTCATCTATTAGTTTAATGTATTGTTCATTTATGTCAATCATAATATGCATTAAGATAGAACCCCTTAGGTTTTGCATTTTTCATATCAACCTCCATTGGTAGAGGGAAAGATATGAGATTGCACGAGTAACTTTTGTAACACATTGTGAGGAGGTTTTAATAATCATGTAAATTTCCTCTATTGAGGAGCTACAAGGACAAACCTATTAATAGGTTATGAAATTACATTGACCATATTCTTAGCCTCATTATTAATATCAATAACATTATATTTGAAAGGTGGTTTGATTTTAAATATGGCAGTAGAATATGTGGGAGGGTTGGTCCCATACTTCAACTTGTTCATGATGATTATCTTAACTTTGATATCTTTAAATGTATAACACATCTCATTGAAATATTGGAAGCATTTCAACCTAATAAACTCACATATGGCTAAAAGTAAGCTTTTTTTGAATATTTATTGTAATTCTATTTCAACCATAGGATTTATTATTTTTTAAAGCATAATATTATAGTGAAGCATGTAGTCACTAATGGGATAATTAGGTCCTTGCTTGAGTTTTACAATTTGAGCATTCTTTGATAGAAAAATGAGTTGAGAATTGGTTAACCAAAGGATTGAAGTATGTATTGGTTGTATAGGAAGGTTTTAAAACTAATGCAAGGATTAATCCTTAAGACTCCTAGGAAAAATCTTGGTTATAAACTTATGGTTAGACACATAGTCTAAACATTATGCATGGAAGGCATTAATATATTTTTCTAGATCACCTTTACCATCAGATAGTGTAATCTTAGGTACAATGAATGTTGTAGGCAAAGAATAATTGGAAATATCTAGGGCCAAAGGGTTGCATAATAATGATCGAGAGTTTTTAAAATGAATTGCTCTATAAAACATTGTTCTATTTGAGAAACCTTGGATTTAATAACTAAAAATTGTTGTATAAGCATTTGATTGTTAGGCATATTAGATTAATTGTAAATAGGTGTTTTCACATGAGTTATAAGTAATGCATCCATGATTAGGGGGTCTTAATTAAGAGATACCTTATATTGTGTAACCCATAATGATAAAGCATAAATTCACATAACATTAACTAAATTTAATTATTTCCAAGAGAGACTACATAACATCAGATTGATCACCATTGATACAAAATTACAATATTTAAACAAACATGAAGACATCATGAAGGATTAAAATCATCAATCAAACACTACAATGTGGTAGTAATAACTCAATTCCAATAGTTCTCCTTAGATCTGTGCATGGATCTACTTGCATTACTCCTTGCAAATATAATTTAGAATACCTATCCAATCTATAATCAAATGGCTATTCAAAAAGATGATTATTTTATATAGATACATGATCCACACAAATTTCATTAATGATCAACAAGCCACTAATAATAATTAAATAAATGCAAGTACCAAAAGTAATACATCATAATATAACACGTTGCATTACAACATCAATTGATACACCATAACACATCATAGGACCCTTCACCAATCCTCAAAATAATCACAAGATTTATCCAAAAAACTAACTTACCACTTATCATTTCAAGCATCCCAATGAACAATGTTAAGTTCTATGAGGTGCAAAAGAATAATTTTAATAACCAAGGTTGAGAAATAAGTTTGTTGAAGTTGTGTAATTGATTGAAGCTAACACCAGATAAAGACTTATCATAGATTATTACAAAGCATTTGTCATAAGGAAAAATCATGTAAATAAATCATGAATCACATTTACTCCTAACCTAATGTAAAAATAAATAGAATATGTGGTAACTTGAATAAGAAGCTTGGTGTTTATAAACATACTGTAAACCATAAAAACAACAAAATAATTGACCAAAATTAATTATTATTTAACTACTTATGTTCTTGGTTGATGTAAGATTACACATGAACCTAGATGCTCTTGCATCATATAGTATGAGTAAGAAAATGTGTGAGCATGGTGCTCACACACTTAGGCTGAGTGAGAAACCCACTCTTTAGACCCCATTCAAAGGTTTTGTCACACAATATGTCATGTGAGATGACTCTCACCTTCAATTCACTTGGATTAATAACTTGGTTTAAAAATGACCTTCTACTCCAAAAACCCTTCATTTCATTATTATGTCAACTCCCACTCCACTTGTGTTGAATTTCTCTATCTATGTTGTGCAATCCAGTCTTCTACTCCCACATTGTGACACTGCCCACTAAAACACTCTTACATTTGTGGTTCACACTTTAATTTAGCTCTCTCTACACATTGGTACTCTTTATCTCCACATACCACTTTATCTCCTCTATGTGGCACATTTATGTGTCTTTGCACACTCTTCCCTCTACAAGTGCTCATTTTTATTTCATAATACTAAATGAATTTGGTGCATATTATTTTTATTCCTATTTTACATAACATCTATATGCATTGTTCTAGTATTTAAATATCCATTGCTTGTCCTTTTTCACACTTGTTTCTATGCCACATTCTCTTGAATTTTTATGCAAGGTTCTTCCTTTCCATCTATTACACATTGATTTCTACTCATCTACCATTTTTTATGTGAGTTAAATTTTTCCACCTCCACTAGTTGAATATTTTTCAATTCCTCCATTCTATCGCTATAATCTATGACTCTACACCACTTTTCTTTATTTTATCTATCCCAACACTTTTATATGCTAACTCTTCCTTTTTGTCTATGCACATCTCAACAACACATTCCAAGAATTACACAATCATATGCATTTATTTACTAAGATTTGATATCATACTTCTTACACTCTCTCTTCAACCCTTTCCTATTTATCGCACAAGATAGAAGATTTAATACACTTATGGTCATCATATTTATTATCCATATTCTCCATAGCTAATTCTAGAATTATCCACATGTCATTATCTTGTTTTACTCTCATCACAAACTCAATTAACTCTCTCACTTTTGCTGTAATATGCTCCATTTATTGCATTTAATCTACATGATTAATTCAAAAAATTCATCCACCATTTCACTCTCCACATCCACTTCAACACTAACCACTATGTGTAACTATGCAGTCAAACATCCACTCAATCACCTTCATCTCTTCTAAAAGTAAGAGATTATCTTCTTATTCTCTTGGTTGAATAAGGGATATCCATAAAAAACCATTGCACCCACATCATCTTTGTACTCCACACATACCTCATCTTCAATACATGAAATATATTTTACCTCTACATTCACATCATGTATTTTTACTTGTATGTATTCCACCTCCACATCCATGTATTTCAAAAGACACACTACCACTCTCTTCATCGCTAAAGCTTCCTCAATACATTATAAGGTTTAATTGTTATAGGGAGCCTTCCTCCTCTTCATATTCATAACATGTGGTGTAGTACATGCACACTTCCTTCCATTTTTCACGCTAGCTTCCACCTCAACATGTAACACAATATTTAGCTCAGCCAATAGTATTGTACACTCCTCTTCGGTCTCTTTCACTCTATCTTTACACACACATATAACCTACTATTTCACCTCTTACAAACCTAGACAGTTTATCTAATTTATCAACTCTCAGTTCTATACCTATTATCACTTAATTTTGCACCCTTGGAGAGGTTGTTCAAGCCTTCTCCAAATTAAGTGAGATAGTAGATTACCTCTAGGCTTGTGGGTTGCCTATAATAAAGGTAAACCTCTAGATTAAAGGTCTATCTCCCTTGATTTATCTTTTAGGTTCACACACTACACTAGATCAATCACTATTGGGGTTGAAAAGGGAAGAAGGAAACTAAAATTAACCTATACTAATGGAGGTGATACACTAAAGATAAGTCCACAAAACACACTTGCATTTGCACTAAAAAGGAATACTACTAAAACTAACCTCTACTCAATGTTCTTCTAGCATATGTGTTTCTATATGGAGGTAGATTACTATTCATATCTAGAGGTGGGTGAAAAGGAGGTTTGATCCTAGACACTACTAGTCTCTCTCATACTTCAAGAAACATTTCAAAAACACATATACTTTATGAGACCTGTTAGAAGAGATGCTACTACTCATAAAATGTATACAAGAGCAAAATGAAAGCAAAGAGAATATATTCATCACTTAACATCCAAGTACACTACTTGACATACTTAAGCAAGAGTTGTAGAGACAAAATCAAATTTAGAAGATTTATTCAAAGACAATCAAGGTATCAAATTAGCAGGGCTTCACCATACTAGGTGTGTACTTCATACAAATGCCAAAATAGCTTGCATATATAGAGAATAAGAGAGGAGAGTGAAGAATAAAAATTCAAGAGTCACAAGACCAAGTGTCAAGCTATGAAAATGATTTATAATTCAAGATAATGAAGTGGAAAACAAGTCATGAAGTTGTCATGGACAAGTGTCCACCTAAAGTTCATCATTCTCCCTCAAGTTGGCATATAAATCTCAATTAGCCTTCTTAAAACTTTTTGCTTGATGATGAATTCACTTGACTAACCAAAAATACCACATAAGTCATTGCCACATGTACTATAGTATAAGAAGATGAAACAATATTGTGACAGTCCTTATACCTTCCATAACTAATGGCCTCCACTTTGTCACTTGTCATTCACTCACTATCAGCCACTCATTAGCCTTCTAAGCCTCAAATCTTACACTTGTCACTTAGGTGGCCTATACCTATTCAAGGAGATTCATTGAAGAGGTGTTAGACCACCCATTCAATTCTCTTTGTCCTATGGTCTATCAAATAGAACTCGAATATTTAAGACACACACTTCTCATCTTCACACTAGGTAATTACTTTATTTTCTCATTATCTTATTCAAACTAATTGCAATGAATATATAAGTAGAGGGATTTACATGCACAACCAAGGTAAGCACTGGGTATAAGGAGTTAGGATAAGTCTCTAAACACCTTCCACAATGATCTTCATTCATCAATCCCCCTTCTACACCTATGAAACACAATAAAACTTCTAAGAAATCTAGAATTAGGTATGTCTGTATAGTTTATAGTACAAAATAATTTGATTTCAAGGAGATTGGGAGAGTGATATACATGTCTAAAACACTTTCAAGGCCAATTTTCCACTTCTGGATGCATTCCCATTCATTTTTTCTCCATCAAGCTTATACAAGGGTTTTATGAGGGTTTTGAGTTGTTATGGTTCTTAATGATGATTTATAAAGGTTAGACATTCAACCTTAGAAACAATTCCACAAAGTTGGAGTATAGGACCCTCCTCAGCTACCCCTAAGTGCTTGAGGCACCATGCACATGGTTTGTATCGATATGAGTGAAGGAAGATGGCCTCTTGAGCTCTTTATTGCATTCTAGATAGGTCTGAGAAAAGATTAGGCCAAAATGACCACTTATGTGTTGTTTCCTATAAACTAGTGATTCTTATCATCCCTTCACTCCCCCTTGAATTTTATCAATTGTCTTGGAAGGATATCATGATCATATGAATGGAGTTTGTGAGCATGAGGTTTTAGGCCTAGTAGACCTATACTATGCTTCTGTGCATATGACCACCACTGATTGGTTTTTAGTGATTGTAGGTTACCTTAAACACATGTTAACCTTAAAACAAACATTACACATCATCTCATAATGCATTCAAACTCTATCATTCATCTTTTCAATCTTCACATACTAAACCTACAAGCTTACCTTGATTGTGGAGTGCCCTTTATCTGAGATAAAATGGAGGGCACCTCCCCTATTTGTCCAAAAAAATTTAAACCATGGAGAAATATATTAGGTCATTTTGAAACTCTATACCAATTTTTAAAACTAGATCACACCTGCAAAGCTCTTAACACTCCAAATCCCAAAACTAGTTTCTCAAGCCTAGTGAATGTACAGGGTTTTGGTTTATTGTAGGTTGAGGTTTGAAACCTAGTCTTTGCTCTATCTCCTTTAATATTAGAATCAAATAAAAATGTGTTGTAAAAGTGTGATAATGGTTTTAATATGTTCACCCACATTATACCTTTGTCAACCTTTCAAACGGTATCTCTCGACTATCTAGAAGTTTGCAGTCAAAATGTAGGTAGCAATTCAGGGATATAAGAGATTCTTATAAGTGTTCATTTATGCCTAAGTACTGTGTTTATGTCCCCTATATTATTATTGAGGTCACTAATTCCATTCCACACCTATATGATCTCATTTCAAACCTTTAGACCATGCTCTCATCTCTCACCATCAATGCATTATTTGTCACTGTATGCTACAGGTTTTTTTTAGACTAAAAGGCACTATGTTTACTGAGTGTTTCTAGTCAAAACATGTCTAAGTTGAAAATCACACAACTATCATTATCTCTTGATAAAAAAACAACCTTATTATGTCAAGACATTATCCCTAGGATTGGGTTGTAAGAGTGAAACTATTAGGCCTTCCTAGACCTCAAGACACTTCACCATGAGATGACATTTTGTAATGTAGAATCCACTTTCAGAGAGATTAGGGTAAACTCTCTTCTTAAGCGACTTTCTCAATTTTGACTAACTGTAGGTGATGTAATGGCTCTATGATCAACACTATGAACTCTGAATGAATTTATAACTTCATTCAAGTTATGAAATTGAATACAACCTATATTAATTTTTGGATGGTCTTATCACTCTGCATACATACCTATAAGTGACTGTAGGTGATTATCATATTGAAGTTTGACCAGTCTTTACTCATTGTCTTAGAATCTTATCTCAATCAACCTTGAGGTTATTCAATTAAAACCCTCCATGGATAAACTAACTTCCATGCTTTGAGAGGTTGAACATAGGTACATTACCTTTAATATGAAGCCACCTATAGCAAGATGAAACACTACAATTGAAAACAACTATTATGTAGACCATAATGTGTTCACCCTTAGCATAATGAGATGATATTGATTGATCCCCATGACCACACATGAAAACTAATTTGAAAACCACATGGAATGAAGGTACATGTTTTGAAAGACTATGCACACCACTTGATTCACATAGACAATTGTAATCAGATAAGAAGATCAAAGTCATTGAGGATGTGCAGGCAACCTAGATGTGATAACAATCTTAGTAATTATTAATGAAACATAGATCATCAAACTTAGAAATATGACCATGAAATGAGATTACATAGTTACTAATTTTATCCACCAAGTGCATTCCCTCTAACTTTGCTTCTTTTATTCATACTAAAGGAAAACTGATTGACTTCTTTAACTTGCCCAAGAGAGAGATGAGAGAGAGGGATCAATTTTCACCATTTTTGGAGTTGTCAAAGCCACCTGAGCATGGAAATGACTTGTGGGGATATGAATAGACACTCTTTAAGCCTTCACACATGTTATAACTATTACATTATTTGTACAATAATTAAAACTCCTCTTTCTTCAAGTGTTCTTCTTGATTTTAACATTAAACCTCCATTGTGTCAGTTTAAAAATAATTCCTCTAACATTTTTTGATAGGTGGAACATTAGATTGCACTTTGACACACTTGTCCTTAGTGCAAGACCATAAAACTCATTTAAATGGCCAAATGGTGGCATAATATGATATGAGAGAAACTATACAAATGTGACAATGGTAAAAACATATTATCTGACCTGATTAATGAATATGGTGGACATTTTTCAATGTGGGAGACCCTATAAAAGTTTTAACTTGTACGAGGTTGACCAAATTTGCCTTAGGGTCAAATTAGTCAATATTTGGATCATTTCCTAGGGGTAACATGTATGTTATGCTAAGGACCAGCATCCTTCTCCAATCCTTGGGCAATGGAGTCATCTATACACTGCTAATGACATTGAAATACCTCTGAACAAACATCAAACTCACACTAAATAGAATAAGAAATAAACACAAGACAAGACAAGAAATAAAACACACTTGTGCTCTCATGAAAACTTAGGGAAAACACACATAACTTAAGTAAACTAAGCTATGTACAAACTAACCTGAAGCAAATTTCTCCTCCTAGATCAAAGGGGAAATTTGCACCATATCTTACTCCATGAGTTCAAAAAGTGTATGAAACAAGTTGTCCATTAAGCATTGGATTTGATGTCTTAAATTACTTCATGTTTGCCAATCTCTTTGGCATGATATTAAATGCAATCACATCAGATCCAAAAATATCACCCATGAAGGTGAATTCCTCTTGCACTTCAATAATCTCAATCTTCTCATGAGACTCCTTAGCTACAACTTGCAATGATGCTTTAAAAAAACATGTTTCTTTGAATTTCATGGTACTTTGAATGAAATCATATTTATTACCAATTGTAATCTCTTCAATCTATTCAAGGATCTTTACATAGTTAATCTAATCTTCATCATTGTCCTCCATGAAGATAACTTGTTATATCTTATTATGCACTTGAATTTCCACTTTGTAAAGGTCTTAATGTTATTTAATAAGATCAATCTAATGCCACCACAATCATATTTACTCTCTTTATCCTTAGGAAACACAACCTCTTCAAACTTATCCTCTTGACCATGTTCATTAATGTCATAGTCATCATAGATTTCTCCATTATGTATTTGGAAATCTTAGTAATTTTTTTCAAGACTTGTTTATTTAATATAAATCTTACATTCCTCCTCAACAATCTCATTTTTCACTCCTTCAATAACTATATTCTCAAATCCTTCATATTAATTGAATATGTGTAAATAGGTCTTCCATAGGCCTTGATCAAGCTCTTTGTGAACAACTAAAACTTCATCTATATCTTCTCTTTATTGACTCAAGAATGTTGAATTGTTCTTGTCCTCACCAATATAAGTCCCTATGATGAACTTTTATTCATATACACTTGTGTTATCTTCTTGATCAACTACAAATTGAGCTTTCTCCTCTTTGCTTACTTCCCATAGGATGGGTTCTCCTTTAAGAAGGGATGAAGTGGGAGGGTGGGGAATAAGTTCATGGTTTAGAGTGGGAGTAGGAAGTGTGATGTATGGCTCATGAATGGGCATGGGGATATAAGGATGCACTTGAAATAAGTCTTAGAGAGAGAGAAAGTTTTGTTGGGATATGGACATTTAATTTCATTTAACAATCACCTCATCCTTCTCATTATCTTCTTGAAGTTCATCAACAACTGTAACTTTGTCTTCCACATTCTCAACTAAGGCCTCTTTTTCATGTTGAAACTCTTCTTGGATAGACCTCCAAGATGGATAAGTTGTAGGTTTTTGAGGAGAAATCAATGGGGTTTGAACACTCTTAAGGTTTTCTTCCTTGAAATTAACTTCTTGGTCTTTACTCTCTTCACCCTTCATTTCCCAAGACTTCACTACTTGGTTCCAAGTTGAAACTTTGATGCTATTAAGCTCTTTTGGAGATTAAATTGGCTCTTCATGAGGATAAGGAACATGAGAGGATTGATATGAAAAATAAAATTACTCTTGAGGATGAGAGAGAGAGAGAGAGACTTTATCTTCAAACATATTTTCACCTTCTTTATTGTCTTCTTGAGACTTTCAATAGATGTAAGTTGGTTCTCAATTTCTTGGTTTTCCCACCTTTGAAGCCTATCAACACACCATTGGATATAACATCCCATTTCAAGGAAATATGCAATGATGACATAGTTAGATTCATCCTCAACTAATCTCCACATATTCATAAGGAAAAGAACCAACTTTCTCATCTTCTCTATGGGATGAATAGGGATCACATCAATCTCCTTATCCCATTTCCTCATCAACCTTTTGATTTAAAAAAATCTGGCATGAGTGCCAATAAGAATTTAGCTTGAGGTGGAATTTAATTATGAGGAGAGGATTAGGGGTTTGGGAATTGACTTTAAAAAGGTTGTCTAGGATTTTGATAGGATGGATAGGGTTATTGGGGAAAACTGCCTCCAAGAATCTACCTCTTAAGATCTTGGATTTCTTCTTCAAGATCCTTAAGCTTATCTTTTTGATAGCCTTATTTATAGGCTTCTTCACAAGATTTTTTAATAACTTCATGACCATATGGAGAAGGAATAATCTGACCATAGGGTTGATCACAACTTTTATAAGACTGTAGAGAAGCATAGTATGGGTTATAACAAGGTTGATAGGGAGGTGTATAGTAGGAATTCTTAACATATCTAGCCATATTAAATTCATTAGTCAAATTAAACAAAATACTTTATCAAAAAAAATTACAAGTACTTAGGTTGCTTATAACCACAAGAATCCATTTAGAGTCACCATTATTGTTTGCTTGAATGCTTCCAAAAGTTGATAGTAGGAAGAACACACCAAAAATCCTTTCACTCTTTTGGACCTTGGTCCCACTAGGCATGCCAAAACTTTAATCATTCAATTTTACACCCTTGGAGAGGTTGTTAAAGTCTTATCCAAATTTAGTGAGACATTAGATTACCTCTAGGCCTTTGGGTTGCCTATAGCAAAGGTAAACCTATAGGTTAAAAGGCTAAATCCATTGATTTATCTTTAAGATTCACACACTACACTAGACTAATCACTATTGGGGGTGAAAAAGAAAGATGGAAACTGAAAGTAACATATAATAATGGAGGTGATACACCAAAGATAAGTCAACAAAACACACTTTCATCTACACTAAGAAAGAAGACTATTAAAACTGACCTCTACTCAATGTTCTTCTAACATTAGTGTTTCTACATGGAGGCAGATTGTTATGCATATCCAAAGGTGGGTGAAAAATATTTCTAATCCTAGACACTACTAGTCTCTCTCTCACTTCAATACACACTTCAAAAACGTATACACATTGTTATAAGAGATGCTACTACTCACATAATGCATACAAGAGTAGAACGGAAGCAAGGAGAAGATATTCATCACATAACATCCAAGTACACTACTTGATATGCTTATGAAATATTTGTAGAGATAAAATAAAATTTATAATATTTATTCAAAGATAAATAAAGGTTTAAAACCAGCAAGGATTTTCCATACTAGGCATATACTCCATACAAATTCTAAATGGCTTACATATATAGAGCATAGGAGAGGAGAGAGAAGAAGATAAGTTCAAAAGTCTCAAGACCAAGTGTCAAGATGTGAAAACTAGTTACAATGAAATAGAATGAAGTGGAAAATAATTCATGAAGTTATCATGGATAAGTATCCACTTGAAGTTCATCATTCTCCTTCAAGTTGGCATAGAGATCTTAATTAGCCTTCTTAAAACTACTTTCTTGATGATGAATTCACTTGACTACCCAAAACTACCATGAAATTCATTGCCACATGTAATTTGGTCTAATAATATGCAATAAGATTGTGACAGTCCTTATACCTTCCATAAATGATAGCCTCTCCTTTGTCACTTGTCATTCACTCTCTAGTTGCCACTCATTAGCCTTATAGGCCTCAAAGCTTACATTGTCACTTAGGTGGCCTATACTTGTTCAAGGAGATTCATTTTATAAGTTTTATACAACTCATTTAGGTCTCTTTTTCCTCTATTATATCAAATAGACCTCAAATATTTAAGAAACACACTTCTCATCTTCACACTTGGCAGTCACTTTCCTTTCTCACTATCATATTCAGACTACCTGTAATGAATAGATTATCAGAGGGATTTTCATGAAAAAACAAGGTGGGAACTAGGTATAAAGAGTTATGAAAAGTCTCTAAAGACCTTCCATAATTATCTTCATTCATAAATCCCCTTTTGAACTGTTGAAACACATCAAAACTTGTAAAAACCCCATAATTAGGTCTGTTTGTATAGTTGATAGTATGGAAAAAATTGATTTCAATGAGCTTGGGAGAGTTATAGACATGTCCAAAAAAATTTCAAGGCCAATTGGCCACTTTTGGATGCATTTCCATTCATTTCTTCTCCATCGGGTTTGTACAAGGATTTTAGGAGGGTTTTGAGTTATTCTAGTTCTTAGTGATGATTCATAAAGGTTAGACATTCAACCTTAGAACCAGTTCCATAAAGTTGGAGTATAGTAACCTTATCAAATATCCCTAAGTAATTGAGTCATCATACACATGGTCTGTACATATATGATTGAAGGAAGTTGGCCTCTCAAGTTCTATCTTACATTCTAGATAGGTCTGAGAAAGGATTAGGCCAAAATGATAAATTATGCGGTGTTCCCTTCAAACCAATGATTATTATTAGTTCTCCACTCCCATCTAAATATTATAAATTATATTATAAATATCTCATAATCATATGAATGGAGTTTGGAAGCCTGAGGGTTTAGGCATAATTCTAAGCCTAATAGACCTAGGTTGTGCTTCTATGCATATGACCACCACTGGGTGGTTTCTAATGATTTTAGGTGACCTTAAACACTTTTTCACCTTTAAACCAAACTTAAACATAATATCATAATGCATTCAAACTTTTTCATTCATCTTTTCACTCTTCACATACTAAACCTATAGGCTTACCTTGACTACAGAGTGGCCTCTGTATGAGACAAAATAGAGGGAACCTCCCCTATCTGTCTAACCAAATTGAAACCATAAAGGGATATCTTAGGTCCTTGTGACACTTTTTTCCAAGTTTGAAAACTAGATCACACCTACAAAGCTCTCAACACTCTAAATCCCAAAACTAGCATCTCAAGCCTAGTGATTGTGCAGGGTTTTGGTTTATTATAGGTTGAGTTTTGAGACCCAGTCTTTACTTTATCTCCTTGAATATTAGAATCACATGAAAATGTGATAATGGTTCAATTTTTTCACCCACATTATACCTTTTTTAACCTTTCAAACTACATCTCTCCATTAGCTATAACTAATCTGCAGTCAGACTATAAGTAACAATTCAAGGATACAAGAGATACCTGTAGGTGCTCATTTATGCCTGAGTACTATGTTTCTCTCCCCTATATTATTATTAGGGAAAATAATACCATTAAATGCCAATATGAGCTCATGTCATGTGTTTATACCATGCTCTCATCTGTCACCATCAATGCATTATGTGCAACTGTAAGCTACATGTTTCTTTTAGACTATAAGGCACTATGTTTACTAAGTGTTTATATTCAAAACATGTCTAAGTTGAAAATCACTCAATTATCATTCTCTCTTGATCAAATAACCACCTTTTTATGTCAAGACATTATCTCTAGGCTTGGGCTGTAAGAGATAAACTATTAGGCTTGTCTAGACCTCAAGACACTTCATCATGAGATGACATTTTGTAAGGTATAATCCTCTTTCAGAGAGATTAATGTAAACTCTCCTATTAAGCAACTTTCTCAATTTTGACTTACTATGGGATATGTAATGGCTCTAGGATCAACATTATTAACTCTTAATGACTTGAGAACTCCATTCAAATCAAGAAATTGAATACAACCCATATTTTAGGTTTTGGATGGTCTTATCACTCTCCATACATACATATAGGGGACTATAGGTAATTGTCATATTGAAGTTTGACTAGTATTTACTCATTGTCTTAGAATCCTATCTCAATCAAACTTGAGGTTCCTTAATGCAAACCCTCCATGGAGAAACTAACTTTCATTCTTTGAGAGGTTGAACATAGGTACATTACCTTTGATATGAAGCCACCTACATGAAGATGAAACTCTACAACTAAAAATAATTATTCTAAAAACCATAATGTGTTCACCTTTAGCACAAGGAGATGATCATGCTTACTCTCCATGACCACATGTGAAAACTAGTTTGAAAACTACATGGAATGAAGGAACATACTCTAAAATACTATGCACACCACTTGATTCACATAGAAAACTACAATTAGATAGGAAGATTGAAGCCATTAGGGATGTACAGGCAACTTAGAGCTAGTAATAATATTATTGATTGTTCATAAAACATTAATCATCAAAATTATAACTATGACCATGAAATAAGGGTACACAAAGACTAATTTCATCCACCATGTGCATTCCCTTTACCTCTGCTTACTCTATTTATCCTGAAGGAAAATTAGTTGACTTATTTGACTTACCCAAGAGAGTGATGAGAGAGAGGGATTGGTTTTCACCATTTTTGGAGTTTTCAAAACCACCTGAGTATGGAGATGAATTGTGGGGATCTGAAGAGACACTCCTAAAGTCTTCACACATGTTAGAACTATTACATAGTTCATACAACAACTAAAACTCCCCTTTATTCAAGTGATCTTATTGATTTTAATGTTGAACCTACATCATGTCAATTTTAAAATAGTTCCTCTAATTTTTTTTGACATGCGGGATGTTAGATTTCAGTTTGACACACTTGTCCTTAGTATAAGACCATACAAATCATTCAAATGGCCAAAAGGTGGCATAATATGATATGAGAGAAACTATATAAATGTGACAAGGATAAAAACATATTATTTGACCTCATTAATGACCATGGTGGACATTTTCCAACCTAGGAGACCTTATAAAAGTTTGAATTTGTAGGGGGGTTCACCAAATTTCACCTAGGTTCAAATTAATCAATACTACCCACCCAATAATATGGAGAACAAAACACTCTATATTTGTTGTTGCACCACTTGAAACCCTGCATAAGTCACACCAATTTTTCACCTCAAGATATGTCATTATTTCACTTAAAAACCTACACCAATATTTATTATGCACTCATTTTTTATCTACCCACATTCATAAATAATGTAGAACACAAAACTAAATCTCTCAACCCCATGTTTGTTTTCCTTGCTCTGATACCAAATAATGCAACCATGGTTTAGGAATCAATTAAGAGATACCTTCTACTGTCCAACCCACAATGACACAACATGAATTCAAACAACATTAACATAAATTTATTTCATCTAAGAGAGATTACAAAAATAATACTAGTTTCCAATGATAAAACCTTTTAGTATTCAAACAAACATTAACACAACCCGCATGCTTACAAACATCAATTTGACTCCTCAGTGTGGTTTTAAATGGCTCAATTCTAATATTCCTTCTCAAATATACACAAATATCCAATTTTATTACTCCTTTCATCTAATTTTTAGATTAACTCTTTAATATAGAATCAAATGCCTTTTCAAATAAAAGGATGTATTTATATAGATATATAATCCACCTGAATGGCATTAATTATCAACAACCCATTTAATTAAATAGATGTAAGCCCCAATGGTACTACACAAAAGATAACATGTTGCAATAAAACATTAATAAATGCATCATAACACATCATGGACCCATTCACAAATCTTAAATACAATCATAAGTGTTATCCAAATAAACAACTTACCACTTATCATTGTAATTGTCCACATGACTAGATTTAAGTTCTATGAGGTGTGAAATAAGATTATCAAGAACCAGAGTCCATAAATAGGTTTTTTTAAGTTGAACAACATACTAAATCTAACACAAGATAAATACTTATGATAAATTACCAAAAAACATTAATGATAAGAAAACAAATCATGCAAATAACTTGTGAAGCTCATTTAGCCCTAAGCCAATGTGGAAATTAAAAAAACATGAGGTGAATCCATTAAAAAGTGTGATGTTTGTAAACATACCATAGACCATCACAATAATAAAATACTTCACCAAAATTTATTATTATATAAACACTCATTTTTTTTGTTAATGCAAGATTACACGTGAACCAAAACGGTCGTGTTAGTAAGCCTAGGATGCTCAAAATTATGTTGCATCATAATAGCCATATTTATCTTAGGAATAAATTATGTTTCCCCATATTAATTATGATAGGTGTAGGCATCACTTGTGTAGCCATAGGTGTACACACATGAATGGAAATAGTAGGAATAATAGTCTCAAAACCCATTGTAGGATCCATGCCTCTAAAAGGTGGATTATTATCATTCAAAATTTTATCATGTTTTTCCTCGAGATTGGTTTCTTAACAAGATTTTTATTTTCATCTCTAGTTATAAGGAACAATTCCTCAGTCATAATGGAATTCATATCAAGATATTCTTTAATTTCACATCGATCTACATCATAATAATAATTATTTTTTCTATGTATATCAACAAAATGAGCATTCATATCATTAGTATCTTAGATTGTAATTATGTTTATTACAAGGTCATCACCAAAGACATAACACTCTACCTTTGCCACATCCTCCCTACAATCATCAGACCAAATAAATTTAGGTTTATTAAAACTAAATACATTGTGAATAATATCATAGTAATTTGGGAGGGAATGGAATGGGTTTGTGTCTCAAGATATAGGACCATCTTTCTCAAGCTCAATTTTTTAAAGGTATATGATTGGATAGAATGGACATTCATCTTAGCCATGTGATCCAAAACTCAAAATTTTTGGTTGATAAATATTTCAAGAACACAAAAATAACACAGTAACAATGAATTCTCTGAGAAGAGATGTATTATTACTCAAGATTGCAATACAACTATATGCTTATCTCTGGGAAGAGATGTCTGATTTTCCATTCATGTTCATTTATACCTATTTTGAAATTAGGGGGATGATGTGGAAAGTCACCAATATTGAGGGATATTAAGTGGTTCGACTTCCATGCTTTAAAATAATACAGAATTCGAGGAATTACTATTTTAGAAACTTACTATTTTTAGACTGCACTACTAAAATTGAAATTTGGGGCACTTTCATTGGGTTTTAGAGGGTCAAAATTCATTTATTAGAGATCCATGCCATCTCACAGTGTTTTCCTCATTCTTATCTTTCCAATGATTCAAATGGTGAGTCAATTGGAGCTACAATGCAAACGTTATGGCTCTTGGAAGTTCCGTCGTCAATTGGGGTGGAACTGTCACCTAAATTTCTGCCTGGATCACCATGATTAAAGCCTTAGGTTTTTTTTATTTTCCTTTTATCAATTCAAACTCTATTTTCTAAATCCTCAACTTATCTCGCCATCAATTGCCACAATTCAGATAGTTTTGGGCTTTTTCACTCCATTAAACAAGGCTACCCTCTTTCCCCAAATTTGTATTCCCTTTCTACTGATGTGTTTGGTTATTTGATTGCTCACAAATCATACTAAGGGCTTATTAGTGGAATTAATATTTTTGATCTCTCCTCTTAGCTCATCAATGGGATTTTTTTAGATGACTCCTTCCTCACATTTTACAAGAAAGAGTCTTATTTCTTGGAGGCACTTCTCTATCATGATAATTTATACAAACTTTATTGATCAATCTTGTAATGGGTAAAACCTAATGTTAAAGACAAAGCATGATGTCATACATGAGTGGATTTCTCATTATAAATGGAAACAGATCTAGAAAGCTAAAAAATTTAATTTTTGTGGTATTCCATTTTCTTTTAATAGTTCTCCTCAATATTATGTAATTGATAGAGTGGTAAATAATCACTTACTAGATTACTAATCCTCTTTCTCTGGTATCCAAGTTGCATATTTACACAAAAATTATTGCAACCACATATATTTACTATTCCTCTTGTTGGTATCCTTCAAAAGCCTCATATGAAAAATTAGTAAAGGAAATTAGATATTTTATGTAGGACATTGTTAATGAAAAATAGAGGATTCCATATATTTGCTTGAGACATTTATTGCCTTCCTTGTGACAAATAAGGAATATGAATTATTAAAATCTACATACAAAGCATTGTTATCTCTATTAAATGGGTTGTAAGAGCAATTAAGGGAAATGAGGCTTGTAATATTATCATAATACATTATATTATTTCAAGTGATCCTTATTCTAAGAATTATAGAAAAAATATTGGCTTGCACACTATTTTAATTATCTATGTTCATGTCAATATATAAGGATGTTTTGTGGCTAATAACATTTGAAAAGAATTTGAAATAGTGAAACCCTTTCTAAAATGGGTCAGAAATGGATTTAACATTGGTCTCTCTTTTAATGACCACAACCTCTAGTGTCCAAAATTCATGACCAATTCAAACCTCCCTCTAGAAGAAATGTTAGGCATGAAATCTCTTTGGATTTTAAAACAAAGAATCTGCACTCTTCAAGATTTAGTTTTCTCTCATAATTGGATCCCATAACACTCACTAAAAATAAAATATAAGATTATTAATTCAAACTTACCTTCCATTCTACATATTCATGATTTGATATCCAATGTCATGCTCCATAATATAAGTCTCCAACCTTTGTTTGCCTAGGGGGAAGATTGGTAGTGGAATTTCCTTACTACCTTCATAAATTAATATTGGCATCTCTTCTACTAGATCATTAGTCCATTCTATTATGATTTGGGTAAGCTCAATAGGCTATGGAATTTGAATTCCTCTGTAAAAATGTGGCTTTCTAACTTAATAAGATTTCTAATGCCAAACTTGAGCCCAAACTTACCCATTTTATTTGATTTCTAGTTTTGCAAGGTCTTCCTCTTGTGGATCATCTCCAACACATTAGGATTTATATCCCTAAGTGCTCAACTTGATCCTTATAAATAAATAAATCTAGAAGAGGTTAATTCTCATTAATATGCAAAAGCAAACATAAAGTAATAAAAAATTTAACTTCTTAAGTGTGGTTATCAGATTGGGAAAGATCTAGTCAAGATAAACAAATATAAAGCAATCAAAATATATTACCTTCCTCATGGACATCATTATCTATCAAACACACATGCATGATTATGCTTGGATGTAGAGTTTAAAGTCTTCTTCAATGTGATGGTGTAAAAGCCATCAAAATCTCTCCAAGCACTATCTCAAATTATTTGTGAACCAATTAGAAGAAAAGGGATCAAACTTATTCAAGATTTATGTAGAGTTTCCTTTCACAAAAAAGCTTATGAAAGGTTTATGGTGGCCCTTCTATTTATATATTTACCAAATTGATTGTGGATAGGGGATTCAAATCAAGATGTGTGGTTTAACATTAGTCAATTTTGGAGGCTCAATGCCATAAATATGTTGAAAAAAGGGTGCATTAAAGAGGCATGGCTTGCCTTAATATTGATATTTGTTTTCATTAATTATTAGTTCTTGACAACTTTCATGATGACATCATCATTCTTGATATTTGTCCATGTTGTCATGGTGGTGTCATCATTTGGCCACTTGTCATAATTGGAGGAATAATTTAATTTAATGGATTAAGGAAAATATAATACTTATAAAAAGTTAAATTTCCTATTAGAGGAAGATTAGATTAATTAATAAATTTTAATTAAATTAATGAAAAGTGAAATGTATTTTGAAAATTGATGAACCATTCGATATAATTGATCCAAAAATATCTCTTTCATAGTCTCAATTTGACTTGAGATTAATTAAGTGAATATTATATTTATGTATGGTGTATTGTCCCAACTAGGGATGCCTCGATACATTTTAGAAGATGCATACCAAGTTTATGGAACAATTTGGGTATTTCAGTGATTTGTGTGTCATTGTTGGAAATCATTCTCATTGCAATTTTAACATGAAAGTGGTGAGAATTGAGTGTCTACATTTTTCCCTTGTTTTAGAAGGCATTGTGAGACACAAGTGAAGCAATAAATTTTCAAAGAATGAAAAATTTGCTAAAATTATTATAATAAAGATTGAAGAATGATGTGTTCACCTTTTGTTGAATCTTATTCAATTTACTAAAAATTAGTTCACAATGATGCCTTGAACATTGTTTGGGATGTCAATGATGCCTCCTTGAGGAAGTGGGTAAAAAATAAGAATGATGGATAGGGCCTCAAAAGGAAGAAAATAGACAATAAGAAGAGTGAATTCAACCCATAGATGAGATTAATTTAATTGAGGTAATTCATGCATGTGTTGATATCAAATGATGAATAGAATAAAATTGAGTTATCCCAAAAGTGGGGTGAATTGGGAGGGATTAATCCCAAGACAAGTGTCACACTTTTAATTTCCCTTAATAGATCAAATGTTGTGGGCTTGGAATTAAAAGAAAGGCTGAATGATTGACTTGCTCCAAAAAGAGAGGAGAATAATCGATTAATGATTATCCCTAGTAGGGTGGATTAGATCATTGATTGGTTTAATTGACTAAATGCTCATGATTAGTTGTACATGTTAATGTTAAATATTCATGTCCTAATTAGCATAGAGATATCCATGTCTTTTAGATTTGGTGATTACCTATGATGAATGACTAGTGGAATGACATCTCGAGTAAGTATGTGAATGATAAGTAGTGCAAGGAGAGATGTTCTCATTGTGCATTATGGATAAGACCTAAGCACTTGGTTTTTAATGTAACATAAGATATGATGCATCATGATATAAAACATCATGATGTCTTGATTATAATGTGTATAAGGACTGAATCCTGATCCAATAGACAAATGATAATTAGAGACCAATGATAAAAACTATGATGATAATGTTGATGTATGCCAATGCATGGACTAAAGTACAAGTGCATGATAGGGAGAACCATGATGATGTTCTCATTATCACAATGGATTGATTCAAGGCAACAAAAATAAAAGGAAACAAATAAGTAAGCAAACATAAATCAAAGATAAAATCAACAAAAAGCATCTTGCCCATTACAAAATCAAAATCCACATGTGAAGTTTTAATGATTTTGATAATCGGATGGTGTCCTTAAGTCAAGGGGGAAAAAGATGTGATAATGTGAGCCCTAGTATGGAAGGGGGAATATCATAATAGGGAAGGGGTGGCCAAATTGTCTCCAAATTCCCTGTGTAAGTGGACACTACATACATAGTCCATGAAGGACTTCAGGTCAAATATAGTTCTCCCAAGGATGGGAAAGAATAAAATTGATGACAATGGGTAGATTGAGTTTGATTAAAGATGAAAATAAGAATGGGCTCAAAAAATAGTGAGATCATAAGAGGACTCATAAAATGGTGAGATCATAAATGGACTCATAAAATGGTGAGAGCATCAATAGACTCACAAAATGGTGAGACCATAAATGGACTCATAAATAACAAGAGAGTAAATGGACTCATAAAATGATGAGATTATAAATGGAATCACAAAATGGTGAGAGTGTAAATGGACTTGTAAAATGGTGAGAACATAAATGGACTCATAAAACAATGAGTGTATAAATGGACTCATAAAATAGTGAGAGCATAAATGGACTCGCAAATGGTGAGAGCATAAATGGACTCACAAATGGTGAGAGCATAAATAGACTCGTAAAATGGAAAGAGTGTAAATAGACTCATAAAATGGTGAGATTTTAAAGGGAAGAATGTGGGAAAATAAAATAATAATGAGAGTTATTGATCTAACCTAAAATGCCCCATGCATCCAAGCAATGGCTACATAGTCTGTGTGGACCTCAAGCCGATGTAGTTCTCCCAAAAATGGGAGGATAATGAAGGAATGGAAATGTTGATTAGAAATGATCAGGATCAAATAAGAGGTTCCCACTTAGGATATGACCAAGGTCCATTGGTGAATGGGATGATAGAAGGTTCAATGGTTTTGTAGTTTTATATCTCTTTTGTAAATTTTAAGCCTTTTTCTGAATTTTTAATTTTTTAGGATTTTTACCCTTTTCAATGTTTTTGGGTTTTTTGGACTAAGGAAAGAAAGGTAATATTCACAAATGTACAAGGAACCATCTAGAAAAAGAAAAAAAAACCTTAGGTAGGGGCTCAAATGATAACCAAACTCGCTGCAATGGTAATGCCATGAACTAACATCAAAACCTAAGGCAAAGGGAATACCATACAATAAATATTAAGAATATGATGGCACACAATGGGTAAAATAATTAAATTAAGTGAAATGATATTTTTTCAAGGAGCTACCTATAAGTAAAATCATACTAAAGTACCCTAACACACTTGGATAAAAATATGCACCGATGTTGATCAACTGCAAACACCTTCTATCATGATTTTTGAATATATATGTAGCACCTATTTTCAATACACCAAGATCATGATGGTAATAATAACTAGGAACAAGGACAACAATTAGACAGGGTACATAAAATGAAGGGAAGGGAAAATAAGAATGGATGTGAGATGGGTGCCCCAATCAAGGGTTCTCATAGATAATGTTCGACCAAATCAAGTGTAGAATCACTTGAGATGCATAATATTTATTAGATCCTCTAATACTTTCCCATCTAGTGTATCTAACTGATATGTTACAAAAACACAATTTATTGTAATAATAGATGGACCCAACTAATTGGCCTTAAACTTGCCCTACTTTTTATGTTCTACATTGGTATTTTATTGATTTTATTTCATCACTAAAGCATCAATGATGTAGAGATAATTACTACACTATCCTCTTACATCTCCCTAGCTCTAATTTCATGGCTTTCAATCCCTTCTTTGTACTATGATTTGATTCCTTATCATAGGTTCTTTCTTTCTTTCTTGACACCTGGGTCATTCTTAGCTTCACTAGCTCATAAGCCTCCTTGCATCATTTATTCCTCCTCTCTATCTTGAATAAATATATATTTATCATATTCCTTTGCATTATCTCTCCTCATTATCACATCACCATCATCCTCTCATACTCACTTTTCAAAACTCCATTCTCCATTCTTGATTCAAACTTGTTCAATCTTGCATATAGTTTCATAGGTCTAAAAGCCTAATTCATGATTCCATGGTTTTATCACCACAATAGAGACTCATATTTCTATTCACCTACATATTTTAATTCCCATACACATCCAATCAGAATATTCAATCTCCAATCTTAAACTCTCAACCAAACTACACTTTCCTCTTTAAGGTTTATTTGCTTATAGCCCTATTTAGGCACAAATCTTGATGGTTTGAAAAATATACAAACTTATCATAAAAAATAAAGACATTTTTTGGATACCCATTATCCCCATTTATCTTCACATAAAATACTATTTTGTAACTCTAAATGGAAGTACCTTTTCCATTTCTAACCCTAGTTCTAGTTTTGACAGGCCTATGTAAGGCTAAGAGCTATAAAAATGGGTTAAATTGACTTATAATATCTTTAAAACACATATAAGACCTGAAAAATGTCTACACTAACTTTTTTCACCTCCCCTAATAGTTTTTTGGTCGTAACAATCATAAAAAGGTTCAAAAATGCAAAGTTACAAATTTATGGGTGCACTTACAGGACTATGTGTAATATAATGAAATATTTGATTGATTCTTAAACTTTGATTGTATTTTTAACATAAAATATATTTACCCTTGTCCTTTACATGCTCTCTACCATATTACAATTTCTCAAACACTTTGAATAACCCTCCAAAATACCTCTATTCTCTTTAGTTTGATTGTGATAAAAACAAGGTTCTTGAAGCTTGTACAAAACAACTTGTACTTTGAAAGTAAGTGCCAAGACTCCACTAAAATTAAAAAAAATAGTAATATATTTATTAAAAACCCAAAAACATCTTTAATTTATCAAACACAATCTTAATACATTATTTTATTCATTAATATCATTTACATACAACATTCATACACAAAATTGTGAGGCAGACAGATTTATTTTCAAATCTTCATCTTTTCTTCTCTTTCTTGAATCTCCTCACCTCTATCTCATTCTAATATATCCTCCTAATAACCTTATAATACTCTCTTTCTCACTCACATGCATTTTCAACCTTTTTAACATGCCAAACATACAAACAAACTCCTTTATAAGCCATCTCCCACATAGGTTGGCAGTTACAATACCAACTTTCTTGGCTTATCTTTCTTGTTCACAAATTTCACATTGTAATACCATTCAAATACCTTACTAAAAACTTATAGGACCATTCCAAACATTCAAAAATGTTTAAAATTCACAAAATTCTCAAAATACTACTCAAATCCTAGTTCTAAAATTTAAATTTTTAAATTTTGTTTTTTAGTGGGAAAAGTTTAAATGATCTAAAACACACAAATACAAGACTCTAAATAATTAAAAACATCATAAATTCCAATATAAGGCCTATAACACCAAATAAATCATAAAATGGTCATCAATAACTTAAAAACATACTAACACCTTATGTATTCTTGTGATGCTCTGCGTTAAGCTCTCAAAGTGGGAAAATTTGTGTTCCTGCTCAAATGCACTTTTTCCAACTTCTTCCTTATTTTCAAAAAAAATTATTCTCTTATGTTTTGAGCTCCTCTTTCTACTTCTCTTTTATTTCTCATTTCTTCTCATCCAGTTCCTTTGTCTTTGTCACCTTGTCTTGTCTAGCCTCTTTTCTAATTCATCCTCTATCTCCATAAAGTTTATGACCTGTTGTAACTCTTTGTCCTCTTCATATTCCATCTCCTCCATATATAAATTATCTTCATCATAATTTTCCTCAAATGGTTGGTTTTCATTCTTCACTCTAGATTCTACTTCATTTATTCCTTCTACATTAATCATGATTTATTCAAGCACTCATTACTAGTCTTGCTTCTCAACAATGCTTCCTTCTTTGTCCTCATTATCCAATGGCTTATTATTAATCTTCACCTTTGTCATAATCTCAATTATATCTTCTTCTTTTTTCTCTTCATGATACTCCACCTTATCAAGGTAAGTCTTCTCATAAATTTCTTATTCATATTGAAATGACACCTCTATCTCTTGTATGGAAACTTCTTCCTTTTATTCATCTTGACTTATGACGTATAATAGATCAACTTCAGATACTAAAATGGATTCCTCATCGCCTATGAGGTCTAAGAAATCTTATTCTTGCATAATTTACTGCTAAATCCTTTCTTTTTCCTCTATATACTCTGTCATGTGATGTTTTCTAGCTTCATCTTCTTCTACATCTTGTACAATAACTTGTTTTTAGGATTTATCCTTCATGAGAGAAAAAATTATGCTCCTTCTTCTATTGTATATAAAGTTATATAAGAAATTTATGAGGTGTTTCAACTTTATTATTGATTTTCATGAACCCATCCAACAATTCAATTATTTCCTTATATAAAACATCTTCATTAGTTGACATGTTAGCATATTCATCATAAAAAATAGTATTGAAAACCAAACCTTGAGACCATTTAGCCTCTTCAATTTCTCCTTCATTCATTTTTGATTACTTTATGACTTAAATTAGGCATCCTTTTTCTTTAATATCTCCTACTCCAAGCATCTCTCCTCTTTCAAGATAACAAATCACCATGCCTCTATACATGGTTGCCCAATCAACTTCTTATTCAACATAAGCATGTTGTTCATGCTTGATTTCCTTCATGCTCTCAAGTTTGATGTCCTCAAAATAGATTTATTCTTTCTTTACTCTTGTACCTGCATACACACATGACAAGAAATCATAAGATTTAAAATATTGAGGCTTGTTTTCCTCCATCTTTTCCTTCTTAGGTTGATTTTTAAATACCTTTAACTATTCATTCTCCTCAAGGTTCTGCTCACCTTCCTCTTGTCTACCCATCATGAGCTTCTTCATCTCCTCCTTGAGCTACCTACATAGCAACTTATTTTGATTCTCATTATCTCTCATGATAATCTTTCTTCTTCTCTCCATGAGTAGCTTTATAGGCCACTTAACTCTCTTCTTCCTTATTACCCAGCTATACCATTGGCTTTCCTATCATTTCATGAGCTCAACAAAGATCCTTATCCTCTCTATCCTTTGATCTATCTCACTCATATCCTCTTCAACAACCAACCCTTTTCTCTTTGGGTCTTCCTTATTCTTTCTCTCATTGTGGTATTCTAACTCAGCTAAGCCCTTCCTCTTTTTTTCCTTCTCTATCTTCATATTCTCTTAAGCAAGTTTTTTTCACCTTGCTTTGGTGTCTCAACCTAAGTTATCTCCTTTACCTGGTTTATTGAAACTCTTGTCCAAGTATTTTTCACCTTGGAACTACTCTTCTTGGAGTTTGTCTTCTCTCTTCTTAGGGTTTTTCTTCTACCACAAAATCTTTAACTCTCTTACTCATTCCTATAACCTCTATTAATAGCCTTTAATAACCTTAAATAGTAACCTTAAATACTCAAAATCATAACTTTTCCAAGATCTTACCTACTCTGATACCAGTTGATGTAGAGATGATGCCTATATTCTCCTCTTACACCTTCCTAGATTTGATTTCATGGCTTTCAATCCCTTATTTGTACTTTGATTTGATTCCTTATCATAGGCACTTTGCTTCTTTCTTGACACTTAGTTCATTCTTAGCTTCATTGGATCATAAGCCTCCTTGCATCATCCAGTCCTCATGTCTCTCTTGAATACATATCATCTCCATCTACATTTTATCTCTTCCTTAGCACATCACCATCATCCTCTTATAGTTGCTTTTCAAAACTCCATTCTCCATTCTTGATTCAAGTTTGTTCATTCTCACATATAGTTTCATAGGCCTAAAATCCTAACTCATGATGCCATGGTTTTGTCACCAAAACTAAGACTCATATGTCCATTCACTTATATATTTCAAATCCCATACACATCCAATTAGGATATTCAATCTCCAAGCTTAAACTACCAACCAAACTACACTTTCCCCTTCAAGGCCTATTTGCTTGTAGCCATGATTTGGCACAAATATTATTGGTTTCAAAAATATACAAATTTAATAAACAACCTAAATACTCTTTTTTATACCCATTATTCCATTTTTTATTCACCTAAAATCTCATGTTACAACTCTAAATGGAAGTACCTTTTCTCTTACTCCCTTCTTGATATTTAGGTCTCTTTAGGCCTAAATCAATCTGACAGTCCAAGTGACTATACTGTATGGAACTATACCAAATTAATAACTCTTGAATAATATATATCACATAAAAAAACAATTTATCCCAAAATTTCATCAAATTTAATAGGTGTAAATAAAAGTTATTTAAGTTTCCATTTTCCAACCCTAGGTCTAATTTTGACAGACCTGTGTAAGGTCGAGAGATATAAAAAGGATTTAGAATGACTTATAATCACTTTAAAACACATATAATACCTGAAAAAGATCTTCCCTAAACTTTTTAACCTCTCCCAATAGTTTTTTAGTCTTAAACAATCATAAAAAGGTTCTAAAATACAAAGTTACAAATTTTTGGGTGCACTTACAAGACTGTGTGTACTATAATGAAATATTTGATTGATTATTGAACTATGATTATCTTTTGATAATCAAATATAGTTACCCTCATAATTTAAATACTATATAAAACCTTACCATCTATTAAATTCTTTGAATGATCCTCCAATACACCTCTATTCTCTTTAGTTTGATTGTGATAAAAATAGGGTTCTTGAAGCTTGTATAAAACAACTTGTACTCCGAAGGTAAGTGATAATATTACACTAAAATAAAAATTAAAAAATATTAATATATTTATTAAAAACCCAAAAACCTATGTAAGTTCTCAAAAAAACTCTTAAGACATTCTTTTATTCATTAATATCATTTACATATAACATTCATGCACATAATTGTGAGCAAACATTCTCTTTTCAAATCTTCAAATTTTATTCTCTTTATTGAAGCTCCTAACCTATGTATCCTTATAATATATCATAATAATTACCTTATAATACTCTCTCTCTCTCTCAATCACATGCATTTTCAACCTTTTTGACATGCCAAACATGCAAATAAACTCCTTTATAAGGCCATCTCCCAGATAGGGTGGTGGTTATAATACCAACTTTCTTGGCTTATCTTTCTTTTTCATAACTTGCACATTGGAATACCATTCACATACCTTATTAGGACCTTCAATTGCAATTCCAAACACTCAACAACATTTATAATTCACACAATTATCAAAATACTACTCAAAGCGTAGTTGTAAAATTCAAATTTTCAAATTCTATTTTTTGGTGAGAAAAATCTAAATGAGCTCAAACACACAAATACAAGAATCTCAATCATTAAAAAACATCATAAGGGTCCCTATAATACTTATAACACCCAAATAAAACTTGAAATGGTCATCATGAACCTATAAACATACTAACACCTTATGTATTCTTATGATGCTTTACATCAACCAAATTTAAACTCTCTGGGAAGAATATGTTGATTGTAATTGTGGCATAGCATGTTTTGATAGTATTTAAAAAAAATTAAAGTATATAGTCATTTATAATATTATATTTATAGTTCATGTAGTCTAGAGACTCTATTGTCTTTTTTATCGATTATATTATGTAGTGAGATTTGTAGGGAAGGCAACACAATCTTTATATAAATGATAGCATTAGAGCAAAAGATTAAGAAAGATGGTATGGCACCTGTAGGTGTTTAGGTACTATTATGGTAAGCCCATGAGGCTAAGAATAATTTTAATTTAAAATCATAACCCATGTTATTGACAATCTTCTTAAGAATATTGACAATGGTTTTATTAGATGCCTCAGCTTGGCCATTACCTTGAGCAAAATAGGGTCTTGACCTTTTGTGTTTAATATGGAAATAGGTACAGAGGGATTTTACATCCTTATTTTTGAATGATCCACCATTAATATATAATTATTGAGTGAATCTCATAGTGGTAGATGAGGTGATAATAGATGAACTTAGAAATCTACTTTCTGGTTATGTAAGCGAGAGATATTGCCTCTACCCACTTAGTAAAATATTTAGTAGTAGTTAGGGCATGCTTGTAGTCATTAGAGGAAGTTGGGTTTATCTTTCCTATAAGATCAATACCCCATTTTTAAAATTAGACACTCAATTCACACCACTTTTGTGTCAAACTAATTAGAAAAAATTCTAACAATGACACACAAATCACTGAAACACCTAAATTCTTCAGTGTACTTGGCATGTATCTTATGTAATGTATTGGGGCATCCCTGATTGCATTAATATATCATACAAAACTATCATCTTCACTTAATTCATCCTGAGTCAAATTATAAATATGCAAGAGATATTTTGGGATTAATTATATCGAACAATGCATCAATTTTCAAAATTCATTTCACTTTTCATTAAATTAATTAAACTTTATTAATTAACCTAATCCTCCTCTAATAAGAAATTCTATAGATTTTTGGAATTGTTTTATTTTTATTAATTCATTAATTGAATTATTCCTTCAATTATGATAAGTGGCCAAATGATGACAGCATGGATAAATATAAGGAATGATGATGTCAATATAAAAGTGGTCAAACACTAATAATTAATGAAAATAAAGATCATGATTAAGACAAGCCATGCCTCTTTAGTCCAACTTCTTTTCAAAATATTTATGGCATTGAGACTCCAAAATTAACTTAATTCTAGGCCACACATCTTGATATGAATACAATGACCCTAATCAATCTACTGAAATCTATAAATAGAAGAGCCACTATAAACCTTTTGATTGCATACTATTTGTTTGTCTTGGCTAAATCTATAAATCATGTGTGTATCAGCTAGTTAATTATGTCCATGAGGAACATAATATCTTTTGATTGTTTTCTATTTTTTTTATCTTCGCTAGATCTTTCCCAATCTGAGAATCACATTTAAGAAGTTAAATTTGCTATCATTTTATGCTTATTTTTGTATACTAGTGAGAATTAACCTCTTATAGATTCAAGTGTTTACATTTGACACACTTGGTGGGATGAGCGCACCCCACAACCTTCTTGTAAACACTCTTGGACCCTTTAAATTTGAAAAAAGATCATTTTTGACCTTTTTTGCTTCAATTCGTCTAATTTTTCCATGTTATTCTTCACTACGAAATAACAAATTCAGACTATGAAACAAAAAAATTATCGTACACAGTAGTGAAATAGTCATTAAAAATAATAAAATCATACACGTAAATAACTAATTTATGTCTATATTATGTTAACTATTTTCCCTATAAATCTCAAAATAATGAAATCGCGTAACAGGATAATGAATTTATCTAACAGAATGGTGAAATTGTCCCAAAAAATGGTAGTGTCTCTATGTCCATTTGTGTTTTTCTACATTTTTATTCAAAATAGTGAATTTGAAGTACAAAGTAATGAAATCATCATCAATAGTAGTGAAATCATCCCAAAAAATAGTGAAATCATACAGGGAAGCAACAAATTTATTTGTGTTATGCTAACTATTTTTCCTACAAGTCTATAAAACACTGAATTCATCATGAACTTCAATGAATTCATCATGTGTCAAAATTTGAGAATTAAAACAAGCTTGTTCAACTTATTTGTCAATAAAAAATTACATTGAAAAACTTTTAACCTCTTTTTGTTTTAGGGCCTTGATCAAAACACTTATATTTGGGTTTTTAAAATGAACCAATCTTTCAATTTGGGTTTAAAATTGGTTTATTTTGTAAGTTATTTCCTTTCTATCTTTATTTAATTTTTTTTTTTGTTTCCTTCACACGTATACTCTCCTCTTCATTCTTAGGAATGTGGGTGACCCAAAAAACATGAAGGAAGTTACTTGTCTTTTCGCCCAAAAAAATCACCACATATGTTCTCCCTTTGTTCATAGGAACTTAGGTGACTTGAAAATGGTGTTATTTTTCCTTTTTGGTTGTGTGGGGTGTATTTCATCACCTTATTTCAAGTCCTTAGGACACACGTGATTACTGGGGGTTGATATCCCAACATTCATACCAACCTCATACATCTGATGGAAGATATAAATTATTGGTAGCTATCATTAAGACCTAGCAAAATTCCCCATAAAGAGTTTCATGAAAGCAATGGGTTAACTCCTAATGTTAATCCATTAGACATCACAATCAAGGTGTTAGGGAATAATTAGCTCTCACATTAATTTGTATATCATAATGTGAATAATTATGAGAGTAATAATTCACCATTACATATATTAGTTTTTTAGATATATTTGGTCAATAATCAATTGACATAATATTGTTACAACAATATTATGAATATAGATTAGAATATATTATTTGGTTAGATATATTTTTGTGAGTTACAACAACAATACGTATATAGGAGATTAAGTATTCATAGGGATTTGGGTGAGATATTGATGGAGAGATAATCTCCAAGATTATAAGAATAGTTTCCTATAAAGTTGTAATGTCTCAAATGAATTATATAGAGAAAATATTCATGTTGTAAGAAATATAATTTATTTTATTATTCTCTGTGTTGAGCTTTATGTTAAACTCGACTTAATTCTAAACTAGTTCCATTATTTGGTATTAGATCAAGTTGTTTCTAATGGGAGAATAGATTGTTTGCAAGTGCAGCTCTATAGTTTTTCCTTGCTTACCCTGATACATGAGAGCCGTAAATAGTTTATGACAGAGCATATACTAGTTTTGTAGGCTTAGTTCTAGAAAGTGTTCTGATCTGCTAACTCCATCTACACTGGCTACATGCTCATTTACCAATGTGGTATTCTAAGTAGTTTATGGTATATAAGGAGGAGATTATTGTATATAAGGAAGAGATTATTATATTAGAGTGTCATTTTTTTATTATATCTATAGCTTATTATCCATCCCTGCACTACGTTGTAGTTTTGATCTTCATTGACTTGGGACTAATCTTCAAGCATAGATCTGTACATGTAAGTAATTCATACACTTCATGTGCTTTATCAGATCATTTTTCTAGCATTATTTTTTAGACTATTAATACTCTTTTCTAGCAATAAATGAGCAAACAAAATCAAATCTACCTTTCATTTTCACCTTATGTCTTTATGCATTCATGTCTTGCTTCTTTGAAGAGTCAACAGGAATTTTTAAGGTTTTGTAAGTGGTGATATGTCTCCTATATCAGTCAAAATTTGTGCATACAAGAATTCTAATCTTGATTGGTGTGACTCAATTAGTGTTTGTTCATCAACCTTTGGCTTGTTATCTATTCACTTATTTTTTACCCATTTTTTTCTCATCATTTCATTCACATTGTCCTATCTACTGTGTGTGTTACTATAAAGTCTAGATCAATGAATTACCTGTGTTCCTACATGCAAATAATTGTGTCCAAACATGCCATCTCATCGTGCAGTATCAAGATTCTACAAGTGTCTTAATTAAGACAATACACGTGCATTCCCATCTCTGTGCACTCATTTTATCTTCAATAATTTTGTTGTTCATTTTATGTGATTTATATCATCTAAATTGATCCTTGAGTTCTTACACTTGGTGGATACATGTTCAAACTCTTGCATAGCTTAGGTTTTGATCTCATCAGCCTTTGTGTGAAGTTTATTTTTGTGAGCTTCAACTACACTTGTGCATTGTACCAACTATATTAACCATACAAGATATAATAACATTTAGATGAAATTTTTTGGAAGAGTGATATGCGTCGATAACCATATGATTTTGCTTATGCCAATAGAGAAGTTCATTCAATAGATGTAGCACGTGAAAAAATACATTATTGTGATCTTCCATCCATCAACATAAAGAGAAGGTCAAACAAGTATTTTTATGAATTTGGTCAAAATTTGATTGTGGCATCCTTTAAGCTTGCCAACCTGGCACTTGGAATTCTCATAAATAAAAGGTTCATCTTCCATCTTGACTTCACTAGTGTATTTTTTAATTGCAATCTATGACACTCCAATGGTCGATGCAATCTGACGAATGAGTGATTCTCCACAAGCATTGCTAGCATTCCATTCATGGTATTACTTACTTAGTTTCAAGTATCTATTTAGAAAAAGTCATAGTTCATGTCATTTAGATTTGAAATGTCTTTTTTATATAGTCAAAGTAGTTTTTTTAATTGAGTATTTTTTATGGTCATAATTGGTTTTTATCTTGTCATAAGATATGATTTAGTAAAGACGAGTCTTATTATTATGAGTTTAGTTATTGTATTTTATAAAAATAATTATTGTTCATTCTTTGGTATGTCATCAATATTAGGTTCAAGTCAAGTATGTCAAAAAATGAGTCAAAAAGTCATTTTTGCATCAATATAGTATATTAAGTCATAATGTCAAGTAAAAAAAACACTTTATTGTATTGGATGCATTATCGCTTGTACGTGATGTCCAAATCAAGGGGGGGTTGTATTATCAAAAATGACAGAATGAAATTCATCAATCCATTTACTAAGTGAGTAGCTTCACTCAGTAAATGAAGGGGTACTTTTGATATAGTGGTGAATATATATATTTTATATTTTTAGCACTTGTTTGTATGTGTAACAAAGAAGAGGTGTATTTCCTATTTTCCCACATAGTGTATTGCATAAAAAAGGTGTTTAGGAGATACACGAATGTGGAAATAGTTAAGAGAGTAGCTAATTGCATAGATCTTATAACTACCTTACTTCTTTATGAAGATGATCGACTAATGAAACGCCTGTTGCATTCACATGGAGTAAATATGAGATGCATTCTTAGCATAGCAGTGGTAATGTCCATCAAGATTTGGACAATAGTATGCAGACCTAAGAATATGCATTAGTATACAATTTTTTTAGAGCCAATTCTTGGAGAGACAATTGTTAAATTTGAAAATATGGTTCCTGTTGGTAAGTTTCCACATTGTTTAGGTTGATGTGATTCCCTCAGTGAATGGTTGATGGTAGATGTTCATGTTCAAAGTTCCCACACTGATTCGATTGATGTGTTCTCAATAGTGAATGGTTGATAACAAGTTGATGTGTTCCTTCTTTACTTTCATTAAGTCCTGTAAAACACAAATTACCATGTAAGGCCTAAGGGGGGAATGTTAGGGAATAATTAGCATTCACATTAATCTTTATATCATAATGTGAATAATTACAAGATTAATAATTCACTATTATATATATTAGTTTTTTAGATAGATTTGGTCAATAATTAATCGACATAATATTGTTACAACAATATTATGAATATATAGTATAATTTATTATTTTGTTAGATATATTATTGTGAGTTACAAAATAATACATATATAGGAGATTGAGTATTCATAGGAATTTAGGTGAGATATTGATGGAGAGATAATCTCCATGATTATAAGAATAGTTTCCTATCAAGTTATAATGTCTCAATTGAATAATATAGAGAAAATATTCATGTTGTAAGAAATATAATTTGTTTTATTATTCTCTATGTTTAACTTTGTATTAAACCATATTTAGATTTGAACTAGTTCCATTACGAAGAATCTAGGGTCTCTTCGATAGGGGATGTATCCCCCTATGAAATAAATAACACATATATCTCTTATTTGATGGATTTTTATGCCCTTTAAGGACCATCTAGTAGTCCAAGTAAAACTTTAAGTATTCCAAAAATCTATTATCACTTCACTAAAATCCAATAGATGAAGTGGTCACAAAGTGGAGACCCTCTCATGAATAGCCCAATTTTGGCTTGCTTCATAGGAACATATTTTAACTTGGAACATTCATTGATGCATGGGTGTAAGGGTAACATCCCTCGAATATTGACTCACACATACAAACTTTTGAGAGAAGGGTGGGATTAAAACACCACAACAATTTCATTTAATTACTTAATAAATTATTAAATTTTTAAATCATCTCAAAGGTGAGTATATTGAAGGTTTAGTAGATGTGATGCAAACCTGCATCAATTATTAAAATGACCTTGTGATGCTTGTGTGTTGACACATGATTGTTATGTCAAAAAAACTCATTTTTATTAAAAACCAAATCCAACGACAAGTGGTGGAAAGATTGGCATTAGCCTATGACCAATCTCTTCACTCCATGTTCTCTGTGGTTGGTATATAATCTACTAGTCCCCCAACATATCCAGATGAAACCTCTATTCTAGCCATGGGGTTTGGCCCAAAAGATTTCACAATGTGTGGACTACTCTCATTGAACCTAAATATTTTTTTTGCTTTGGTGTGTTCTTTATCAAGGTTTGCCTGTGAGTCATCAGCTTAAGCATATAGGGGTTTCAAATCCCATTTACCTAGTTTTCCATCAACCTGAGACAATTAAACACCTTTTTTTGGTTTTGTGCCCACATTCAGTCTATGTGGTGTTAGATTCATTCCCTCTTTTAGCCATTTAGACCTATTTTTTTTACATGGAAAATGGTTCTCTTAGGATACTTTGCTCTGCTTCCTACAAAATACAATAGATTTTGGCTTATTTTTCATGTTGACATTTTATTTTAATATGGAAATCTAGGAACTATGCTTGTTTTAATCATGAAGAAATAGAATTTAGTTTTTCAATTATTAACAAAATTATTGTTCTCTCTAATGTTACTCTCTATATTCAAATCCAGACTGACAAAGTTCACCTAGAACTTAACCACCTTCAATGTCTACTTGATCACTAAAAAAATACCCCATGTGTAGTTAGTCAAGAACCTCTAGAACTGCCATATTTACCTTCACCTCCTCATGGGTGAGGATGTGGTCATGCTGGTAGTGTTCTATGAATTGACACAAGATTCCTTCTCCTCACTGATTACCACCTTGTTGGTCTTCCCCATGACATGGTAGATCGATCAGATCTTCTAGAAGTGGAGGTGATGACAAGGGATGGGGTCCTCCCCCTCAGGACTATGGAGATGATAATATGGGTTGGGTTCCTCCTCTCTAGGATAAGTTTCCTCAACTCACTCTTTTAATTTATCCTAATAGAAACAAGGATGAAACTAATTTTTCTCAACAAATTTATGGTTGGGATCCATTACCTATGGATGTTGATCCTCCTTCTCAGGAAGGATAGGGAGATAAGCCATAAGATCCACCTTTTCCATCACTTCCTCTAGCCACCATGTTCGTTGTGGTAGCTTGCATGTTCTCTTTATTGCTAGGTGCTCTCTTAATTTATTTCCTAGTTTTTATACATTTTTGATTTGATATTTTATTAATTGGTCTTTATTTATCCTCTATTGGACTTTGCCTTTCCTAAGGATTATTTATCCTCAGTGTGACTTTTCTCATGGGGTGTGACTTTTCCACCCATTTTATTGTATGATTGACATTATAATTTATACTTGTTTATATTAATATAGATATGCTCTTCAATTAAAAAATTTAAAAAAAAAATCCAATGATAAGTTAAGTCCAAAACATGGTCCCGACCACACGTGTGAAATGAGTCATTACCATGCCTAATTTTTGGGTTATATTTACCCCATCTTAGTGTTATGCTGACCAATTGTACCATTTCATTATTTGCATGATAAAATTATACTATCCAATTGAAAACCATTCAAATTAGGTCCATTTATATCCCAAATTAGGTTCATTTAGATCCAAATACAGTTTGAATTCAATTGCTCACATTGGGTCACTTTTGACCCCATTCTTATATTAATCCAATCAAAGCCAAATCTAGTTCATCCTAAACCATATACCAAACCAATTCTATACCAAATTGAGTTAAAGACACATTAGATTAACCTTAAACCATGTGTTAATCCAATCGAAGCTAAATTAGGTTCATCTTGAACCACATTCCAATTCTGATCTAGTTCATCTTAAACCACATTCTAATTCTACTTCCAAATTGTTCAAACTTTTACCAAAGTCAACTTCAAAGCCAAAAAATTGGAATAATGCCAAATTAGGTCTATCTTGACCAAACCCAATTATTTTGAGTCAATCACATGCTGATTAAAACCATTTCTTATCTTTCCATTTAATCTCCCATACCTATTGGTTGGGAATGATCAAATCATGTCATCCATCCTTTATTTCATTTAAATCATATCATGTCATTCTACCCTTTTTGGGGCCAAAAAAAGCCAAGCCAATTATGTTGGACTAAGACCACCCTCTTTGGGCCAATTCTACTAAGCTAATTTTGCCCTCTTTGGGCCAATTTCATTCAGGGCCAAGCCCCTTGCATATATCTTTTCTTAGGGTATTTATTTATTCCCTCTTAATCCATGGCATTCCAAACTAATTTGGATGACACCTTATTAAAATAATACAAGAATGCCATTATTCTATGGCTCACAAAAGAGGGATTCAAATTATCACCTGACTTTCCTATAGACTGATTGCATACAAATTTTTAAAAGGAGGAAATGCATGTGTTGAAGAGGAAACTTGTAGACCCACCCCAACATAACCACTTCATCACTTCTCAAGTACAACAGGATGGTCAACTCTTTTCTAATCAGCTCATGGTTAATTTAGAGACCTCTCTATCTACTTCTTTATTTAATAATTCCATGTCTACTTATCCAATATCTAAACTGGTATTAGATTCACAATAAATCCAATCATTTCCCATCTAAGGGTTATTATCTATTGAATACCCAAGTGTGTCCATATCTGATAACTAATAGATTAGGATATGTCATGATCCCCTTCCCAAACATGATCAAATTCATCCACTTCTAAAACAAGATTAGAATAGTCAACCCACTGTCGATGTTTTCATAGAATCACCCATCTTTGACCAAACCCAAAACATCTTTGGTCCACCTTCATTTGATGAAGAACCTCTCTTTGACATAAGACCCATCTTCGATGGGACTATATTTGAAGTGCCCATTATTATTGAGAAATAACCCACTATATTCCCATTGTCAAACCTCCCCAATTTTATAAAATTCTACTGTCCCAAATCTTTCATTTTCAATCAAAAAATGTGAAGGTACTTGTGTATGACACAATTCAACATGCCATTTTTGTAGACACATTTACATAAAAAATAGGTTCCCCTTTGGAACCAACATTATTATCAGCATCATCATTAAAATCTACATCAGAAACAAGTTCTATTTAGAGCCAACATTATTTTAACATCCACATTAGGATCATGTTCTATTTCAATCTCAACATCAGATTTAGATCCCCTTGGGTCAGAATTAGTTTCAAAATCAAAATAAATTATTAGATATTAAAACATTGGCTATACACTTCTGTTAGATCCACTTAAGTATAAGTCCACACCAAAATCAACATGCCTTAATAACTATTATGACATCAACCACATACTCCTTGTAAATTAGATTGAATTATTTGTGATCCTTCTATAGTTGTTGAGGAAGTTTCGTTCGATATTAACATAAATTATCCTATTATTTTATATGAGGATTGTGTTTCCTTTTTACCATTCCATTGATATTACAAATGCCTCTACCCTTAACCAACATAGCCATTAAATTGATATTCCACCTCACACAAATGTCAATTGGGACTAATAGAATCACACATTGTTAAACTTCTTCCATGCTTACATCCTAGTGGCAAAATTTATTGGGATCTAAGATAACATTTAGGAATAAGAACATATTCTAGTGAGACTTCATTTAAGGTGCTAAGGGACAATCAAAGTCTACACTTAGCATCTTCTAGTGAAATCTTGTTTGATGCATTAGATGATAATCATAATAAAACATTATAATCCTTTAGTGAAACCTTGTTGAAGGTGCTAAGGGATAATAAAAATAAATTATCAATGTCCCTTAGTGAAACCTTATTCAAGGTTCTATTAGACAATCCAAATTAGAACAATCAAGAAGACTTTATTGGTGAAAACCTCTTCAAGTCACTAATAACTAAGCCAATTAGTTCATCATTGCTTGACGAAGACATTATTAAAGTCAATATCAACCCCACCACAACCAAAATCAAGTCAAATCCAGAATCAACAATAATGTGTGTGACTAAAAATCCTAATCCTTATTTTCCCCCCAATCATTATACATTCCATTATGATCCTATTATTTATTCAAGACCTCTATTCCATTAACCAATTAGATCCTTATTATAATGCCTATCCTTCTTTACCCTTCCAATCAGCACTCTTTTTTCCATAGGCTATAAATATATCTTGTCTAAAGATTTGGAGGAAGCAAAATCAACAACCAATGATGATTATGACAGTAATAATGTAGTTCACATCCACATCGCCATCATAGCAGAGTATTTATTTTGAGCGGGTATTGGCTAGATAGCCTGTGGTCAGGATTATGCATTTCATAATATTCCATTGAGTTGAGATGTTAATGATTCAAAAAAAAAAGAGAGAGAGAAATAATTTTTCAATGGTGAAAACCAATCTTATGGCACCTTGGATAGGTACCATGATGAAAATTGGGTTTTTGGCATCATGCGTAAATAATTTATTTTCTTTAAGTACCTTGACACTTGGCGGTAGCCTCATTTACATTGAGGACGCTTCCATTCCATTCCAACCATTTTAGCTTCTCAATCCTATTCAGCCCAGGCAAACTTATTGTGGCCATTAGTTTTCTTATCTTGACCTTGTTATGGAAGTAGAAGGTATATCGAAACCTATTTGGGAAATATTTTGGCATATTACCCACATGTCACTTCAACAACTAGACATGATTGGTTCTCATGTGGCATGGTCCTTGGATATCTCTAATCCACTCCTTGTCATCCTTCATTCATTGTCCATTATTATCTAGCATTATCCATTTGTCCTTCCTTCATTATTATATCTCATTATATAATGAATTACAATGGCTTGAGGTCCATTTGGACTATGTAGACAACACTCAGTTTTTAAGGTTAGCTTTTCCACCCTTATTCCATGATCTCACCATTTTGTAAGATATTTAAGCCATGATCTCACCATTTTACAAGTATTTTAATCCATGTTCTCATGATTTACAAGTAATTTAAGCTATGCTCTTGTCATTTTTGAGTTACCCCTCCTATGCTCTTTTCATTTTGTGATTTAAAACATTTTGCATCTCTTAATCCTCTATTGAGTTGATATTTTAAAAATATAAAAACATTCAAAAGTCTAAAAATCAAAAAAATCAAAAAAGGGATTATAATCTCCATGAGAGATATAAAGCCACAAAATCCTAAACTTTAGAAAAGGGCTTAAAATCTCCATGAGAGATATAAATCCATAAAAATCAAAAATATTTGTCTTGTCCTACATCCCATCAAAATCCCTAAGCCAATCATTTCAACCACCTTGGGATGTGTCCTTCCCTTGCATATATCTTGGCTTAGGGTCACCACCCATATATCATTTCATTTGAGATTTCACATGTGGATTTTAACTTGGTTAAAAACAAGATGGTTTATGTTGTTTTTATTTTCAATTTTGTGTGTGTGTGTTTGTTTACTTGTTTGTTTATTTTATTTTTTGCCTTGGTTCAGTCCATCACGTAATTAAGGTTATCATCATGGTGTTTCTTGTATTTCCCTTATACTTGAGTTTGCCCATTGACATACATAAGCATTATCATCATGTTTTTTATCATTGGTGTGTTATTTTTATATGTCTATTGGATTGGGAGTTATTCCTTATGAACATCACAGCCAAGCCATCATGGTGTTTTATATCATGGTGCATACTATCATGTGCTACACTAGAATCAAGTTCTTGAGGATTATATATGATGTCACACTATGCTATTAGTATCTCCCCTTGCATAATCATTCATTATCTAACCAAATCATCTCGATCATCTTTGACCATATCACATCATCACATTTTCCTTGATCAAATTAAAATAAGTGAACATTATGGCTATATATTTACTCATCCAGATGTGCATCTTTGCATGATCATGTAACAAAAATATTCATACACCTTGGTTCATCATTATTCTCATTATAATCATCTATTATATTCTTCTTCATTCATTTTAACCTGCTTCTAAGGGAATTGCATTGGCCTGAGGTCTATTTAGACTATGTAGGTAGTGATAAGTTACATCCAATTTCTGAGGTCAACTCGGCTACCATTATCTCATTATCTTTCAACCATTATTTTATTATTCCAATCATCACTATCATCAATTTTTGCATCCTTATGTTCCTAGATTTTTATGTCTTCTTCATTCTTTGATAAGTCATTATACCATCTGCTATTACATTTACACCCGCTCATATTTAATTTGTGTAGTAGGTTACATCCTTGAGATATGCTTATCAATCAATCAATTTCCTAATCATAATTTTTCAAAATGAAAATCCGTCATAATAGGGTAAATAATTTAGATCAATCAACAATCAAATATGCCTTGCCAGGACAAATCATTAATCAATTAATTTCTTCTCTTTGTAGCAATATCATGATTTAGTCTTTCTTCTAATTCCAAGCCTTCAATTTTTGTCCTATTTGGGGCAAGTCAAAGTGTGTCTCTTGTATTGGGATTCAACCTTCCCACTTGCCCCCACCTTTGAGGCCAATTCAATTATATTATTTTCAAACATCAAAAATCAAAGCATGCAAGCATTAGCTCATTTGGATTAATCTCATCCATGAGTTAATTTCACTCTTCTTCTTACTTCTTCCTCTATTTTTCAAAATCCCATCCATGTCATTCATCCTCGCATACCTTCTTGAGGGGGCATCATGGGTCACTAATTTTTTCATGTTTTAATTTTTTAACTTCTCAATGACTTTTTCATTATTTGAAAATTTGTTGCTTCGTCTAATGTCTCACAACACCTTCTCAAATAGGATAAAAATGTAGACCCTTCATTTTCACCATTTTTGTCTCTAAAATAATAATTGTGATGAATTTTATGCAAATTAGAGTCATTTTATACAAAATTATGAATTAATTCTTTTAAATCACTAAACAAACCAATTTCATCTACACATTAGACATAAATGTTCCAAAACACATATGTGCATTCCTGATTGGGACAATACATTGTATGTTATTATCACCTTCTTCTAATTCATCCTCAGGCAAGTGGCTACTTTGAAAGCAATGATTTCAACCAATTAAATAAGACAATTATTAAACTCTTAAAAAAACATAAAATCTAATTGGGATTATTCAGCTTATCAAATCAAATCAAAAGGCTAACTTCTCCCTAAGTGAAAAATCCATGAAATTTACTAATATTGGAATTATACAAATCCAAGTATTTAAAAAATATTTGAAGTGATGACATCATCATGACATCACAATAAATATCAAGAATGATTATATCATCATGACATCATATTGAAATTTGTCAAGCATTTAAAAAATATCAAAAAAATATTTAAATTTGTAACCCATGCTTATTTAATGCCAAATATTAATTGCAGCCTATTAAATTTGATTAATGTTCAACCACACATCTTGAATCACATATAATGGTTAGAATAAATTCAAGAAAGCTATAAATACAAGATTCATTTACCATTATTCTAAATCCTTGAATATATAATGAAGTGTTGTTATTTTTAGTATCATTTCAAGCATCAAGCCTTCAAACCATTTCTTTCATTTTCTTCTATTTGATCAATCACTCCAAAGTGCAAGGGGAGATGATGCCCATGTGACCACATTGTAGCATTGACAAAGATTCCAATCTCTACATCTAGGCATAAACACGTATGTGTGATATATTCAAAGGGAACATCCAAACAGAAGGTAAAACATCTTGTTTATCATTATATTGTTAAGTTTGTTACTTCAAGTCTTGCCCAATCTAAGGACCACACTTGAGAAGTTATGTTTTATAAATTAGTTTAATTTGTAATAATAAAAAATAAACTAACCTATTATAAATTCATGTTTTTACATTCCTAACCTAAAACATTTATTCACCTCTTTTGAACATGTCTGAGAGCTCATACTACCTAGCAATGGATTCATAGCTTAATTTAGCCTTGTCACACAGTGTTGATTAATCAGTGCATGGATTTTTTTGGGATCAAATTTCAAGGAATTCATACATTGATTTTATATGGAATTTATTTAGATATATTACTCTATCTCCTTTATGTAAGTATTAAAATTCTACAATATTTAATAATGAAGAGATTTCTATGAATTTATCTATTAATGATAGAATGCTTTTTATTTATTCAACTTTTATATAGATTGAAACACATACCGAGAAGGGAACTTGAGTTTCATCATCTTTAAGAGCTCATAAACCATTGAGGAAGTGTTATTTTTATAATGATATGTTTTCCTCATGATCAACCCTTGCATGGTACTCCTCCATCAATGGATCCACTCTCACAGTTACAACCGCTTTTCCTCTTCTCCTCCTCTGTGGAGGGGATGGATTCAAATGTTGTATGGAAACTTTTTTGATGGTCTATCTCAATGGAATTCCCTAGTGGAGGGTGGTGAACTAGTCGGGACTTATATTTTTCATTGCTTGGTTAGGGATTATAGTTTCTTAGGCTCCTCTTGATGTCACACAAGATAGTTGGGTGGCACCTAAACCTAATTTATAATATCCCTCTTCTTGGGGTATTTAATAGCACAAGGATGATCTACATATACTACCTTTTAATGTTATAACCTATGCCTAATTTTATTGTATGGTATTTTTTTGTTAATGTACCAAAAAACATGAGAGTGTTTTGATACTATTTTTTGATCAAATACTCCTTAATCTCCCTTATTCATAACTATTTAGTGTGTTTTTAAAGGATATCATCAGTTTATAAATGATTCTAATCTCCTCATCTAGCTATGGAATTTGGTCTAAGTGGATACTCTTTATCCAATTACTTTATTCAAGCAGAAGACATGATATATTATATGTATGCATATAAATTGAGGTAACTCCTACTTGTATGTGACACTGCCAATTTTTTGTAGGATCTGATAAGGGCCATAGTACATAGGAGAAATAAAAATTATCCATTTTTTATGTTTAAGGGTAATTTTATCATATATTTACAAGACTTAATCTCCCATGTCAAAATTCCTTTTGTTATAGTGTTAATTTGTTTGTTTCTTCATTCAATTTTGTATCATTGCTAAGTTATCTCTTAGACTAACTAGTACCTCCTTTTGATGTTGAATGTATTCTTCAATAACTTTGAACCTTTGCATATAAATTTAAGGATGATGTGATAGATGGGTTTTTGTACCCATACAAAGCCAAAATGGGAGACATTTAGGATGAGGTATGGAAGGATGTGTTATACCATGATTATGCGAATGACATCGAATGAGCCTATCTCTCATATTTATATGATGCAAAAAAGGAGATAACCCTCTATGAATTTATTGACTCCCTTTTTTTTCCCATAATATTAATTATTGTATGACAAGCTATGAGCCAATTTAGTACCGAAACATGAGAATAATCAATCCAAAAATTATTGGTAAAGATAGGATCACAACCACTTGATATGAACTTGGGGGTCCCATGTATCTTCTAAACTATATCATAAAAAATAGATGATACTCTAATTGATACAAATGGATGTGACAAATACAAAAATGGTAATATTTTTTGAGCATGTCCATGATTACCATGATGACATTTTACAATTTGACCTGGGTAACCCTCTTATGAAATCTATATAAACCATCTCCCAACTTAGGATAGGAATGCATGAGGGTTGCAGAATACATAGGGTCCTAATTGTCTCACCCTTCTTTTTTTCTTTCACCATGCATTCAAACATAAATTAATGAATATGCCCCTTAATTCTATAAAATACCCATGGTCTTAATTGTCTACTCCTTTTTTTTGACACACCATGCATTAAACCATAAATATCTAGTTATCCCCCTTGAGTCCTTCCTAAAATAAAAATTGCTTGATTTTTATGATAAATTTTCAATAATCTTGGATGCCTCTCTATTATAAATGCTTGGATTTTTGTAATAACCTTGTGTTTAAGGGTAAAATTATTGCACATGTAAACCTATCTTTGTACTAGATATAATTCCCTTTCCACACAAATTTGTCTGAGACACAAGAATATTATTGGAGCATTTGAATCAAAACATGTGTATCAATGCAATTTTCCCATTTGAGCTTGCCTTAACGACCCAATCTACCTTCCATATGGACTTTGTGCATAACAGTGTCTTTGTGTACTCATCCATCCTAGATATTGCATCTACCACTACATTATCCTTTATTTTATTATATATGATTTCAAATTCATATTCCAACATTTTTTTATTTCTTTTTTATTTTTCTTTAAATTAAAACCTCTATTCTAATAAGTATTTTATAATATCATGATTTTTATTCACCTTAAACTGTCTACCCATAAGATCCAGTCTCCATTGTTTGAATGCATGAATAATAGCAATCATTATATTTCTTCAAAAACTTTAGAAAATTCTTACCTTTGAGATGTTGACTCTAAAATGTAATGAGTTATCCATTCTGCATAAGTGCCCCCCTATTTCATATCATCATGCATAAAATTAAACAATGAAGGTCTTTGAAAAAAAATTGGGTAGCTAAAACTGGAGTAGTGCACATCACCTCCTTTAGCTTCTCTAATGCCATAGTGGTTGCTTCATTTTAGTGGAAGGAGTCCTTTAGCAAAGTTGTGAGTGGTGTCACTATGTTATCATAAATTTTTAAAAAATTATGATAGTAACTTGTCATCCCTAATAATCCCTAGAGTTTTTTGATTGATTTTGGAATTTTCCATTCTAGCATGGCCTTGATATTGTGAGGGTCCATTTTATTCCTTCATGAAAAATAGTGTGACCTAAATACTAAACCTATTTCACTAAAAAAACACAGTTGGAAGGCTTTGTGTAAATGTAATGCCTATTTCAAAGTTATAGGTACCTAATTCACATGTTGGAAGTGTCATTATCATGTCTAATTGTATATTAGGATGTCATAAAAAAATACCAAGATAAATTTATATAGAAAAGGTTAAAAGATAGTGTTCATCAAAATCTAAAATGTAGATGATGAATTTGTGAGACCAAAATGCATTACTCAAAACTCACAGTGGCCCTCATGAGTTCTAAAGTTGTCTTAGATATATCCTCATATTTAATCTAAATTTGATGGTAACATGAATGAATATCCAAATTCATAAAGTAAACAACACCACATAACTCATCTATAAAATCATCAATTACCACAATAGGAAACTTATCTTTGATGTTGTATGTTTTTAGTTCTCTATAATTTGTGCACATCTTCCGGGTGTCATCTGACTTATGTGCCATTATCACTAGACATGAATATGCACTTTGGCTATGGTTGATAATACCATCCTCAAACATCTCTTATACCATCTTTTCAATATCACTCTTCTAGACATATGGGTACTTTTAAGGTCCAATTTGTGGAATTTAATCCCTAATATCAATTGAATTTCATGATCATGATCCATTTTTGGTAGTGTTCATTTGGGAATTGGTCTAAAAATGATTAAGTGGATATTAAAAATCACCTATAAATCTAGCTATGTAGACATCTTTTATGGTTGTATTTATAATGAAAATTGTTGTGCTACAAACCCATCTACTCAATTTTTGAAAATCTTCTAGATTTAATGAGATTTAACTATATGTGGAGACTTTGCACATAATATAAATAGTTCAAATGTCTTTCCTTCAGGGTGAAAACACATTAAAAACTTTTGAAAATTCATCTCTATAGTTCCTAGGGTTGTGATTCATTGGACTCATAAAATAATGTCTTCCCCACTGATAGGAAAATAAAACATGAAATAGTTTATCCTATAATCTCCCATGGAAATTTTGATAATATGGCATTTCCATAAACAACTAATTGTGCCACCATCTACAATCATGACTTGAAATTATATAATTAGATAAATAAAATAGTTCAAATATGCCATCAACTCATTGTTCATTAAATTATGTGTACACCTTGAATAAATTAACACTGTCACCTTTTATTTATTTAGGAAACTTACTACCTTGAGGGTTTGTAGGGTGTTAATGTCTAAAATTTCATGGAATAAGATGGTTGGGTATCTTATGATTCCTCTAACTCATCCTAAACCTATCGTGTTACTTCCTCATCCTTTTCTTATGCATTGGAACCTTCAATGTGATGCAATTTACTATCAAAAAAATTATGTCCTTTGCTATATTTTTTTTCATAGTTGAAACATAAACCTTTTGTTCCTTCATCAAAAATTTGTTGAGGAGTCAATCTAGTCAGTTGAGGATATGATTGTGTTAGAGTAATATGACCTTTAATAGTAGTGAATTTCCATCAATTGACTAGATATCTTTCCTTTTCCCTACATGCAAAGACAATGGATATTGATATTGAACTAGGATTAAACATGTGAACATCAAGTTGGATGCTGCACCCAAGAAGAGATCATTTAGTTTGTCCTCTATGATGTTCTCCGTGTGTAATTATATGTTTAAAAATTTATAAATATAATCCTTGATAGCCCTTATTTGTTGTAGTTTTGTTAACTGGATAAAGAAGTTTATGTTACATTATTGTGGTAGTGCATTTATAGTTCATTAGTAAACACTGACCAAATAATAGTAAGGCCTTTATTTTTATTTTGAGTGCATAAATATATATACCATATGAACTAATTTATTTCCAGATACAAAGATGCCATTACCACCTTTTATGCACATGGATCTGATGTAAATCAAAGAAATTTTTAATTTGAATGACCTAGGTGACCATATCCTTACCATCAAACTTACAAATGCCACTTCTAGTAGCATGCTCTATGAACCTATATTTGAACCTAGGTTTTTCTATTTGGGAGAACCCAAGTGGCCCTATGGGTAATTATTGGGTAATGGAAATGTTTGCATATTATCCAAGGCCATTGTGACAATTTCTAATTTTGTATTTATTCTACTCAAATCACCTTTCATTGTGTCCAATTCACCTTCAACTTTAACCAAATATTATTTTTTAGCCATGTTTTCCACTTTTATCTAGAGTCAAGTAACCAAACTAGAAACCCCTATATTAGAAGTTATGGACTTCATTTATTTCTTTTTAGGTATTTTTCATTGAGTGGTTGGTCATTTTTATAACCTTTATTTTGTGGATTGGATATGCAGGAAATCTAGGGTCTAGGGTTATACATTTAGGGTTAGGGTTTAGGGTTTATGGTCTAGGGGTCCAAAAAAGTTTATTGTAGGCTTATACCATTATGATCATTTTTACGTAATGTATTGAATGTATACTACTGCTAAAGGTTGTAAATATATTGAAAAACTTATACCATTAACATCATCTTATTGAGATGAATCCAATGACTAATATTTTTCACATGGGTGCAAAAAAAATACTTATTTTTAAAAACTCAAGCAATACTAAACTAAAAAAAAACTCTTTCTAAATTACAAGTAATATTTTTTCGATCCTTTACCATATAAAAATTGTTACACTATTTTTGAAAAATATGTGTTGCAAAACCTTACTTAAATCAAAGCTTTGATATAATTTTAATTAAATTACTTAGATAAATCGATCCAATTCATAATAATGGATGTAAATATAAATATCAAAAACATAGAAACAAAAATTGATCATAATATTAAGAGCATATACAACACATCAACAAAAAATATTGATAAAAAAGGAGAATATTGGAAATATAATACTAATCTATTTCAAGGAGTCGACCTCTAAAAACATGTAATAACAACAAAAAAAAATATTTTGATGATCAAGTACTAACCACTACCTCCTCTACATACCTTGCTTAGGACATGGTTACTCCATAAGATGACCCTACTAAAAATATGAAAACATAGATAATTTCTATATGATAATGTAAAAGGTTATGTTAGCCACAATTTGACCACACATATCCTTATACATGATATAGGTTAAGGGTGTATCAATTAAAAAAATTCAAATTTAAATCAAATAAATTATATAAGGCACATTATGGTTTAAATAATTTATAGAAATTATAGAAGACTTATGGTTTAGGATCTCACACAATTAAAAATGAAAATACTCAAATCATTATATATAAGAGCATGCATGAAGAGTATTCACTAGAAAATGAAACCCTAGAAGGTGTAAGAAATTTGGGCTTCACCAAAATTTATGCTTAATGAACTCAAATTAAGCATCATAAAAAATGTAAAATAAAATAAAAATTGCTTAATTAAATACTCAATGAAACACATAAAAATATAGAGAGCTCTTATCTTTTTATTTTATCATGTGATAATTAACCCTAATTTAGATAAATTAAATTTAATGTAACAGAATATTGTAAACCACTTGCGACATGCAGAATGAAAGTAAAATACCAAATTTGATAAAGTAAAATCAAGTGAAAAAAAAACTATGAACAAAATGGAAAACATAGTTGTTCATTGAGCGAGATCTGCTTTTGTGAAGTTGATAGACAACTGAAACTATAAAAAAAGAACCAATTTTACAAGTGTATATAGACTGATACTAAAAGTGATGAAGAAGATAATTGTCCAACTTAGGATAGGATTAACTACCAGTATTATCCTAATTTGTTTGATCTCATCCTATACTAAAAGTTAGGAAACTTAGGTCACAATCATTTATGATAACTTAAATTAGGTTTTTGCGTAGATATTTGACTTTTGAATGTGTGTGAAATACCTACAAATGACTGCTTAAAAATTGAAACCCTAATAGGGCTTACAATGATTGAAAACATACAAATAGAAAAAGAGGGAGTGTGATAGGAAGAACTGACCCCAATCACCTCCATGATAATTGAACATTGCCTACATATCCAATACTCTAAAAATGGAAGTCAAGCCCATGTAATTCTCCCACTTAGAGTGTTTTGTGCAATTTTGTTCCTTTGAATATATAAATACATCTAGAAAATGGATTGAATATTTGACCATGTTTTACTTTAGCTTTAACAAAATAGACTTTCAACTTGTTTGAGAAATGATTCAAATTATTATAAACTAAATTGGGAAGAATAGGGAAGTTTTTCTCAATGTGTAGTAGTGTAAGTGCGCCTATGTATTTAAATTTCCAAGTGGTAGAATAAGTGACTTGAGTATGCCTTTATACCAATCCAAAAGGGAAAAATGAGTGCTACCTATCTTAATAACACAATCCAAAATATAAGAGAGGGTTCAAAATTTTAAAATGACCTTTATAAGGGTTAAAACAAAAATGTCCCATAGGGGACAAGAATGTTTCCCATTATTTTCCTTTACTAGACATTTTTATCCTTAAGGAAAACATGCAATTTTTGGGTCTTAGGATGTATTTATATATGCTTAAATGGATTTTTAGTAGCTAAAACATTTAGTTAGGTTTCAAATAGTGATGTATAAAATAAATAGGTCCATATTGGTGCTTAGGATAGAGTGGAGTGGTGAAATATGTCTAGGTTAAGTGTTCAAGTTGATTAAAGTGAAATACAACCAAAACTGATATTATCAAGTATTCATGACCAAATTCGAATGACTAAATCCCCTTCCTCCTCCCCTCCCTACCCATTAGTATAAAAATTAAATTACTCGAGTAAATGAGAAATAATACTAGGAGTGTAAAACACACCTTACATTTGAGAGAAGTTCCAAATCATGTAAGGTGTTCCACAAAAAAATCAATCATGATGTAAAATTAGTTAACATTCATATGTGAAATTGAAAACATAAAATGAAACTTGGATTTGAAAATATAAATGAAGGAATACATTTTTATGTGTGAAACCAATGTTGTGTTTTTAAATTTTCTTGGAGATGATGCTTCTTTAAAGCCTTGGAGAATTAGTTCTTCCCATGAAGCACTTGGAGAAGTTGATTCCTTAACCAAACCAATGGAGAATTTTAAGAGTGATCAATTCCCAAGTTGAATTAAGCTTGTATAAAAAATATAACCCATTGAGGCATGCAAAAACCTCAATTTTCATTGTTGGTCTATGTAAACCCAAGACATGAAACATGATGGAATCCATAATGGATTTGCATGTAATAATGCTAAAGGTAATTAAACATCTAAGCTATGCATTATGCACTTTAACTGAATCAACCACTACATATGGATTGCAGATTAAATTATCACTTTGATACTGTATTCCTAAATACATGATCAAAATAGAGTAGAGACCATACATGTTCCTACCATGTCTGCAGATAGTAAGTAGTATTGAAAATCATGGCATGAAATTGTATAATGCCCCCATTTATAAATGTAGAATCTATAGCTATATGTAGAAGTAATGTTTTAAATTATGTTTGAAACTTGTGCATGAATATGTATCATACACCTAAAATTATAAAAATATGTACTTTACTCCTATAATATGAGTGCATATGCACCCATAATTTGTACTAATGATTGCATTTTGATCATTCTAAACATTTGAAACTGTATTATGTACACAAAACTAATTATTATTTGAAAAGTATTATCTTATGTATGAAAATACCACTTAAATAACCCCCTTTTGAGATGAGGGAATTATATCCTGAAATTTATTCATCTCAAAATAAAATTTAATCATATCATGCATAATAAAATGTAATTATTGAATAATATATAATATGTGAAAATAATGTCAATATAGTAAGATATGTGTCAGTTGAATTATGTATGTAACATATGAGGCAAGGCCTATAACAATATATTAATGAATCTCATAGTATTAATTTAAATAGAATCATACACAATATCTAGTGCATGATGAAGATCATGAAACTCATCAAACTTAAATAAGTTCATCAAGCACACAAACATAACAAGCGTAATGTCAATCAATAAAGCCAAGGGTTGTGTACAAGGTACATGTTCAAATGTCACATAAGTAAATATTTCAAACACAAGGCCAAGGACCATATGTAAAAATCATGAATAATGTAATAAAAAAGGGACATGCTTAAATGTCGGACACAACAAAGGGCTAAGGGCCACAAGTAATGGATATGTTAAAATGTCACACATAACAAACAATGATCTTTATGAGATGCTCAATAAAATTTCATATAAGGGCCAAGGGACATACAAAATAGATAAATAAAAATATAATTTACTATGTACAATTAATAACATCAATGAAGCATAAATATAAAAAGATAGCCTACACCATGTATATGTAATGTGATCATAATCTAATAAATAACATATCTACGTACATAATTTGGGATAAGAATGTTAGAAATACATTTTTAAAAGTTTATATAGCTCAAAATTATAAGGGTCATAGAGTTATAACACCTATAAATAATATAACCTATGAAAAAGATGCCCGCAATTTAGCAGGGCCATTGGATAAAGGTAAGTCCAACATGTTAGTCCATGTGAGATTTGTGTGTCTTGCTTAACACTCATGAATACCATTGAAATACATGTATAATATAAAAATAATATGTTATATACTAATGATGAGATAAATAACATATGAAAATGAGGTAAATTAAATGTCTAATCATGCTTAGGTCTTGTTTTAGGATTTTAAGAATAATATGAATGTTTTTTGTAAATATTTGAATTTTTTTGTATTTTTGGAATTTTGAAACTTGGAACAATAGAAACTAGTGATAACCAAGGGTTTGAAATTATAATAAAGGAGAGAGATCTGACCAATCTACAATATGTGTTAATATTAAGTATGCACTATAAATGATGGCATGGTCATGTATGAGAAATATGCCCCCATTGTATATGTGAATTGTGGTTGTAAGGTATGTGGGAGACATAATGAGTATGCAAAGAACTAATTTCAAATCCTTATCAAATGTACACTTGCCTAAGTATTTATCATGTATAAGGAAATATTTTACATGAAGTATTATTTTACATACTGGAACTTAATGAAATATCTAAAAAATTAGTAGTATTAAGGCTCTGTGTACTCAGATTTTGATTTATGTGTGAAACTTTACATAGGATAGGATCAATTGAAAGATGATAGTAGTGGAAATTAGTTATATCCCTTTTTTATCAATATTTTCATTATCATAAAATGTAATTTTATCAATGAAAATAGAAAGGTAAACAAAAAAATATGGTAGAATAGATCATTGTTTTGGAATACTCATATCTAGAAAAGTTTAAAGGAAGAGCCAAGAGGCCAAAAACTCAATAAGAGACAAGGTCTTATAAAAAATTAACCAAATTTATTGAATGTTCAAGTAATTGAATAATATGGTGATGAATCAAACAAGAAGCTATGTACAATCAGTTTTTTTATTTTTAAATTATTTGATTTTTTTGAATTGTATTCAACTATAATCTAGTAAGTCATCCTCATCAGGATTACAAATTTTATAGTTGTGAAAATACATAGCATATTCCTCTTCTCATTAAATATATTTCTCATTTTTACCATCATATGGTATGTGAATTATTAGTCCTTCATTTTCAAAGGTGATCCACTATTGATTAGTATATATCATGGCTTGCATTTATTGTAACCATGATCATTCCAATGTAAATGGTAATTGATATGTATGAGGCATAACCCATACTTTTTATTGAAAATTTTTTATCCAAAAGTAATTGGGTGTATTATATATCCAAGGGCTTCTTCTTATATTATCCTTTTAATTTAGCATTTTAAATACTATATTAAATGGGGGGGCATCTGTAGAAACTTAATTTGGTATTAGGTAATCTAACAACCTTAACTTTTACATAATTGGACACTGTGCATACATTGTTATACTTGGACATTGTTGGTCACGTATTTATTTGGATTTTTATTGGTTAAATTTGTATTGATATATGCCATTAGATCATTTATAGGTGTATTAACACCTTGAATGTAAATAATATAGGCATAAATGTTTTTAGATCATATGAAAATAATTATCTCATTGCTTATTACATTAACTACATTCCCTCTAAGGATTCCTTGAATGTCAATATTTGATGTCACTAAGAAATTTTTGGGTTTCATGTTATTGATGTTTGTAACATCACCAATATATTTTTTCTTATTTTCCTTTAAGTAACCCTTATAGGTGAAATATTTTTTTTTCTTAGTCAACTTGTTGGTTCCTTAAGAATACCCTTATGATTGTGTCCCTATGGTCCTATAATTTTAATGTTTTTTTGTATATTGCCCTTAAGGTTCCTTTTTGGGTTGAGTGATAAAGTATTTCAATTTTTGTTTAAGCCTTTATATCTAAGATTTTAAACCCATAGGGTTGTGATTTTTCATGAATTAGACATTTTTTACTTTGTGTGCCCTAGCACACACATTTGTGTCAAGGTTGATTTAATAAAAGACTTCAAAGAGTCTATCAATATCTAAGTAGGGACTGAAATATTTTTATATAAATTTCCCTACATTAACATTCCAAACACATAGATTCATTGCCAATATATTGACCATAGGCTTGATAATTTCCCCCTCATGGTTTGCTCAAGGCCCTCTATCGAGAAAGCACCACCTATAAAGAAGAAGATGGTTGAAAAATTTAGGGGTGGATAATCATTGCTACCAAGAAATTTTTAGTCAAGAATAAAAACCCTAAGTCAGATATCAATCCTCCCACTAATAAAACCCAATAAGTTTTGAAAAAAGGGATAATTTTTCCCCTCCTTCCCTCATTTCTCGTTAGTCTTTCAATTTTATGACTACCCTATTAAGATAATTTTCTTAATAAAATTGCATGCCAACTCTTTTTGTTAATTTTGGGACATCCTTTAAAAACACTCCTACCACATGGAGGTCATGCAGTCTTGGCGGTGATAATTCACCATGAGAAAAGAATGGGGTTAAGTGCCACTCCATATATCTAGGGGATTTTTAGTGCCACACTATTAATGGTTTAGTTGTAATTGCTTTAAAGGGATAATTTTGCCCCTCCTTCCCTCATTTCTCGTTAGTCTTTCAATTTTATGACTACCCTATTAAGATAACTTTCTCAATAAAATTGTATGCCAATTATTTTTGTTAATTTTGGGACATCCTTTAAAAACACTCCTACCACATGGAGGTCATGCAGTCCTGGTGGTGATAATTCACCATGAAGAATGGGGTTAAGTGCCACTCCACATCTCTAGGGGATTTTTAGTGCCAAACTAGTAATGGTTTAGTTGTAATTGCTTTGTTATGCTTGGCTAAGAGGAGGAATTAGAGAATGGATAATGTGAGTTACACACGGATCATTCTTTTTAAATAATCTACTCTCATCGAATGTTTGAGGTCTTACAAATCACTCTCACAAATTATTTGTATGCATTACTTATCATTGGTTGGGAACTTCATATTTTATCTAGTTGTAAAAAGCTAATATTTTATGGTTTACTCTGCAGACCTATCTGAGAAGTATTTGGGCTAACACATCAAACTTTTCCACTTTTTATGAAGATGGATGTGGCAATAACAATATTTTGGTTTCACCAAAATTTTCCCCATTAATTATTACATTAGTTAAAGACCTATCACATTGGGTTATTTGGGTTATGCTTGATATCAATGGCCATTATTTAGGAGTTCTCACTATTTATGCTTCTAATGACGACCTTAGTAAAACAATGTTTTGGAGATGCCTCGTTGATAATCTACCTTTGTCCACCTAACTAATTTGTCTCTCAAATTTAATATGATTGAGATTTCTAAGGGTAAAGTTGGCACCTTTCCTATATGGTGATGTGTGGGAGAATGTGAAGCTTGGTATTATTTTTAATTGCATTGGGGTTTATTGAACCCACTTTCTTTGTGGTGTTCATTAATTAGAAAGTCTTCATATACTTGGTTCAATCTATGGTATGACACTAATTGGGTTCTCAAACAATATGACCATGTTATGATTTTTGAGTGACATGTGTTTTCCTTTAGTCTTTTTGAGGGGAAAATTGTCATGGTCCACCTGGGAGTTGTCCTTTCTATTCATAGTCCCATCACTTATAGACTAGAATGAGGAGGTAGCCTCCATAAAGTCCCTCACAATCATTTTTTATAAATAGATCTCTTCTTAGCCATGAGGGCATAATCTGAATTATTGTAAGAGTGTGGAACTTGGTCCCACATCCACCTTATGCTACCATTTGGCTTGAGTGGTGGAATGATGTAATCAACCACATTATCATTTTCATCTACCATTATGACAAGTAGATTGTGTAAGTTTAGACATGGGCCAATGAAAATGTTTCTAAGGAATAATAGAGAGTTTATTCTTTCCTTTAATAGATGCCCTTTGATTTTTAGTTATAGGCTACAACTACCTCTCTCAACCAAAACATTAAAGTGGCTAAAATACATAATGCTAAGGGCACTCAAATTAGGGATCAACTGCATTGGCTTATGATTGGTGATTGTGCCTCTAAGAAATTATTTAAATCCCTCAAGGCCAAACAAGCCAACGAGAAAACTAAATCCATGAGTATATGATGGAGAGAGCACATGCATTACATGAATGTTTAGATGTGGTGCCTTTCAAGTTGATCCCTTCAACCCAAAAAATTTATAATGCTCATGTTTATTTGGATGGGCTTTTGTGTGTGTGTAATGCTTGGCCAATGATAACACACTGAGGGTGGATGGATTTCCTTATGAATTTTATAAATCCACTTGGCAATTTGTAGGACCTAATTTGCTTTAGGTTTATAGAGAAGCCCCATGTACTATATCTTTGTGGGCCATCATCAATAAAGGAAATATCAAATTTATTCTTAAATCTAAATACCTTGAGCTTATTACCAGTTGGTGCCTGATGACTTTACTAAATATTTGTTATAAGATCATCACCAAAGCCATAGCACTCCACATTCTCCACACCCTCTATGCAATCATTAGACTAGAGCAAATAGGGTTTATTAAAAGTAAATACATCCTAAATAAAATCTTACTAGTCTAGAAAGGAATGGAATGGGTTTGTGTCTCTCAATAGAGGACCATATTTCTCAAGCTCACTTTTGAAAATCCATATGATTAGATTGAATTTTTATTTATCATAACCAAACTTAAAGCCTTAGGTTTTGGTAATTTCTTCTTTTTGACAGTTTAGAATATGCTTTTTGAATCCTCAACTTGACTCACGATCAATAGCCATAAGTTAGATAGTTTTGGACTTTTTTAGTCCATTATACAAAGCTACCCTCTTGCCCCAACTCTTTATGTCCTTGTTACTAATGTGTTTGGGTATCTACTCACTCATAGAGTAGATCAAGGGCTTATTAGGGAAATTATTCTATCTGACTGCTCCTCATCTCATCAATTGGCATTTTACAGATGACTCTTTACTCATACTTGATGAGAAAGAGTCCTCTTTCAAAGAGGTGCTTCATTACCTTGACATTTTTACAAAGTTTCTAGGTCAAGACTACAGTGGGCTCAAACCCAATGTTACAAACAAAGTGTTACAACCCCTCATGGATTGTACTAGAATAATGCAATTTTTTTTTTTTAAAAACAAAACAATCATTATACATTCTTTCATTAGATTACACATGAGAATCTAATTAGTGATTCTAGCATACTTAACTAAGCATGTTACACTAAGACAAACTTAAAAACTATAATAGTTATAATCACTAACATTTCATGTATCAAAACTTAACATAATTGCAGGGAAAGTAATCACATTAAAATCCAACCTTGGCTGGTCTAATAATACAAATACTATTATATAAGTATACAAATATAATATATTTGCATTTCCATTAGGCATTTAGCCTTAATACAATAAATAGATACTATGCTCCATGGAGCTCAATTCAAACTAACTTGTATATCTCTGATAATCTCAAGTGTAGTCTCTAAATAAGTACTGCAATGGTGAGGGAAAAAATCATCTGAGTGTTTTTCTACACCAAATATGGACCATCGATCCCTCACACAATCCTATATCAGCGAATGACCCTCCCTTCACAGATAGGTAGATAGTAACGATGTAGGAATCTAGAGAGACATGCTAATACCCCATGTGTTGTAAGATTTATACTATAAGATGTGTATCATAAAAAATATATGTTTTAACATGATATCACACAAACACATAAATCAAACATATGAAATAATAATGTCTATCTAACATTACTTTGGCTAGAGTTTTCAAATAACATATGATCTCATGGATCAATCGATTTCATACACACCACTTGATCAGATTATCTACATTTGACATCAATGAGACTAACTAAGCTAGTGAAGTCTGTTTCATTGCTTAGTTAGTATCATCAATGCTAGATTTGGTTAACATATAGTTCTAACCAACATGGTCATGCAATTATGCTATAAGCAAGTAAAAACCCATGCTAATTTAGAAATAATTACCATTCATGCATTTAATCTGTCAAACATATGAAAGAACCTCATCACACATAACAATTTTCATGATAAGCAAGTTTATTTACCAAAAGGTTAATTGCAAATTGTTCTTTAGGATCTATTTTCCATAAATAAATGCTATATTTGTTTAAGTCATCATTTTCATAATAGAAAGTTCATAATGCTTAAAACAAACAATAATAATAGCTTATATAAAGATTTTTTTTAATAAACTCATAAACTTAGAGTTATACATCCTTCTAGGTTATGTTCGCATAATTATAGTTCCCTATCCTTCGGGATTTTATGACTTATCTGATTAGGCCTTACTATTACTACAGGCATGCTACCTATTCCATAAGTATAGGCTTTACATGAATAAAAGGAACTAGTTTCTCTCATATGTAAATTTCATATATTCATATGGTTCATATACATCCCAGAGTGTATACATAATGTAAACACCTAACCATTTTAAACCACGAGTTCATAAAAATTTATCACCTCACAATTTTATAAATATTTTTACTCAATGTATTTACTTTAAATGTTTTATATATACATCTTTTAATTGTGTGTAATATTGTATAAACCTATATTCTTAGGTATAAACATAAAAATGCATATGTATTGATATCGACTTTACCATTAAAAAAAAAAATTGTAAGAACTGGTTCCCTTGATAATTTATGATCTCGTTTAAAATTTAAATTATTTGTTTTCTATTTGCTAAAACAATAGAGTGTACACAGTCGATAGAAAAATATTGCATGTTAATAATCCATTTATACAAGATAAAGTCGACTTTATATATATATATATATATATATATATATATATATATATAAGACTCTGTTTCTAGAGATACTATGATATCGACAGACCAAAATATTTAAATACCTAAAGACTTACTTTGATAACCAAAATTTTTAATCTCATAGTGGTTTTATATATTGGATAAATTAATCGACTGTTTTATAAGAAACATTTGAAATATAAATCTCAGTACTATTGATTCATTATCCCCCCTTAAATCTATATTATATCCTCTATTAATAGGTTCATCTTACTCATAAATGATCCTAAGGAAATCACAGAGACACATAATTTTAATATTATGTCATTTATTTCATATTACGCAGGCTTGACATATAGATATATTAATTTAATATGCATTCCAAACCTGGTAAAACATTGCTCTCTGCATCACTGCATCTTTTCTACTTATCTCCTATATTTATCCTCTTTCTACTTATCTCCTATCCTTTCTTTCATTGCTCTCCCTTTCTTTCTTTTACGTCATTGTCTAATTCTTTTGAGTCATCATCTAATTCCTCGGCATCACTACCTTTCCCCCTTTTACCTCTTTTTTTATTCTTCTTCTTTATTTCATCCAATCGTTGCCTTTTATTCTATCTCCACACCTTACTTTTATTTTTAAAAATTCTACCCTAGCGTCAATTTCCCATATCATGCAAAAATCTGCCTGACTTAGTGTTTTAGTTTCCCAATAATTTTCAACACTTAATCTGACTTTTATTTATTCTTCAATCATGCATTTATTGATGCTTACCTTTTTAGTTTCTCAAATCAAATAACTTCACTTGAGATTTTAATTCTAACGACTTAACATTGAATTTAATTTATTTATTTTATCAAGCAAAGGTTGATGCTTTACCTATTCTAGTTTTAAAATTCTTTTTTTAACTCTCATTAAATTTCTTAAATTGTGCATGATAATTCTATTGGTTTCAAGGCTAAATTATTTATTAGGTCCTCTTAAGTCATTTTATAAATGACAAATTTAGACCCTTAAAACTCACAGTATTCCAAGCATAGGATTTAACACTTTAAGTTTAAATTTCCTTGATTTAATGTAACTGGTAAATATCTCTATAAAATATAATCCACCAATTAATAATTATTACAAGATAACTCCTTATACTAAATACCAGGGTATAAGGATTATTTATATTTGTATCTATCAAGTATTCTATAGTTAGCTTTTACTATTAATAAAAACTCTTATACAAAAATATATCAAATCAAGATTATGATATTTACCAAATATCATCAAGACCTGTCATTGTGTTAGACAATCTCGCTTAGTGAAAGCATTGACAATATTATATGAGTAAATATATGCACTAATATCAAACATAAGATCACATAATTAGATCATCATAAGCATATACCAAGACACGATCATAGCAAAATATATAAGTTCTCAAAACAAACTAACTATCTAGATCAAACATAATTAAAATAGTTATTCTATTATGGTGTGTGTGTTGGGTTATTGGCGGTTCCTCTATCATCCTTCAATCATCCCATTTATGCCATCTTCTCTGATGACGTGCTCCCTCCGTCATGCTCTGAAGGAAGGATCAATCCTACATCCACTTCACGACAAGTATGTAGTTAGTCGGAGTCATCATATATATCAAAATTAATGATGCATAACTAATAAATATATATCTATAATGTATTGAAATAAGAAAGTACAACTGTCACATAATCAATTCATTATGCAAACTAATTAGCATATCACTATCCCATAACCAAAATAATCCATGGATTCAAAGGTTAATATACTTAGGGTAAAATTGTGTTGTAACACAGAACATGATGCCCTTGCATGAATGCCTTCAACATTATTAATGCAAATGGATCCTAAAAGCGGGGGATTGTAAATTGATTGTTATTACCTTTGATTTTGATAGTTCTTCATTGTTATGGTAGTATGTAATTGATAGAGTGGAAAAAATTCACTCACTAGATTCCTAAGCCTCTTTCTCTCAAAATAAACTTTCAAGTCTATACTAAAATTATTGTAGCCACCTATGTCTACAATTCATCATTTTGGTCTCTATCAAAAGCCTCATATAAAAAATTAGCAAAGGTGCTTAGAGATTTTCTCTTGGCCAATGCTAATGCAAATTTGAGGATTCCATAGAGTTGCTTGTGACATTTGTTGCCTTCCTCAAGACAAACGAGGAATAGGCATTATTAACATATATACACAAAGCATTGTTCTCTTTGCTAAGTGGGTTATAAAAGTAATTGAGGGAAACAAGGCTTAGAAAATATCTTAAGACACTGCATTACTGCAAGTATTTTTTCTAGTAAGAATTATTGGAAAAATACTGGCTTGTACGTTATTTTAATTACCTTTGTCCTTGTCAAAATAGAATTATACCTTGTGGCTAAGAGCATTTGAAAAGCGTTTGAAATAGTGCAACTCTTTCGAAAAAGGGTTAGAGATAAATTTCACACTTGTCTCTCTTTTAATGACCACAACCTTTGGTGGCCCTCATTCATGACCAACTCCAACCTCCCTCAGGTAGAAATGATAGGCATAAAATCTCTTTGGATTTTTAGAAAAATAATTTACATTGTTCGAGATTTGGTTTCCTCTCATGATTGGAAACAAGAACTGGAAACAAGATTGCTAACAAATCAAGGAATGAAAACCCATGTTGAGTTAAACACTTCTGTAGAGACCAAAAGACCATGTTACCATTGTATTCTTCCAACTACGTATGGGAGAGCCATGTTGTAGATGTCCAAGTCGTCGCCCTTGCTGTCTTGGGCTTGCAAAAGCATGGGAGACCATCCCCAGTAACTAACAATGCCATTATGAGTTGTTGTGATTGACTATACTCTCTTCAATACTTGGACGTGACTTGTATGCACATTAATGGTGAAGCATAAAAACAGGGGATGTTGGTCTCTATAGTTTGAAAACCAATCTATTTTATTGGTTTTTAGTAGATATATTTCACCAAATGTATAAATTCTCCTTCCTAAGTCATCTATGCCACTTGTCTTGGTCTGAGTGGTCATTGATTATGTCCTTTGTCTTTGTCAATAGCTATAACTATTCCTTGTTTTGTCTTTTTTGCTTTGTCTTTGCCCATGTCTTGTCTCCTTCCTTCGACTTCTCCTTTACCTTGGCCTTTTCTTTGCTTGCTCTTTGACTTATCGAGCCTTCTTTGCCTCCTTTACATTTTGTCCGAATGAGTTCTTTCTTTTGATTGCTTCTTTTCCCTAAGGGCACGTTCCCCTCGGGCCTTTGTCTTTGTTCTTCACTTTCTCAAGGTGCCCTCTACAAGGGTACTTTGTGCCTCGAAATGCCCCTTCAAAACTTTTGATTTGGTCCTACCACCGACCAAGGTGCCCTCTACAAGGGCACATACCCTTCAAATTTTTTGTAAACGTCCTTCAAGCGATCAAAATGCACTCTTAAGGAAATCCATTGCCTTTTGCGAATTGCTTTAGACCATATCGGGTTATTCAATCACTTTTACTTATAAAAGTAGACAAGTAATGCACCTGCACAACCCTGATTTCCACTTGGCAAAGCAAAATGAGGGAAACACCTGAATTTTTCATGAGAAAGGTCTGGCAGAGAGCATTTTTGCACAAGGCAGCAGAGGGATGACCTAGCCAAAACATGGATTGGATGACTTTTGCAAAGAAAAAGGAGGGGGTGCCTAATTTTGGCTTGCAGGGCCAAAAATTGGTCAACATATCCTAAAAGGGGGGATTTTAAATTGATTGTTATTACCTTTGATTTTGACAGTTCTCCTTCATTGTTATGGCAGTATGTAATTGAGAGAGCAGAAAAAATTCACTCACTAGATTACTAAGCCTCTTTCTCTCACAATAAACTTTCAAGTTTATAACAAAATTATTGAAGTCACCCATGTCTATAATTCATCATTCTAGTCTCCATCAAAAGCCTCATATAAAAACTTAGCAAAGGTGCTTAGAGATTTTCTCTTGGCCAATGCTAATGCAAACTTGAGGATTCCATAGAGTTTCTTGAGACATTTGTTGCCTTCCTCAAGACAAACGAGGAATAGGCATTATTAACACCTATAGACAAAGCATTGTTCTCTTTGCTAAGAGGGTTATAAAAGTAATTGAGGGAAATAAGGCTTAGAAAATATCTTAAGACACTGCGTTACTGAAAGGTTTTTTCTAGTAAGAATTACTAGAAAAATATTGGCTTGTACATTATTTTAATTACCTTTGTCCCTGTCAAAATAGAATGATACTTTGTGGCTAAGAGCATCTAAAAAGTTTTTGAAATAGTGCAACCCTTTCTAAAAAAGGTTAGAGATAAATTTTGCACTAGTCTATCTTTTAATGACCACAACCTTTGGTGGCCCTAATTCATGACCAACTCTAACCTCCCTTTGGTAGAAATGATAGGCATAAAATCTCTTTGGATTTTTAGAAAAATAATTTACATTATTCGAGATTTGGTTTCCTCTCATGATTGGATTGTGTGGCACTCATTGAAAAATAAATATAAGCTTATTAATTTAGACTTACCTTCCATTCTACATATTCATGATTTGATGCCCAATTTCATGCTCCATAAGATGGGTCTGCAACCTTTGCTTGCCTAGTGGAAAGAATCGTAGTAGAATTGTGATACTGCCTTCAAAAATTACTCTCCTAGTCTCCTCTACTTGATCATGAGTTTGTTCACTTTAGCTTTGGATAAGTTCAATATGAGATGGACGCTGACTTCCTCTCCTAAAACATGGCTTCCTAGACAATAAGATTTGGAATGCCATGCTCGGGTCCAAACTTACTCATGTTCTCTAGTGTTTGGTTTGTCAAGGTCTTCCTCTGGGGGAGTGTCTCAAGCACATTGGGATTTCTAGCCTCAAGTGCTCAACTTGCTCCCAACCTGAAACCTTTAATCACCTCTTTTGAAAAGGTCCTAGAGACTAGTCTGCATGGAAATCAATTCATAGCTTATTTTAGTGTTGCCACCAAGAGTTGATTAATTTTTTTGGGACCAATCTCAGTGGCCTTCATACATTTATTTTATATGGAATTTATTCAGAGCTATTATTCTATTTTAACTATGGAACTCTAGAAATTCAACAATATTTAGCAGTGAAGAGCTTTATATGAATTTCTAAATTAATGTTGAAGTGCCCATTATGTCTTAGGCTTTTCTACATAATCCATCATAAGTTGAGGTGTCCTTTGAGTTCAACATCTTTAAGAGCTCCTCAACCACTGAGAGAGTGCTCTTTGAATTAAAAGTTATGTTCCTCCCGACCAACCCTCACATGGACTCCTCCACTAGCGACCAAACATTAGTCATGATGTTCTCATGGTTGTGGCCACTTCTCCTCTTCTCATCCCTAGTGGAGGCAATGGAGTCCATTGCCACATGGAAATCCTATTAATGGTTCGTCTTGATGTAATTTCCCTATATAGGGTGTTGAACTAGTGGGGAATTATGTGTTGTCACTACCTAGTTAAGGTATTACAATTTCTTTAGTTTCTCTTGATGTCACACATGATAGATGGGTAGCACTTAATTCTTCTCCAACATAACCCTCTTCATAGGGTGTTCACCACCCAAGGATAATTTGCCTCCACCACCTTTTAAGACTACACCTTGTACCTTATTTTCTTATTTAATGATGCTTTATTAATACTTTTATGGTATCATGTATAATCGACAATGTTGTTATTTTAAATCGTAAATACCAATAGACCATCTTTTTGTGATAACCATAACGTGTTATTAATAGACATATCGACAAGTTCTAATAAAATCATGGCCACTTCTCCTTTTCTCATATTCAGTGGAGGTAGTGGAGTCCATTACTGTATGTAAATTCTATTGCCGATTCGTCTCGATGGGATTTCCCTATATAGGGTGGTGAACCAATGGGGACTTATATGTTGTCACTGCATAGTTAAGGTATTACAGTTTCTCTAATTTGCTCTGATGTCACACATGGTAGGTGGGTAACACTTATTCTTCCTGTAACATAACCCTCTTCATAGGGTGTTTAACTACCCAAAAATGATCTATCTCCACCACCTTTTAATACTACACCTTGTACCTAATTTTCTTATTTAATGATGTTTTATTGATACTTTTGTAATATCATATATATTCAACAGAATTATTATTTTAAATTGTAAATACCAATAAACCACCTTTTTATGATAACTATTTACATATTATATATTTATACGATTAACAGACATATCGACAAGTCAAAATAAAATAAAAATAAATAAATATAATATGTATAAAACATATAACTCTTCTATAGAGTGGTGGGCGCTTGTCCCATCAGACAATCTCAATGTGTATAGGTGGAAAGTATCGTCAAGTAGCCAGACAAAATAAATTTGGCCTTATGCCACCCCACCACACAAACTATAGTTTAATGCCCTTAAAAAAGTTGTTTTTATTATGTCGACCCATATAATGGACATATTGTCTAAATCTTTATTAAGTTGTCAAAATCTCATCACATATATTTAATTGGAAAAAGGATTCGGACTTCAACCTTTTATGAAAGTTCGAAGAAAAATGTCTCGATGCATGAGGCCACAAATTAATTTGAGTGTGGGCCCACCTTCTTCACACAACCAATTAATTCGATAAAGGCCTCATAATTATTTTTTATTATTTTTGGATTATTTTTTGTTAAGGTATTACGTACCTTTTGTATTATCTTTGTCAACTTTTTCTATATGATGTGTATCTTCACTTCGCACTTCAATTTGATCGCAATTTACATTTTAAAAGTTTATAAATATATAAGTGTTAAATAAGATATAAATTTTATGTTATAAAGATTTATTGTGAAAATATAAATATAGAAATTAAGTATTTAGAGTCGATTTGAATCAAGATTTAACATATTTATTTTCCTTATGTCATTTGTTCATTCTAACACAAAAAGTCATATCAAATAATGCTTATATCTGCAAATCATAATTCAAACATTTAGAGCATATTCGAATCAAGATTTGAAATAATGATTTTTCCTGTGCCATTTGTTCATTCTAACACAAAACATTATATAAGATTAGGGCTTGCATTTGTAAAATTACTTGCTAAAATGCATTGAATGTAGTTTTCTATTTTTTCCTCAACCTAGAACCCTGATAATAACAGAGGGATAAGAGATGTCCCATATTCACACCCTTAATTTTATTGGTCTTTGATGAGTTGCTAGGGTTGAGGAGAAGAAGATCTGTTTCATAGAGATCTATTTAGAATTTTGGATTTAAGCAAGCAATTTTTATAACCCTGGAGCTGACAAACAAGCTCGCAAAATAAGATTTTAAAAATTTGCAATTGGACAAAAATGACCTAACATTTTTAGAAGCATCCTTACACCACAAGAAGAGAGCACTATAAGAAATTATCTTTGTTCATCTCAAGTTTTCTTTAGGTTTTGTTCACCTTGCCTTCCAGAATTATTTAATTTTATTTGTTTTTAAATATTTTCTCCAAATTCACAATAAATTTGATATTATTTTAAAACCCTCTTTTGTCATTTTTTAAATAAATTCTATAATATTATTTATATATAATTAGGTTTCATTTCTTATTTTATTGAATTAGCTTAATTTAGGCTTAATTTTACATTGTGAATGGGTAGATGTGTTGTATTGTGATGTAATTTGACCAAATTTATTTATCCATAACAAAGTTTGGTGAACCAATACTCTCTTATACCCTTTAGGGTTAGATCTTGTTTGATTTGTGGTGATTTAATTTTTTTAAAGATTTCATGAACCCTTGATGTGTTGTGACTTTGCATAGGGCTAGATCTTGTCTTTCCATAGTATCACATTTAATTAGGTCTTGTACTATCTCATATTAGCCTTTCGTATTCTTAGTTTCTCTTTTTATTATCCCTTTTTAGTTCATTTCTTAGTTTTATATCTTTTTATCCCTAATTGTTTATTTCATTATAAATCTTGTTTCTCTATGTATGATCTAGCTTTTCTTATGGAAAGGACTTCTAAGCATGGTTCAATTGTGAGCCGCTCTTTAATTTTGTTTATTTACATAGCATATTCTTAACTTGTGTATTTGATTATATATTATGATGTTATTAGTGTACAAATATTCATTTATGATCAAAAATTTCTTTTCAATGGTATATCATACCATACTAACATATTTTCTAAGACATAATAAGGTTGTATGTGATTGTGGTAGTGTTTCCAAAACAATCACATACAAGAGATATTTAAATTTATGAGGTGTTTCAAAAATATTGTGTGAATGATTTCAAGGGGGCTTGTTCCCAAAAAAAAAAAAAAACCCAAAAGAGTGTGGGGTTTAGAAAAAAATGAAATGTTTTTTATAAATATCATTTTTTAAAAAGTTTGTAATTGTTAGCTTTATGTTTTTATTGTTTAAAAAAATAGATGGTTTTATTAAAAAAATTACTAAGTCTTTTTTCAAAGTAAATATAAATAAAAATTCAAAATGTGGGGGGGCGGGGCGGGGCGGGGGGGGGGGGGGGGGGGGGGGGGGGGGCGCGGGGGGGCGAGTGTAGTGGTGGAGGAGGGTTGCACACACATCCTTCCTACTAATCCACCTATCATCTAACCTTCCCACCTAATTCCTTCGACACTCGTTACAATCCCAACTCCCCACCTATCCCCAAGACCACTATTGTCCATCACACCACTGCACCACCCTTCCCATGACCCCTTAAAAATATATCATTTTACGTGGACATGTGTAATGAAATTACTTAGATAGATAAAGAAAAGTCATGACAATGGATGGCAATATAAATATCAAGAACATTAAAAAATAATGAATCATAATAATTATAGAAAAATAAAACATATCCACATAATGATTGATACCAAAGCATAATGCTGGAAATATATGACCGAGCCACTTCGAGGGCAAAACCTCCAATGCCTTACAATAAGAAAAGAATTCATAATATGTTATTCCAATACTTATCACTAAATTCTATATATACCCTACTTAGGCTAGAATACTCCACATGTTGACATTACTATTAATATGAAGATATATAAATTATCATATGGCTAAGTATAAAGCTATGATATCCACAAGTAGATCACACGTATCCTAATACATGTCATTAGTTAAGGGCATAGCATTCCCATCCCCTTCAAACCAATGTTTTTCTCAATGTTCAAAATATCTTAATGCTTCTATAGGAATGTTTCATCCTCTCATGTCACATCCTCACTGAGTAGATTCTTCTAATAGGTTAGATACTATGTAATCCCTGTAATAGCTTAGTGCAAGTCTAGAGGATTTATTCAGATTCTAAAATGATTCTTATTTCCTCATCAAGCTCTGTTAAATATGCATGATCTAAAACTATTTATCTAATTACCTTTTTCAAGCAAGAAACATGGAAAAATGAATGTAGTTTTGTTGAATGAGGTAGCTCTAGTTTATATACTACATTGTCGATCTCATCCAAAACCTGAAAGGGTTCGTAACACTTGGGTGAAATCATGTTATCCTTCTTATATTATTTCTAGTAAAATTTCTAATATGTTTGTAATTATAAAAAAAACCCAATCTCCTACTTCAAAATGTCTTTCAATACAATGTTAGTCAACTTGTTGCTTCATTTGGTTCTGTGGCATTGCCAATTTCTATTTGATACTAGAAAGAACCTCTTGTTTGTGTTAAATGTGCTCTTCAATTACATTAACCTTTTGTTGAACCCTCAAGGCCAAGGTGATAGATGGTGTATGACACTCATTAAATAACAAAAATGGAGACATTTTTAATTAGGTATGGAATAAATGATATACCACCATTCTGATAATGGAAGCCATTGAACCCATCTCTTATGTTTATTTAAACAAAAAAATACCTCAAAGCACTTATTGACCACCTTAGTTTGTCCATCATATTAGGGATGATATGATGAGCTACAAGGCAACTAAGTACCTAAGAATGAGAATAAATTAGTCTAAATATTACTATTAAATATAAAATCATGATCGCTAACTATGATCTTTGGGTTCCCATGTAGCTTCTGAACTATATATATATAAAATTCGATGCTATTTTATTTTCTACAAATGGATGACAAGGCAAAAATAATTGGAATATTTGATGAGTCTATCCTCTACAACCATGATGTCATTTTTCCCATCATACTTGAGAAAAGTGTGATGAAATCCATGTAAAAATCCTCCAAATTTTAGCTATAAAATGAAAGTAGTTATAGTAAACTTGGGGTCTTGATTGTCTTACCCTTATTTTGCTAACACACCATGAATTCAACTGCAAATTATGAATTTACCATTTGAACATTTACCAAAATAATTCCTACTTTACTCAATGATAAGTCTTAAAGAATTCCAAATATCCACTTACTAGAGAAGCATGCAACATTGCAAGAACTTTATGCTTAAGTTTTGAGTTCTTACACATGTATGGCCTATTTTTGTTACTTAAAGTGTCCCCTTTCCATATAATTTTTGTAGACACATCAGATCTTTTTGGATCTTTCGAATGATATTATGTATATATGTGTCATTCTCCCATTTCAACCTTACCTCATCCACCCACCCAATCTATTCGTAATATGAACATTACACATAATAGTGATTATGTGAACTCATCCCTCATGGATAACACATTATCCACTACATTCTTATTTCTTTTCTCATAGATGATCTTATATTCATATCCTAAAATATTTGTGACCCATTTTTTTTTTTGATAAGAAACTTAAAGTATCTTCCCATCAAATATGATCTCCATTGTTTGATGACATGAAGGATGGCCATCATTTCCTTCTTATAAATGGGCTTCAAAAAAATTTACCCTTGATTTGGTAACTATCAAACAGAGTAGGCTATCCCACCTCGAAGCATCACATTCAACAATGAAGGTTTTGGAAAAAATTGGGGTGGTGTACATGACCTGCATCAACTTCTCAAATGCCTTAGTGGTTGCCTCATTATAATAGAAGAAACCCTAATTCAATAAATCTCTAAGTGGGGTTGTCATGTTTTTCATAAATTTTAAATAGTAATTTTGTAGCCCTAAGAATCCCCATATGTTCTTTAGGGTTATAGGCACTTGTCATTCAACCATGGTCATGATCTTGTGAGGCTCCACATTTATGATTTCATGTGAAAAAAATGTGACCTGAGTATTCCACCTACTTAACTCCAAAATCACACTTGTAAAGTTTGGCATAAATATGATATTGTTTGAAAGTTTTGTTTTGGTTATTTTAGGTTTAGAGTATCCTAAAATATTATAAAATTGTGCACTATCATATTATGTAAAATATAAAAATAAAGTACTAATCTGAATTAAGATGAATATTCTATATATCACACTATTTTGATTTAGAATTGATAAAGCAAGAGGGTTTAAGTGTACTTAATTGATTTTAATATTTAGTCACTTATAAAAGGTGACCTTGTAAGTGGAAATACTTTGTACCTATGTTGTCAACTAGTTAGACCTAAAACTAAAGATTAAAATCTCTCTAGATGTTGTTGACAAAGTCTGACCCCTTTGGTAGATGACATTATCTAGTGGTAACTAACAGTGCCCATGTGCATTGTGTGGGTATGTAACTCATGAGACCCTTACACCTACACCTATAAACAGTTAATTTATGTGTGCTCACCATTGGTCATGTGCATTGATCTCTATTTTCCTTCTCATTATGTCCAAACCCTAATTGTGCTTTCAACAATAATATGCCCTTAAAAAGGGGGTTAATATTTTGGGTTGGATAAACCCAATCACTCTTTATTGAATGGATGAGTATTTATTACATTCTAATACTTTTAAGAAGACTCAAAATGTAGTATTATTCAACTTATGTGTGTATACACACAACATTATGAAAAATATAGAATGTGGTGCAATTTATTTATCTTTGACACTTAGCATTATGCAACTTTGACTTTTATGTATTTAGACTTGGCTCTAAGGTTGTTCCTTTAATGTATTTTTAGATGTGTATGTATTTTTATAATGTCTCGAGATTTCAAATTGATTTATAAAGTTTTCAAGTGATTCTCAAGGTGATGGCCAAGTGAGTATAACCTTAGGAATGATTTACATTTTTAGTTGATCTTCATTATTTCCCAATATGACTGATGCATGAAACATGTCTAGGCTGACCTAATGTAGACTTCATAATTTTAAAAATAGTCGAATGAGTGCACTTGGACACTATTGGTAGAATCAAATACTTGTAGTAACTACAACTATCCATCCATTACTAATACTATCCTGGGAGTGTAAATCAATGATATGAGATAGAGAGAAGGCCTGTCTAGGATTATGAGATGTTCTTGAATATACTAGGTTGATATTGTATAGGTGTATCTACTGAATAAATTTGGCCATGAAATAAATGGGTAGATGGATAGAGGGAAAGTGTGCACAAGAGTCAAGTGTGTTATTCCCTAACACACACACACCCCATTTAAAAATCCAAATAAGCACCCACTATCCTTATTTGAGGTCTTCTGAACCAGATGTCAATAACATAGAAGATTGAAAAGTGCAATCTTAAAGAATTTGTCTAATGCTAGAATGAATTTACCTGCTCCTCTTGATTTCTATTATTTTCTTGACACAATCAACATGATTTATCTCATTGTTTGTAGTATGTTTCAAGGTCATAGGAGAATTGAAGATGCACATAATCCATATTATATGATTTATTTTTGTCTTTGATTTTATTTTAACTCATGCTTATATATATACTTGATTTGTAATTTAATGTCTAACCAACCTAGCGTGTTATGTTGTTTAGTGGGTTCTTTGCCTTAGTTTGTCTTAAATAAGTTTTGTCTACTTAGAAATTTCCTAGAACATCTTAGAGATCAGTTAATCTTACCACAAAACATCATTCTGGTCACTTGGAGCCAAAGTAAAGAATGTAAGTAACCCAATGGTGACATCAACATAGTTCCATGTATGAATTGCCTAAAGTAAGTGGAGTAGTGAGAGTCATCCATATGTCATCATCCCACTATATTGGCAGTGACATCAACACATTTCCATGTATGAACTAACTCAGGAAAGTGGAACAACAAGAGTTGTTCACATGTCATTATCCCACTATCACGGTGGTAACATCAGCATAGTTCCATGTATATGTTGGATGAATATTTTGTCACCGGATAACTGATGAGAAAAATAGGTTACTTCAACCACAGCAAGGGAGATTGGTCAGCTAGATGTGTAGGTTTACCACATCAAAAGGGGATAAATCTCTCCTCTCATCAAGGGGAGGTTCCTTATAAATATGAGGGGATATATACTATATATATGCAGAAAATAACACTCAGGGGTAGGAAAACACCATCCATATCTCTTTTTTTAGAGATAATGTTCACAAACAAAGGAGAAATCTAGGTGAAAACACTGAAGGCACTTCTCTTCTTTCAGAAGTGGTCTTACAACAAATAATAGGAGTTTTTTTTGATAGATAACAAGTAAATGATAACAGGGGTGCAGTAACCACCAGAATGAAGTGTAGCACAAAGTCTCCACCTCAACTACCAAAGAGTGAAATATGAAGGATAATGAGGGCACAAAGTCATCCCAAGGCCCTTTACACAGAAAGAAACTAAAACACACACACTAAAGACAATTATGGCAACACAAAGTCTCTCCACAGTTGGCTTCAGGACACCTTCCTGATTACTTCCACTAGTTCTACTTATTTCATTAACTGGACATGAATGCATTCAGGAAATAGACATAAGAACAATCTCCTAAATGACACAAGCTATTACAGTACAAAGTCTGAAAGTAACCTACTTTCTCATTCAAACAAAGAAATAGGATTAATAAATTGAGCTCAAAGTCTCAGAAATTGCCTCTCAATTTTGGCAGAGTTTTGCTTCTATAACCAAAAATATCCCTCTTTCATAAAATAAGAGATTACAATATATAGCAGCCAAAGAAGACTTGGCACGTTGTTTCATGGAATGGACCATGCTGCATTCAATGCCTTGAATGTGTTTTCAATTTTGTCAAGGGGCCATGTTGGAACAAGGCATCTGCCTTAACTGTGGCATGTCAATTCATCTCAAAAATCATCTCTTCTACATGGGTTGTCTGGTCTTTCACCAAATATATACACGATTTTCCCCTCACTTTTATTCCAAGGGATAAAAATAGGTCGTGCCTTTTAATGTTTGCGATCTCAAATATCTACTTGGTGGACTATTCTACCTATTAAAAATAACTCCTACGCAGATATTTTTGGTCTTTCCCTCTTTCATGTTATAATTTGAGCTCTTGGGCTATCTTTTCCCTTTCCGCTATCTCTTTCGACTCCCTCTTCAGCTGGTCGCTGAGTTTGTTATCAATTTTCGCGCCACATTTGAAAATCAATAGATATTTCATTACCCTAAATTTGACATCCATGGGGATGTCATTGGTTCACTTGTTCAATGGTTCAGGTGGCCTTCTTGGGTCCTTGGTTCCATCTCTTCTTTGGTTCATTCACTTGACCCATCTCTTTGAATTGGTCTCAAGAATCTTCCGCTTCTTTCCTTTGCTCAAAGATTTCTTTGAACCTTTGAACCCGTTGAACCTATTGAACCATTTTGGTTCAAGGTTTCAACGGTTCATCCTCTTTCTTAGAATCCTTTGTTTTCTCAAAGTCTCTCGAGCTTTGAAATTCCTTCATCTTTATCAAGCCTACAGAGTCCATAGAAATCAGCTTGAGGAGCATGTAGAAATTAGCCTGAGGAGTCCATAGAAATCAGCCCGAGGAGTTTGTAGAAATCAGCCTGAGGAGTCCATAGAAATAAGCCTGCAGAGTCCATAGAAATCAGCTTGAGTCCATAGAAATCAGCCTGAGGAGTCCATAAAAATCAGCCTATGGAATCCATAGAAATCAGCCTGAGGAGTCCGTAGAAATAAGCCTGAGGAGTCTGTAGAAATAAGCCTACAGAGTTCATAGAAATCAGCCTGTGGGCCTTTGATCATTCCCTCGGCTTTATATCTTTGGAACCCCCTCGAAGGGAAGGTGTCCCTTCAAGCCTTGAGAAAGGTCCATTTCCTGGTCGCTAAGAGCCCTTTGCAAGGGTACCTACCCTTCGGGGTCCTTTGAGCAGCCTTCTTCTTCAATTCCTTCAGATAAAATGTCTAAATGAATTCCTTCAGACATTTTATCTGAAGGAAACCTTTCCTTTGCCTTAGCCACTTTCTGTCGGGCCTTTGATCATTCCTTCAGACATTTTGTCTGAAGGATTTGCCTTGTAAAATTTCACCGCAAAAAATCTTTCTGAAGGATATCTTTTTGTTGCCTTTAGTTCACTGCCCTCCGCAAGGGCACTTGCCCTTTAGTTCACTACCCTCTATAAGGGCACTTGCCCTTTGGGCTACTTCCCTCCGTAAGGGCTCTTGCCCTTTGGGCTCTCGGGGACTCCTTTGAACTGTTCGATTGAACCGACCAATTGAACCAACTTTGGTTCAACGGTTCAATACTATGTTCCACTCATTCAATTGACCGCTTGAACCAACCACTTTGAACCATTCGTGTTAAACCTTTGAACCCGTTGAACCTTTTTTTGGTTCAAGGTTCAACGGTTCAATCTTTATTCTTTTTTTTAAGTTTTTTGAAGCTGTCAAACTTGCTAAAGTGGTTGAACTTTGAACTTTTGCCTAAGTGCTTAACTCTTTAAGTCTGTCGACGTCATTGAACCTTTGAACTTGGTAGTCCCTTAGCTTGAAAAAGCTTGAATAATGAAGAATTTGAATGCTCAGAACAATTTTTGAGAAGGGAAGAGAGAATTTTGGTCTGCAGAACCAAAATAGTTCATATGTTGTCCCAAAAATGAGTGACATATTTTGGGAACAACAGCTAGCTCCAATTGGGGAACTTCCTTTAGTTAAAATTTTGGAACAGTTGAGGGGAGTAGAAACCAGAATCTTTAGTGCCTTTAAGTATGCCATTGGGCTACAGAGTCATGCTACCCAAAAAATAAAGACACCAAAAATGAAAATGAAAAGCACAAAATAGAACTAAAGACTATATAAATATACATATGTACAGATGATCTTATCTGATACTTCAAAAATTAAAGTGCTTTAGATGCTGCCTATTATGAGGTAGAAAAAAGGGCATGCCATCTTGATACTTCAATAGGAAACTATTTTCACCATTGAGCTGATGGATAGTAAACGGGCCTCTCCATAGGGGTTCAAACTTCCCATGCATTCCCTTTGGTTCTCTTCTCTTGTCCCATAACAAAACTTGATCTCCAATCTAGAAATCACAGGTTTTTGCTTTCTGGTCGAAGAGCTTCTTCACCAAACTTTTATGTGCAGTAATTAGGTCCACCACCATAGTTCGCTGCTCATCCAGCTCAGTCAAGCACATGATCCTTTTGTCAATAGAGCTTTCATATGTTTGATCTTCGACTGCCTTAGCCAATTTCAATGGTAGCAATTCCAAGGTGATTGGTATCTCTGCATTGAGACCATACAAAAGTTGGAAAGGTGACATACCTATTGCCCTCTTGGGTGTAATCATGTCTTCCCATAAAGTATCAACCAATGCTTTATGCCATGTTCATTGGTTGTCATCCACCAGCTTCCTGATGATGGTCACCAAGTTTTTGTTGCTTGATACAACTTGGCCATTCCCTTGTGGGAAATAATCAGAGGAGTGGGATAGGGTAATCCCATAGTAAAAATAGAACTCAGTAATCTCTTAGGAAGAGAAATAGGTTGCATTGTCTGTCACAATCTTGGTTGGGACCCCAAACCTAGAAATGATGTTTTTCTTGAGAAAATCGCATACCACTTCTGAAGTAGCATGCTTGGTTGGAATTGATTCCACTCATTTGGTGAAGTAATCTGTGGTTGTGAGGACATAATCATGTCCAGCGCTTGAAGATGGGTTTACAACAACAATGAAATCAATTCCCTATTGCTAAAATGGCTCTTCTATTACCACTAGCTTGAGAGGCAGAGTAGCTAACTTGGGTCTTCCAACAAACTGTTGGCATAGTTCACGTCTTTGTACCCATTTGTATGCATCTTGAAATAGAGTAAGCCAATAATACCTGGCTCATAGAATCTTATGGGCAGTTACAGGAGCAGAAAAATGTCCTCCATAGGCTAGATTATGGAAGGAATTCAAAATTTGGTCCTGATGTTCTTTATCCACGCAACGAAGGAGCACTCCATCAAGGCTCCTCTTATACAGGCCATTGTTCCAGAGGATAAAATTGGTAGCTTTTAATTTAACAGTCCTCCTTTCTTTACGAGGCAGGTGAGTAGGACACTCACCATAGGTAAATAAATGAGCAATATTCGAATACTACTCATTCGTGGTGGAGACAAAGAGGTCTGTTGGCGTGTCTTCCACTTCTGTTTCTTCATGCCCTACTTTTTCAGGTCTATTTTTAGCAATCAATTGGTAGAGGCCCCTTCCTCGTACAAGCTTTGTTGGTTTGATGACTAGATCAAACTCCTATATTTTAGCAATCCAATTGCCTCTTTTATTTCCAAACTCCTATTGAGTTAATATGGATTTGACTGTGGTATCAGGAACCAGGGCAGTAACGTGCAAATTTAGGATGTAAAAATGGAAGTGCTTTACTGCCTTTACCACTGCATAAGCATGCTTCTCCATGTTTCAATACTTCAACTCTTGATCTTTGAGAGGACAATTCATGAAGGATATGGGAGATTCTATACCTTATTTATTCTATTGAACTAGAATTGTTCAAAGTGTGTTCTCAGAAGCATAACTGTATATGGAAAAATCTTTGGTATAATCTAGACAAACTAGAATTGGGGTGTGGGCAATAGCTATCTTGATGTCTCAGAATGCCAATTTGCCTTCTTTGGTCCAGCTGAAGGTGTCCTTTCCCTTCATCATGTTTACAATATGGCGAGTCTTCTCTGTGAACTTAGAGATGAACCTTCATAAAAAATTTACCTTTCTGAAGAAAGAGTGAACTGCAATCTTACTTGTGGGTAAAGTAAGCTCCTGGATGGATTTGACTCTTTTTGAGTCAATCTTTAAGCCTTCTCGGGATACAATGTGTTTGAGAAGTTTTCCTTCTGTTACTCTAAAAATAGACTTCTTAGGGTTTAGAGAAATGTTATTCTGGCAACATCATTTCAGCACTTGTTGCAAATGATGCACATGGTCAGGGCGATGCTTGGAAAAGACTGTTAAATCATCAAGGTACACCACAATCAACTTACCTATTTTTTCTTTGAAAGCAAGGTCCATTGGTCTTTGGAAAGTGGCACCAGCATTTATCAGGCCAAATGGCATCCTTCAATATGCAAAGGTGCCCCAAGGCATGGTGAAGGCAGTCTTATGCTGGTCTGCTTCACCAACTTCAACTTGATTATTTCTTGAGAAGCCATCTAGCATTGATAAAATCTTTGAACTGGTTACTGTCTGAAGCACTTGGTCCATGATGGGTAGGGGTAATTATCCTTTAAAGATGATTGATTCAAATTTTTGAAGTCCACGCAAAGGCAAACTTTGCCATTCTTCTTTCTCACAGGTACTATGTTGGCAATCCATGTAGAATGATAAATTGAAAAAATTATTCTAGCATTCAGCATTTTTTGTATTTTGGATAGAATAGTACCTGATATCTTTAGATTGTACTGCCTAGATTTTTGCTTGTAAGGCATTGAATCACTTTTGAGAGGAATTTCGTGGTGAATCTCTTCAGACCCAAGTGACTTCAGATCATCATAGGAGTACACCAAAACATCTATGTACTAGCAAAGTAGAGTGGTGAACTTGAACTTCTCTTCCTGAGTGCAACACTTCCCAATGTTCACCATCTTGGAATTTTCCTTGGTACCCAAATTCATCTGATCAAACTCCTAAGAGGAGCTTGAATCCATTTGTTGTTGTTTGATGAACCTGTTGTGCTTATCAAATAGCTTCTCAAGGGAAATCAATCCTTTGGGAATTTTATTCCCCTTTAGCTATAGGAATTCCTCATCTACGTCTAAACTTGATTCAGGGGCTGGTTCAAGCTTTTGGGGCTCATTGCCTTTGAAGTGAAGCTACTCAAAAATGTCTTTTTGTTCCAAAAAAGTGATAATTTGATGGTTGCCATTGAAAATTTGCCAATGATTGGCATTATCAAGCACACTTGGTCGAAAGACTAGTTTGATGATTTACCTATCTCCCTTAAAATTTGGGTGAGGAATAAGAAGTGTTGCTAAAATAATGAGTGCATCAGCTCAATCATTAAATTCTCTGGGCACTACAGAGATACTGAAAGCATCAAATCTTTCAATTTGATCTCAAACCAAATTGTGGTAGTGATGCAATCTCTCATTTTTGGTTTGGTATAGGTTTTTCATCTAACAAACCACTAGCTCAGCATATCCTTTGGCATGAAGGAGTTTGACACCCCTATCTTGAGCAGCCTTCAATCCAAGTAGCAGTGATTCATATTCAGCAGTATTATTGGTATTACTAAACTGTAATTTGTATGATGAAGGAAAAATATCTCTTTAAGGAGATATCAACATAATCTCAACTCCTAAACTGGTAGAAGAATAACTGCCATCAAATTCCAGTATCCATACATCATCAAAAGCTGACCTTACCTTTGATTTCTCTTTGTGTGAAGGGGATGGTTCCTTTGGGTTTGTATCATGCTCTTTCATATCTTCTGATATTTTATTTGAATCAATTTTTAGATTGTAATTTTGATAGGTTTCATCAGCTCAGACAGGAACATCCTCTATAGTAAGGAAGTAATTACCTATCCCTGAAGACTCAAATAGAATTTGAGCTTCAGGTGCTGATGTTTTAGTGACAACATATTTTGCTTCCTTCTCAGGGAGCAGCCTTTACATGATGCCTTTGACTGGGATCCTTGCTTCAGATAGGTCCATGCTCAACTCGCCACCAACATCCTTGAAAAAAATTCACCCAAGGAGGATGCCGTATGAGGCTGGGACGTCGGCCACCAGGATTGTCATCTTGATTCTCTTATCTAGGAATGTCGCAAATGCAAATTGGGCATCCTTGATTTGTCCCAGTAGTGGCACTTATTTTTTCTTCATGGAGAAACATCTCCCAAATGTCTTGGTTAGTGTGAGTCTAAGAGATTCTACCACTTTGGTAGGAATGACATTGTTAGATGCACCTGAGTCTATGATGCAATTGTTCAACAGGTGTCTATTTATCATCAGGGAGACATAAAATAGTTCAGTCCTTCTGGAAGTAGTAGGAGGAGAAACAACAATATTATTCTAGGTGGATGTGGGAGTCACCTTTGGGATAATTGGTCTTACAGGGATGGTTTTATTCCTCACACATTCCACTAACTTATTCAACTGCTCAGGGTTGGATTGTAGGAATTCAAATTTAGACATTTGAATCTTAGTTTTCTTGACATGGTCGACTATGTCAAACGTCTAAAATAAATTATGAAGAGGGGAAGGGAGTTCATCCTTCTAGTTTTTAGGGGGGGAGGACTGATCTATGAATTTGAAGTTGAAGGTGAAGGCACATTTGGGGTGCTTACTTTTCTAGTAATCACCGGGTCCTTTGGCAGGAAAGGCAGAGAAGTTCCTCATTTGGCAATTGAAATTATAGGATAAGCTCACTCCTTTGCTTTTTCTTTATCAACTTGTTGGGCTGGCTGATTCTTAGACTGGGTGAATACAACGTATGATCCATCAACTATTTTACCTTCACTTCTGGGTTCATCCTGGTAATTCAGGAAACCAATGTTGGAGTCACCAGCTAATTCTTCTTCTCCCTCTGTGAAGAGATTATCATCATCTTCTAGGTTCAACTCAGGCTAGAAAGAGAAATCTGATTCTACTTCAAGATATCCAACTGCTGAATTGATTGGTGGTGCTTCAATGGCCAATTTCCCTTGAGGGGGAGGAAGACAATCTGGCTGCCCTTGATTCCTAGCAGCATTGCCTTGGTATGACTGATTGGGGAATGTCATCCTTGATATATCTTTATATGAAGGAGTAGATGACATACCATGCACCATTTTCTTTATGAGAGCTAGCAACTCATTTTCTAGCTTTTGCACCATTGGATTAGTGGTGCCTGTAGGTGAGTATTAAAAAGATGGAGATTTACCTCTGTTATAATCTCTCCTTATCTGTCTTGCCAAGATAAGGTCATCTTCCACCTCAGTGACCAAATCTTGAGTAGAAGCAAGGTCTATGTGGCCAACACATCTCACCAAAAAACTCACTTCAGGCAATTGTGACTTGATGAAGAAACATTTAAGGTTCTCAGGTGTTGGCTGAGAAATTGTAGGAATCTTGTTCCTCAGCTTGTCAAATTTGGAAATGAAGTCCCTCATATGTTCATGAGGTTCCTTCTTCATTTGTATGAGCTGGGCCAGCCGGACATGTGCATCTTCTACAGGTTTGAACCTTGCTTTGAACTTAGCTTTGAGGGTGTTCCAATCAATCACAGTCTGGGCCTGCAGATGATAGAACTAGTCTACAATAGCACCTTGCAATGTTTCCACAAACAATCTGACTGCTACATCCTCATACTCCACGCCTATCACATCGTAGGCTATGCTGAAAGCTGTAATGTGTTCATCAGGATAAACTCTCCCATCACCAAAGAATTTAGGGAAATTCTTCCTTAAACTACGTGGTAGCTCATGTAGAGGTGGAGTTAAATTGAGTGGGCCAAAAGAGTTACCCCAAGGGCTTTAAACTACCATGATTTAATTATAAAAAGTGGGGATAACAAATTTGGGTGGAGTATGTATAGTCAAAGCTCTACTAACAGTAGAAAAAGAAGCTATGCCTTGTATTGGTGACCTCGTATTGGTAGGAGGAAGACTCCTAGTTCGTTGAACTTGAAGTTGTGGAGGAAACAAATCTAAATTGCCCTACTGCACCAACTCAAAAATAGGGTCAACAACACCTTGGGCTTTTTGGCTTCTTATATAGCATGGAGTTACCAGATTGTAGAATAAAAATGGAAAAAAACTGGCCCTGCTTCAGCTTGAAGCTTGAGGGTTCAAACTATGCACTCTTCCCCAGCACAGTCACCAAAAAGTTGGATGAATATTTTGTCACCAGCTAACTGATGAGCAAAATAGGTTACTTCAACCACAACAAGGGAGATTGGCTGGCTAGATGTGCAGGTTTACCACATCAAAAGGGGACAAATCTCTCCTCTCATCAAGGGGAGGTTCCTTATAAATATGAAGGGCTATATGCTATATATATATGCATAAAATAATATATAGGGGTAGGATAACACCATCCATCTCTCTTTTTCAGAGATGATGTTCACAAACAAAAGAGAAATCTAGGTGAAAACACTGAAGGCACTTCTCTTCTTTCAGAAGTGGTCTTGCAGCAAATAACAGGTGTTCTTTCTGATAGGTAACAAGTAACTAGTAACAGGGGCACAATAACCAATAGAATGAAGTGTAGCACAAAGTCTCCACCTCAACTACCAAAGAGTGAAATACGAGGGATAATGAGGGCAAAAAGTCATCCCAAGGCCCTTTACACAGAAAGAAACTAAAACACACACACTAAAGACAATTGTGGTAGCACAAAGTCTCTCCACAATGGGCTTCAGGACACCTTCTTGATTACTTCCACTAGTTCTGCTTATTTCATTAACTGGACAAGAACGCATTCAGAAAATATACATAAGAACAATCTCCTAAATAACACAAGCTATTACAACACAAAGTCTAAAGGTAACCTGCTTTCTCATTCAAACAAAGAAATATGATTAACAAATTGAGCTCAAAGTCTTAGAAATTGCCTCTCAATTTTGGCAGAGTTTTGCTTCTATAACTAAAAAGATCCCTCTTTCATAAAATAAGATATTACAATATATAGCAGCCAAGGAAGACTTGGCACGTTGTTTCATAGAATGGCCCATGCTACATTTAATGCCTTGAATGCATTTTCAATTTTATCAGGGGGCCATGCTGGAACAGGGCATTTGCCTTAACTATGGCATGTCGATTCATCTCAAAAATCTTCTCTTCTACATGGGTTTTTTGGTCTTTCACCAAATATGTACATGGTTGTCCCCTCACTTTTATTCCAAGGGAGAAAAATAGGTTGTGCCTTTTAATGTTTGCAAGCTCAAATATCTACTTGGTGGATTGTTCTACCTACTGGAAATAACTCCTATGCAGATATTGTTGGTCTTTCCCTCTTTCCTATTGCAATTTGAGCTCTCGGGCTATCTTTTCCCTTTCTGCTAGCTCTTTCGACTCCCTCTTCAGTTGGTCATTGAGTTTGTTTTCAAGTTTCGTGCCACATTTGAAAATCAACGAATATTTCATTACCCTAAATTTGACATCTACGGGGATATCATTGGTTCACTATTTCAACAATTTGAGTGGCCTTCTCGGGTCCTTGGTTCCATCGCTTCTTTGGTTTATTCGCTTGAACCATCTCTTTGAATTGGTCTCAAGAATTTTTTGCTTCTTTCCTTTGCTCAGAGCTTTCTTTAAACCTTTGAACCCGTTGAACCCATTGAACCATTTTGGTTCAAGGTTCAACGGTTCATCCTCTTTCTTAAAAGCCTTTGTTTTCTCTAAGTCTCTCGAGCTTTGAAATTCCTTTGGATTTATCAAGCTTGCAGAGTCCATAAAAATACCTTGAGGAGTTTGTAGAAATCATCTTGAGGAGTCCATAGAAATCAGCCTGAGGAGTCCATAAAAATCAGCCTGAGGAGTCCGTAGAAATCAACCTAAGGAGTCCATAGAAATAATCCTACAGAGTCTATAGAAATCAGCCTGAGGAGTCCATAGAAATTAGCCTGAGGAGTTTGTAGAAACCAACTTGTGTAGTTCGTAAAAATCAGCCTACGGAGTTCGTAGAAATATGCCTGCGGAGTCCGTAGAAATAAGCCTGCAGAGTCCATAGAAATCAGCGTGCATGCCTTTGTTCATTCCTTCAGCTTTATATCTTTGGAACCCCCTCGAAGGGAAGGTGTCCCTTCAGGCCTTGAGAAATGTCTATTTATTGGTCACTAAGAGCCCCCCACAATGGTACCTGCCCTTTGGGGTCCTTTGAGCAGCCTTCTTCTTCAATTCCTTCAGACAAAATGTCTGAAGGAATTCTTTCAGACATTTTGTTCGAATGAAACCTTTCCTTTACCTTAGCCACTTTTCGTCGTGCCTTTGATCATTCCTTCAGACATTTTTTCCGAAGGATTTGCCTTGTAAATTTTCACCATGGAAAATCTTTTCGAAGGATATTTTTTTTTGCCTTTGGTTCACTGCCCTTCATAAGGGCACTTGCCCTTTGGTTCACTACCCTTCACAAGGGCACTTTCCCTTCAGGCTACTGCCCTCCGTATGGGCACTTGCCCTTTGGGCTTTGGGGGACTCCTTTGAATTGTTCGATTGAACTGACCGATTGAACCAACTTTGGTTCAACAGTTCAATACTGTGTTCCGCTCATTCAATAAATCGCTTGAACCAACCGCTTTGAACCATTCATGTTGAACCTTTAAACCTTTGAACCCGTTGAACCTCTTTTTGGTTCAAGGTTTAACGGTTCAATGATTCAATCTTTTTTCTTTTCGTTAAGTCTTTTGAAGCCATCGAACTTGCCGTAGCGGTTAAACTTTGAACTTTTGCCGAAGCACTTAACTTTTTAAGTCTGTCGACGTCATTGAACCTTCTAGTCCCTTATCTTGAAAAAGCTTGAATAATGAAGAATTTGAATGCTCATAAGAATTTTTGAGAAGGGAAGAGAGAATTTTGGTCTGCAAGACCAAAATAGTTCATATGTTGTCCCAAAAATGAGTGACATATTTTGGGAATAATAGTATGGACTACCCTAGACAAATGAAGCAATAAGAGCCTTCCACTTATCATCAACCTACTATCTCGATGGTGATGTTAGCACAATTCTATATACAAACTATTTTGAGCAAGTGAATCATCAAAAGTCATCTACATGTCATCATCTTGCTATCCTGATAGTGACATCATCATAATTCCATGTATAGACTATCACATACAAGTGGATCACTAAGATTCATCCACACATCATCATCCTGCTAACCCAAAACCAAAAGAAACAAAGTACAGTAAGCCACAACTCAGCTATGATCAGAATAGTGATACTCAGACATGTGGCTACTCAACCACATAAACAAATAAAAGACATAAATGCCCAACCCGAAAGAGTATAAAAGAGACATCTATCACATTATAATGACTAAGAATTTGAGAGCAGGCAAAAGAAGCATGGCAATAAAAGCCACAAAAGTTAGTGTTATGAAATTCAAATGAAAATAATAAATAATGAATGGAGTGAAAGCCATTAGTTTCATTAATTCACATGTATTGGTAAATTAATACATTTAATTCTCATAGCTAACACATCAAAATCAATATAGTTTGAATTACCACATTCATTCTAATCACATTGCCTTCTAACTATCAAGTGAAAATTATGAATTCAGATCCCTATTGAAAAATGTGAATACAAAACTCCAATATAACTAATATTTTATAGGTTTTTTCATAACACAAGCATTTTTAGACTAGATTTTCAATGGCTTCCTCAAATTGCATCCCAGTTCCTTATACATATTTAATTATAGGGTCAATTGAATACATTGATATAACATTTGATTCAATAGCTCTCAATCATGATTTGAAGCATCTACTAGTTTGAATGAGGTTGAAGCAATCAATCCATACAAGGATGAAAACCAATTTTCAATTTTCACACAAAGGTACAAATATAACTTGCTGGAAATAAAAATAGTTAGTCTCCATAACGCAACTGTCAAACCAGAGATAATGCCCTAAATTGACCTGTTGTTTGATTTATTTGTGAATGGTAAAGTCTTTGGGAAAATATTACACTTAGGTTGAACAAAAATCCAACATTGTACATAAGTGGGAATGATTTTGAAAGGTATCATAGACTCCTTATCCCTGAAATGACCTATAAGAAGGATATGGTAAATTTATGGCTCCTTGCCAAAAACATAAGCCACGAATTGCAAGGGTGGGCTAACAACCCAAGTATTTTTTTAGTTTAAGGCCCTACTTCAACTATCCCCATTATATGAGAATCGTCATCGCCCTACTAAATATAATATATGTTTTCTCAACCATTACTTACGTCAATGAGATATGAGTCCCACTGTTGGATATTATGTGAACATCCAATAAAATCATAGCTTTGGGGGAAATTATCAACTCTAATTTGATTCTCTCAATCAAAAATATAGGAATTCAACTAGATAGTAACTTTTATATGATGTCCTATATGGTAGTTGTTGTCACTACAACTATGCATTCATCACATGAAGAAATCTGGAAACCATCTAAGGAATACCCAAAGAATAGAATTTGTGATAAATTTAGTGTTATCCATGTGCACAAGTTTAGAAAGCATATGAAAAGGTTGACTAATACCTTTTACCCTATTATATATCAATCCATATATGAGAATAACATTCCTAGGTTATTTGATCTTATATATTAAACTATTCAAAATATAGGTGACTACTGGTTATATCGTGAGTGCACTATAGTTAGGATTAAAGGTACAAGGGCACAACCTTTGTACATACCCTAGATTGTGCCTGGTAAATTGGCTAAGTAGGAAATTGTGGCTCAATTGGCTGACAATGTAGATGTTGAACTAAGAAGGGCTAAGCAAGCATCTATTCATCCAACCCCTATCAACATTGGTAGAATGTAATATACAAGTGGAAGAACTTCCAATCTATTAGAATAATGAGGAAAAATAATGGATTGAACTGGGCACCATTAATATATTGCGGCCCCAAGAAAATTGTTAGAGAACATATCAGGAAATATGACATGAAGGTGAAAATTAATTATGGGCACAAATCCTATAGTCATGATACTATTTTCATGAATGTAGAGGATGACACTGAGGTTTCTGTAAGAATGATTTAGGTAAATATTCCAATGATTGTAGCATAAAAGATCCAATATTATCCTACTATCACTAAGGATGATGCTAAAAGAATTAACAAATAACAATGGATTTATAGACCTATTGATGGACCTCCCTCTCATACAGAATTAGATATACAAGAGCAAGTTGGCCTGTCTGTGGAAGTAGATATCAACAAAAGAGTGAAAACTCCTCCAAAATCCCCTGCATATATAGTTATTATTACTTCTCCTCCACACATAGTTAGTGAAGAGAGACCTACCAACCTTGTTACAATAATTGGAATATTTTCCATGTTACCACTACCTCCTCTAAACATAGCTCAACAAGTAAGTCTTCATGTTTTCTTATCTCATGTTTCCATCATTTCTTATTTTATTCCACCACCTATTATTAAAACACCACCAACAATAATGCCCCAACCTATTGCGCAACCTATCTTCACCACCCATAATTTTGCCAGTGGTCACTACTCCCACTCCATTACCTTTTGCCATCACTATGGTTATTTCATCTATCATTCCACCTTCTATAGGGTCATATTCTATTGCTAATAAAATAATAATAACCTAAAAAAGTAATCCCAATACTCCCCCCATTTCACCTCAAAAGGTAGAGGTAGAAGAGAAACCAGTAGAAGTTCCCAAGGAAAGGGAAGATAAAAGAAAGGGTAGACTAAGGTCAGACCCTGTTGAGATTTATGATAGTGAAGAAGAAGACAAGAGATGGGGAACATATGAAGAATGGTTTCTCATATAGACATAGAGGAAAAAAAGTCATTTGATGGGACAACTGAGTCATATAAAGAATATGAATGGATGATTAAAGGGAGTGTTGAGTCTAGAAGGACTGAAATATTCGGACAATATGAAGAGGTTGATGAAGGATATGTTAACTAAGTGGCCAAAAAATTATTATCAGATAAGGAAAGGGATATAGAAGAGGTTTTAGACTCAAAACTAAAGACTTCAATATAAGAGGCATCAGTAACCACACCTCTAAGCTCTCCAACTTAGGTTATTACAGTGATAACTACAACAACTGGTAGCCCAACTATCTCTCCTCAAACTATAAGTTCACCCATTTTTCATTTTGGGATAACTTCTTTACATTCTTTGGGATAAATGAATAAGCCTTAGGTAGTTATAATTCTATTTTTTTCTACTATATCCCAATTTTCTACTTTGGGTCCTATTACTATTATGACTACTACTGCAGTTACATATGCATCATGACATATTACTTGTATAATTTACTTAACACCCCATTAGCTTATTCATTATTTAGTTAAACCAGTTCTTAGTCCCTTAAGCCATTAAAGAGGGTAAATTTTGAAAACATGGTGTTCATTTCTATTTTTTATACACAATCCACCCCTCCTAGGTTGTCTGCACAATTGGGAATGACCATTGGTTGAGCTACACAAACAAACTCTCCTACTATTTTAGTGTACAGAGTATCAGGGAAGACTAAATACATAATTGATACACCATCCCAAAAATAAGTCACTAGATGGATGAAATTTATTCCCCATTTCCCTATAGTAGGTACATCTTCCCCCACATCTGTGCTTCCTCTCGAGTAATTACCTTCATCTATTCCTACAAAGAAAGAAGATCAATAGGTTACATTAAACAATCCTTCATGGATCAAACACCTAGAATAGTAAGAATAAGGAAGGACCTAGTGATTACGAAAAAACCAACAGTTAAACAAATACCTTGAGAAAGGTGAAAAGAAAAACTATGGTTGTAGAAGGACAACAGGTTGAGTTGAAATAGAGAGAAGACATATTCTCTATGACAAAGAGAAGAAAACTAAATCCCTCAGACCTGTATAGGTACATAAAAGATCCTTATAGTTTTGTGGATGCTATTGGAGGAGTGATAAAAGAGATAATCAAAAGCTTCGATCAACCTATACATAGGCCACCATAAAGGAACACTATTCAAGCTCCAAAAGAAATTGTAGATAATTTGTAAGGGAAGCTCAAAAGATATATGACAACATTAATTGAATAAGTTCTACTAAGACTACATCCTAACCTAAGTGGGGGGATATAATTCATTTATTTAATAAGATAAAAGACATTGATGCCAAACTTCACTTTCTAAGCCAAACAACTAAAAATAAGGCTTATGGCCATTTAAATTTAATAACAACATCTGAGGTTGTATGGGGCCATAATTTTGTTGTTTCTAAGAGGGACAACTTTCTTCAATGGTATCAATAAATATGAGCTCTAACATAATAATTTATAAATCAAGAAAGAGAGGCAGTCTCTATTTTGACTGATATGAGAATCATTCAGGTAAGTAATCCCCTAGGGCAATTAGTGCCTAAGCCCATTTTTGAAAATATTTTTGAAGTAGTAGTTGATAGCTTATGAGCTAAGATTAAGGGAATAGTATAAAGGACCAATGATGAGATTATGTAGCTAGTGAATTTTATGAGAGATTGAATTATAGGAACTAAAACACTTTATGTGGAGGTGAAAGTTGCATTAAACACACATAAGAAGTTGATGGAAAAGTTTACATAGTTGTTCAAGAGGCCTTTGCTTGATTTTGAGATTATCAACATTAAATCATAGGTGAACCACCCATTATATTTACTAATGGAAGCATCCAAACAATTATCTTCGGTAGCATGGGAAATACCCACACCTCTTTAGGGTTCTTAGGCTCAAAAATGCACACTAGTGCAAACATAGACCATGCCTATGTATGTGCCACCCCTAATTTTCACTGTTATAACTACATCGATGGTAATTTCAGGCATATCAATAGTTAGAGTACTTGTTCCAGTTCTTACTCAAGTTATAATGATAGTTCCATCTATTTCAACTTCTACAGTTGTTATTCCATAGTTTTCTTCTTCCAATGGTGCCACATCAACACCCCTCTAATTATACATATGTATTTGTATGTTTCACTAAGTTAAAACGTTAAGTTCCTAATTTATTTTGCATGTATATATTTTATTTTAGTGAAATAACTCTATTTTTGGAAATCACCATTGTATATGCATGCTTTACATGAGATTTAACACACAATTCTATTTATAAAACATGGATTATTATACTTTGCTTGAGAGATGGGGCTTTCCCCATACCAAGATTATATATATATATATATATATATATATATATATATATATATATCTGTGTGTGTGTGTGTGTGTATCTTCCCAATCCCAAAGGGAGAATAATTTTGGCTATTGAGATTAATAGGAAATCCTTAGGAAAGTCCTGCAATTGGACTCAGTGTGAAAATCTTGATTCTTCTCTAAATCTATGGATTGTGTAAGAAATGTTATCATTCTGGTATCTTAGTTTTATGTTTGTGCATGATTTGTATTTTTAATACAGTCATTCCTATTATGTTATTGCTGATTTGAATTGCCTTTTTTTATGTTAATCATAATCTCCCCTTATAAATGTGCTAATGTAATATTACAAAAGTGGAAACCTTTGATTATATATGCTTAAGTTTATTGTATTTATTATTTATTTGGACTTATAAATGTGCTTGATTGATGGTGTGATATTAATAGCTTGTATCAAACATTGGTTTCTAATTATTCATCCAACCTTTACTTCAAGTGTTAGCTTTGAAAGGTTCAATTTTGTTTGACCTACAAGCCTCCCTGTTTTAATTTTATTTTGATCCTACCCACCTTAGGTTAGATGCATCATTTATCCATCAATCTCGATTAGGTTTAGATTCATTGATAACTGAACTCATCTATGGTAAACAAATTGCTTCACTCATTGTTATTCCACCAATAGATTATTTACAAAACCCAATACCTTACAACTCATGCCTTGGATTGAATTTCATTCATAGATCTTGAAACATTATAGGCTACCTCGTAAAGTTTCTAGGGTATGCATAAACCCACATGAACAATAACTTAATATAGCACTAAAAAGAGGGCCCAAACCTTTGCCTCTATTTATTTAAAAATTATCACTTAAATTTCATTGGAAGCACTCAAAAGATTAATAAGGTCTACCTTAGAAACTTTCTATACCCACCTTTGGAAATCCATATATAATTTAGGTCTAAAAAATGAGTTAAGAGAGGATCCTTGGCTCAATCATTCTCTCTAAGTAGACAACCTCATCTTCCATTATTCCCAATGGCCCAAGCTCTAACCTGGCTAGCCAATTTTGTTGTTAACATTGCTAGGGTTGTGCATGATTTATCCAAAAACTTTGAAAATCAATTTCCTTCCTTTTCTCCCTTAGGAGGTAAGAATGTTAAAGAACACATAAAGGCCTTTAAGATTACCCTAGGAATATTGAATGTAACCCACAAAGACATGGCATGCATACTTTTTCATTTCACATTACAAGATGTAACCTATGACTAGTTTCTCAATATTCCAAAAGGATCACTTACATCTTGGGATCAATGTCAAAACACCTTTTTGGCATAATTTGTCCAAGTCAACATCACAAGTGTTGTTTACCAATACTTTGCAAGTATGAGAAGAGAACTAAATGAGCTAATCTGAGCCTTCAATGCTAGGTTCTAAAATATGTATACATGGTTGGAAAATACCTAAAAACCTATTAAGACTTTAGCCCTTTACATGTAAAAGAATGCCCTAGACCCTATGACTATTATTTTTCTATACCGAGTTATCAATATTGATACATTGCCTTTGTTTTAAGATGAATCTATCAATGTGGATAAAAAATTGAATCCCAAGATGGAACTGTTAGTCCCACTTACTCTTGGTCTTGTTTTTATGGCTTTCAACCCAATCCCAAACATAAATTAAAATACCATGGACCAAAAATAAAACTAGGTATACTCCCACATGCTTTTAAGTCATGATCCACCCAATCAACACCTTAGCTTCTTGAATAATTCTACACCTAGCCAACAAAACTAGAACCAGTCCCTGATACTGATCAACACTACCACTACACATGGTACCAATTTTGATCCCACAAAAATAAAATTGGAATATATTTAGAGGATGGTGCAGAAATTAAGCAATGATTTTATGAACATGTAGAAATACATGGGTAACACTGGAGGATAGAATGACAATCAGTGCTTTGGATTCTAAAGGTACAAAAAGCCTTTCAATAGGTCTAGAAATAACCCAGAGTAATATCCACCTAATAAGGTGCCATAAATAAATAGCATGTAAACAACTCTTCCTATTTGGTGATGGGTTCATAACACAACACAAGACGGTGACATGGATTGCATAGAGTTCTACATTACCTTTGATATATTTTAGAAGGAGATGTACAGACAAGAAGGTTTTTTCAATCTAATATAACCACCTTCCTCTACTGCTCCAGGACATCCCAACACAACAATGGTCTTTGAGACTTATGATCTTCCATTCCCAGTAGAAGATGAAAATAAATAGAGAATAATAAAGATGAGATCCATGCATTTCAATAGTTCTATAAAAATAATTACAATCTAAGGAACAAGTAATCTGTTACCAATTCAATGCCTCTGAACAATAATGCTACTATTCTTATAGATTCTAGGGCCAATAATAATCCACCTCCTCTCAAGAAGGATGATCATATGCAGAGTGTGAAACCACAAAGCAAAGTTGAGTAAAATATTGTTGAGGACATGAAGAAGATTAAGGCTAATATCACCTTAAATGAACTGGCATAAGATCACTAAATAAAGGGATTTATTGCTCAAGGATTTGACAGTGAGATTCTCTACATCTAAAAAGTCTAAATATATGTATGCAAATGTGATGGTATTTAAAGACAACCTTGAAGTACCACCATTTCTGATAACAGTCTAAATGTTCAAAAAGAATGTGCACAACTTCCTAGTTAACTTAGGTGCCTTGGCCAATGTGATGCTGACAACTATGTGTAATAGTTGGGTTTGACCCTAGATAATTCAAAAAGAGTGGTCCTAAAATGGGACAAGTTTTCTATAACATGCATTGCAAACCTTAAAAATGTACACATCCAGCTGGCATCAGAGCTACATGTATAACAATACACATACACATATTCTAGTTGTGGACATTCTAGAAGCTTATGGCCTATTGATATGTCATGATTGGTCAAAGACATTGAATGAGTACATGGACACTGACTTCTCACATATGTGGTTTCCTTGAAAAAGAGTAGTAAATCATATTTGGGAGGATAAAGAACAAAAGCTGAAGTACTTGATCACTGAGTACAAGACCAAGAATGGGAAGGTTGACTTTGTATCTCCACATGTAAGAGTATACACATTTAATACCAATTAAGAGCTTCATGAAAAATAATTTAAAGGTCCTTATTAATTATGGACTCTCCATTTTGATTGAGCTAGATTAAAATAATGTTCTAGTGTTGGCATATCCTTGATAGGCCCTAATGATAAGTAGTACCTGGCTACCTATGGGTTAAACTTTCTTGCACCAATAATAGGGCTAAGTATGAATCTCTAATCCTTGGTCTATAATTTTTGATTAAGTATAACATCAATAAATTGTAAATCTTTTGTGATTTTAAGCTGATTTTTAACCAGACCAGAAAGAAATGTCAATGCAAGCTCACCTAATTGAATAATTATAAACACCAAGCATGGGCCCTAATTGAGTCCTTTGAGATGTTCAACATCAAGGCTATCCCAAGGGAACAAAATTAGATGGTAAATTCACTATCAATATCGACTGCTAACCTGACATCACTCTAAAAATCCAAAATGTAGAAATTCTCTTTAGAGCTAGTTCCTTATCCCTCTATTCTAAACAATATTGACAAATTCCAAGTCTTTGAAGATGATCAAAATATTGTCCAATTCATGAGTAGTTATAGGACCTTTGAATCTTAGCTAATAGATGAGAAATGATTGGAACCCATGCATATTAAAGATCTGGGAGAGGATGGTGTTATACCATTGAAGGAAAACCATATCCCTCTAGGAATGATTTCCTTAGAATGAGCTTTTGATGTAGATCCACAAGCTCAAAAGCAAAAGCAGTCTAAAGCAACTAAATTCAATTTCATCAAATAGAATCTAGGAATTGAATAACATCCTCAATATGTGAATATCAATTTGAGCTATACTTTAGAAATTATATTCTAAGGAAAAATGCATTTACCATTGTTCCATACCCGACTGTCAAGCTCACACTTGGTCAAAACAAGTTGAGCGAGAAAAGAGGCAAGTGGATGGCCAAATTTCAGGAATTTGATCTTAAAATCAGGGCAGCCAAGATGGTGACAGGCCAAGGAATCATCCAGTTGATTATTGATATTGATCCATGCATCAATATTAAATAAATTAATGAGACTCAGGTAACTAGCAGTGAGTGGTACACTCAAATCATTCATTATTTGTTCACATGTAAATGTCCCCATGAGATAAATAGAGATTATAGATGAGACCTCATGCTAAGATCATCTCATTATATGATCAAGAATAAATTCATATAAAAAAATAACTATGAAGGTATCTATTTAAGGTGTGTTTTAAGAGAATTTTTGGACATCTTGGATAGTATGCATCATAAGATTGGCAGTGAATGTCCCTTAGGTAATACATCAACTCAAATTTTTTTGAGGATGTGATATTAATATCCCACAATCAATATATGTATAACCATGCTATAACCTCCCATGAATACTAGGCATTTAAAATAAGAGAAGTGAATGTTACCATGCCTTTGCAACTAGTCATTGAGGGATGCCCCTTTGCCCAATGGGGCCTTGAAATTATTGGGATAATAAATCCAAATTCTTTATTAGGGCATAAATTTGTCTTAAAATCTACTAATTATTGCACTAGATGGACATAAGCTATGACAACAAATAACTTCAGAGCACTGCATGTCATCAAATTTCTAGAAGAGAACATATTAACCAGATTTGGTACCCCAATTTCTTTGATTTGTGATAATGGTCCAACTTTTCAGTCTACTAAATTTATTAAGTGGGATTAGAAATCAGACTTAGACACATTATACGACCTGAAAGAATTCTCATTTTTTTCATAAAGGTGAGAAATTGAAACATAAACATATAAAAAATTATCATTCACTAAGTTACATTAATGAACACAAGATGCACACTTCATGAATAGCCTGAAAATGAAAGAAAAATTATCTCTTTATTGCTTCAAAGGTGAGGCAATACAAATTTTGGAAGATTTTATGTAAAACCAAAGCATAATATCCTCCTATTCTCTAAAAGGAGAACATACATATAGAAAAGGAAGAAAGGAGAGAGGAGACAAAATAGTCCTCAACTAAGAGAGGAGTCCCTTGTCTAGTCATCCTTCACTTCTACTTGGACTCAACTAACTAAAATTCAACTCAACCTTTAACTCCAACCAAATTAAAATGTAACATATTAGATTTTAAACATTATTTTTTGGAATATGGTGTAGTAGGAGAGGGAGAGAATTTTAAAAATTCAAAGGTTCTTACATGCTTTGATTGCCTTCAGTCTTGAAAAGATTGATCATCTTCAGTTATCTCCTTTTGATCTTCAATTGAACTCCTCTTGATCTTCACTTAAATAATTTTGGTCTTGCATGCATATTTAAGTTTTAATTTAGTTACCTTTATTTCATCTTTTAGTTTTACTTGACTTATCTTGACTTGTAACTTGGAGTTTGACTTGAGCTTCTTGACTTGCATGTTTCTTCTTCTTGTTTGCTTGATGACTTCTAAATTTATCGCAAATGGGGCATAGTAGGAGAGAATATTCTTAAATGTTGATGGATACTAATTTCAACCTTGAATTCATGTTTAAAACAAACACTTTAACCCTTTCTTGATCTCAAGTTAGCAAAGATCATGTGTTTGACTAGGCAAGGTTGTTGAATGCACCATGTATTGATTAAACATGTGAATTATCTTCTTATTCAAGGGTGGCACAAAAGTGGGAGAGATTGGATATTGATGTTATTGAAAACTCTATGAAGTATAATTTCTAAAATTTCATTAGTTGATGTACAATCACAACTCTCCATACTAGTCTCTCTTGGACATATCTATCTTCTATGGTTTTGGCAAGCTTCTTGAATGCACCATGAGAACCTCAAACTTGATAAATTTGATTTTTTTAAATACAACAATTTAAATATTATTTAAACATAATCACATATTAGAATAATTAAGCTTTTATGTGTTTGGTTATATTGTTATAACCAATATTGTTTTATTCTTGCATGGGTTTTCTATTTTGTTATTCATGTCAACTCTTTGTTTCACCTACCTCTGTATTTGTAGGTGCTTGTTTTTTGCATATATATTAGGCTATCTATGTGTTGAATAGAAAAATGTATTATTTTGGGATTTCTTTATGTAATCTAATATGGTAGCAGAGCCAATGGTGGGTAAATCTTGGGAGAGAAGCCTGTGAAGGAGGAGGTCTGGTTTAGGGAGGAAGCATGAGGTTTACACACACTCAGTGTGAAGACCATCTGGCAAGATAAAATCAAAAGAATAAAAAATTATTTTTTTGTGCATCATTGCTTTGCTAGGCCGTACAAAGCCCAAAAATGTGAAAAATTATTTTTTTGCTTGTTTTAGTTGTTTCTTGGCTCTATAAAATTCTATTTCTTGAGAAAAGCTTGTAGGCACAAACAAAATTGAATTTGGCTGAGTATTTTGCTTGTAAATTGCATTTGAAGTTTATGGTTGGTTAATTTTATACGGATTGGGGAGGAGACAAGATTTTCATTCGGGCACTATTTTTGGTGTGTGAGGGCTCTAATTTTTTTTTAATTCTCTGAGAGAAGCTCATTGGATCTGACATCTGATTTGGCTAAGTAGTTTAAAGTTTTGCAGGTTGGCCAAGTAGCACTGGGCATTTTTGATTGGTTGATTTATTTCATGCAAGCTTTTATGCTAAGTTTTTTTCCATCCAATCAAAAATAAGGTGCTTTTTTTTTAAATTTGGGAAAATCAATTTATTTTTTCAAACTTTAGAAATTGATTTTTTACCAAAGGTTTTTCTTGGAAGAACATAATTAATTGTGTTGGGAGATAACCGTAAAGCCAAATCCAGTGAAAATTTCATCATTTTTTGGGTTTTGTATCTAGATGTTGACAGAGAAGGAATTTTTGAAATCAGAATTGTAAATCTCTTGATTTAATTTTTTTGTCCATTTTTTAGTGTTTTTAAAGATAGAAAGTTTAAAATCTCCCAAACAGTGTTAAGTTTTTTGCTAAAAACTAGAGGTATTGACCAATTTGTGATTTGAATTAGTGGGTAGGAGGAATTTTATGTAAAGTCATTATATTTTTTTTATATTTTCCCTTTTTTGGAAAAACTAGGTCAAAATGGCTAGTTTACAACACCTCTTGTTGCCAGATTCACAAAAATTGACAGGCAAAAATTTTAGTTTGTGGAGTCACAAGGTTTTGACGATATGTGTATATTAAAATCTTGATCAAATAGTTCTCAATAAAGAGCAAATACCTGCCACTAGTTATGATGACTATGATAAACATTATCATGAGGATCTTATGTTGTTAAAATTATGTATAATCTAATCTTAGAGGTCAAAAATACAACCATTGTATCAGATTTGTGGACTAGTCTTACTTCTAAATACCATGCATCTGAAGTTGGTAGGGTATTGTATTTGAAGAATTTGTTATTTTCCATGAAGATGCAAGAAGGTGGCTCTATTTTTGAGTTTTTTTTGCAAATCAAGGACATCAGTGATCAGTTGAAGGCTGTGCGAAATCCTATGGATGAGTAAGATTTGATTGTTCTAGCTATACAAAATCTTCCACCTTCATTTGAGTCAATTGTGGAGTCATTGCACATGATTTCTAAGACACAAACGTTTGACTTTGAAAAGTTATCCACATTGCTATTGCAGAAGGAGAGAAGGTAGGAACAATCAATCACGTCGAAATCAGAATTGACAGAGAGCGCAATCATTACATAAAATTTTAAGGGACAAGGAAGACAATATAGTTGTAATTCATCCAGTGATGAGGCCTTCAAAAGTGGTTAGAATAAATCATAGTGGAAATGCCACTATTATAAGAAACCTGGTCATTTCAAGAAAGATTATTGTAAGTGACAATATTATTTGACAAAGCAGTCACAATATATAAATATGGTTGAAGAAGATGAACATAGTTCGGTGGGAAAATTTTCATATGTGGCATCACATAACCAATCATAATAGTTAAGAACATTGTACTTTGAATCAGGGGCTTCATGACACTACATGTTTCATAGACACTGGTATGTAAATTTTGTTGAAGATACTAGTTGCAATGAAATAGTTTACGTAGGTGATGGTTGGGTTCATGATGTGAAAGGTTATGGAAATGTTAAAATTTCATTGAATTTTGTCATGTACACTTTTCAAAATGTTCAGTTTACCCTTGACATGAATATAAATCTTCTTTCCATTAATGAAATAACTTTGAAACCTAACCTTTATGTGGAATTCAAAGGAAACAATTGCATGGTTCAGATTCTCTGTGATAAGAAAGTCATTGCTATATGGATTAGTTTTAAGGGTCTATGTAGACTGATTGATCCCAAAATAGGTAATGAGCATGCACTAGCAGTGGTGGATAACGCTAGTGAACTATGGCACAAGAGGTATGGTCACCTTGATTATGATCACTTACATACATTAGGTCAGACTAATATGGTGAATGGAATGGTTTCTATTTAAAATAGTCATAATGTATGTTCAGGATGTTAAATTGATAAGAATGTTGCAATTTCATTTGGCATTGATAATCAAGAGAAAACTCATATTGCATTAAATTTGGTACATATGGGTTTGTATGGTCCAATACAAACACCATCTATTTCTGGAGCTTTGTACTACTTGTTATTTATTGATGACTTTTCTAAGAAAATGTGGGTTTGTTTCCTACATAGAAAGTCAGAATGTTTATTTAACATTATTGCTTATAAAGCTATGGTAGATAAATAGGGAGGGAAACAGGTAAAGGATATGAGATTGTTTAAAGGGCATAAGTTTATCTTTGGGAAACTTAAAGAATTTTGTAAGGAGGAATACACATGCAAAGTTCTTCACAACATAATGAAATCATGGCAAGGCAAAACATGATAGTGATGGAGATGGCACAATGTATGGTGGATAGCCAAAAATACCATATCAGTATTGGGTAGAAGCTATCAACATTAAAGTGTTTATCTTGAATATAAGTCCCTATAAACTTGTGCAAAATGTAACATCGGAAGAAGCATGGTCAAGAAAAACACTGGATGTAAGTAATTTTTGTGTTTTTGGATCAACCGCTTCTATATTGGGAAAAGAATACATGTTTGTTGGATATTATGAACATAGGAATGCATATGAATTAATAGACATCTTTACATACACAATTGTGGTGAGTAGGCATGTTCTTGTAGATGAGAAAGTACCATTCTTTTGTAATAATGGTAAATTTACTGAAAGTATTGTAGTGATTTCTACTAACAATGTTTCTAGAATAAGTTCTAGTAATAAATTTGAACAAGGTTCAAAGATGGAAAAACTAGAGGAGTCAAGTTATAGTGATGATAAGAGTGTTTCTAAATCTTCACAATCAAATCAAGAAGACCAACACAAAAGGCCTAAATGGTACCATACCACTATGTAGGATGTTCGAAAGGATGAATTGTCTTATTTAAAGAAAGGGCAATCCTCAAGGTTAGGAAAAAAGGAAGTATAAGGTGAAGAGTAAGTTAATTTTGATTTTAATATTATTTCATAGGTATTGAAACCAATCACAAGTTCAAAGACCAAAGTCAAACCCAAATGGAAGTGTTTCATGAAGGTTGGTGAAAAAGGAAGGGGCATAAACAAAGAACACAACTGTGTTATGCACAAGAAATATCCCAAAATTCTAGAAGAATGGAGAGAAGTAGGCATTAAGTTGTAAAAATATCTTCAAATGAATATCCCTTAGGGGATATGTTATGTTATTTAGTCTTGATGTATATTCTAATTTTTTTGTCAGACTTGATCACTCTAACAAATAGGTAAAGCATGACACATACAAGATATGATAATAATTCAAGGTATAACAGAATCCAGTGAACCCAGTATTCAATACCATTTCCTATAATACTTGGTGGTTGCATCGACACATTACCCATGTATTCTAGTAAGATGGATTGGCAACAATAGGGACATTTGGATACATCACTGCAGAGGCAACAATAATACACCTTGGTTAGGTGCTTGTTTCTTGGCTATATATTAGGCTATGTATTTATTGAATATATGAACATACTATTTTGAGATTTATTTATGTAATCAAATATCACCATGTTCTCATATACCTTAAAATAATTTTTTAGCTCTAAATTACACTTACAACCTCCAAAAATGCCATTTTGTGCTCTTTAGGCCTAAAAAAAACCTGATTTGGATTAGGGGGTCTAAAATGAGTTCCAAGCCTAAAAAAAAACTCCTCTTATTATAATTTTATATTTATAAATGGATAGTTTTAAAATATTGAAAAATCTTTTCCAAACTCCCAAACTAAAATTCACAAAAAAAATACTTATTTGTTGCCCGCAGGGTAACATGGAGATGTTTTTTATTTGATGTAAAATTATTTTAAATTGGTTTTAATTGAATGAGCATGGATTAATACCTATAAATAAATTATAAACACTATAAAATCTTTTTATTCCATTTTAAGGATCTAAAACACTCATTCTAACTCCATTTGTGAGCAAATTAATGAGAAAACCCTGATTTACTTCATGAGCAGACCTGTGTTTTGACATTTATCTCTCTTTAGGTATATTATATATATGAAATAACTTTTAAATATTAAAAAATATCAAAACATACTTCTATGTCAAATTTCAAGATATTTCATTTAATAAAACTCAAAATATGCACTTTTTGGTGTTTTTTAGCTTACATAATTTCATTTCTAAATGGCTATAGGTTTGAGTTTTTCTATTTTTATGAGTTTTATGAGGCATAAATACCTAATTATTTTTTAATTAATACCTTTAATATCCACTCTAATAATTCCAACCGTTTGATATCCTCAAACAAACACTTAAACATCTCAAAAATTGCCTTTCTTACTGTCTCTCTTGCTTGTTTGAAACCCTGCAACCTGTGCCTTTACCTTCATCCATTATTTAGATAAAAAATTTGATTTATAAATATTTATAAAGGTTATTTATTCCTGATAATATCTCACATAAATTTTATTTTACAACAAAGAACTCAAAAATGCTATCACATCTCCTAAAACCGAGCTATTGGGGTTTTATAACACTTTTTCTTTTTAACGATTGTTCAAAAAGTTAATCACCTATACCCTAAAACCAATGTATGGAATATTTATGGAATAGGGGCCCTGATATTACCATTCAAACCAAATATTCTTATCTTTCATTAAATGAATATTTGAAAATTACCTTTACTAGCTTACAACTAGTTAGTTTGAGGAATTAGACAAAGCTTCTGCCAAAATTTGAATCTGTGAGTAGTTCTCGAGCATGATTTTGGATTGATGAGAGTTTTATGATATCTTATATAACCTCATAATTCTTAAATCCATTAATAGAGTCTTATTTAAAACTTGTACATAAGTAACCTTGACTAATGGTGGCAAAATTTATCAACATAAAACTGAATTACCACTTACCAAAGATATCACTTCCCAAGGTAAAGTAACTTTCAGAATAGGATCTATATAATCCATACCTATTTCCATTATTTTATACAATAAATATACCTCAGAGTGTGTCAATTATCATAGATAGGGTGACCTACGTTATTTAATCTGAAACTGGTGTGTGGGTGACTTTGTTGTAACTGGTCTATACACAAACTATTTAGTTGGCTAGGACTGTATTTGACATTCTAGCAGAAGATTGAAGAACCTGTATTTTGAAGTTTGTATAGTGTTTTGTTTATTATCTAAATTCATCTTGAACCAACTATTATCCTCATAAAAATAAGGTGACTCTGGTTCTTTAGGAATAACTATGGCTTATGCTCAAATTTTGTGCACTCAAACAAATTATGTAGAAGATTTGTAATATTCCATATAATATCTTCATTTTGGAGAGTAATCAAGAGTTTCAATAGATTTTTCATTGCATTCACCACTCCTTGTCACATTATGCACATTTTTCTGCCCATACATTTGTGTATCAATAGCCTTAGCATCACCTTCCAACACATTTTGTTGTTATATGTTATATAACTTGTGTTATTTGATACATCAAATCCTTTTCTCTTGCAGGATCAAGATACTTATCTAGTTGAACCTTCATGATTCTTTGATCTGGTGGCATTTCTAATGATGGCAATCTTTTCTCTACACATTATTGTCTTCTAGTTGATTTCATGAATGCATTCTCCCTAGTTGTAAATTTTTCATATTTATATTCCATACAAGATTTTATTTCCTATGTTTTTTTTTTTAATATTGTAGAATCGATTACAAATATAAGCATCAATGATGAAAAAAATAGTTATAAAGTTCCCAAAAATAGAAGTATCAAGATATAGGGCATCCCCCATCAAATCAAAACATACTAACTGATTATACAATATAAAAATTCCTCCTTATAGTGGCCCAATAACCAGTATCAATAGAAGTGAAATATATAAATCAACAAAAAAACTAGCCACCCCAAAGGTGGCATAAAAAGGCTTAAGCATCTTTCACTCTCCAACTAGTGGCACAATCCATTTCAAAACCATCCTTAGAATCCACACTATTAGGTCCCTTAATCGAATCTTTATCTCCAACAAGTCCCATCTGAAGCTACATAGCATCCAGTTGTGGGGGATAATGGTCAACTTTCTTTAGAAGGATTTTCATGTTGTTCATTCTTACATAATCTAGGACATCCTCCACATTCGTCGAGCTACCCCATTCTATAAGTTTCTCTAGTTTCTTAAAAATACATTGACATTATCATCGATCATCTTCCACATAGTCTTCTGGGCCTCCTGATCCTGTATCATGGGTGTCAATTCCTGAGGAGAAGATGTTGTCACCATAGTCTTATCAAAAGATCCAGGGTGTAGGTTCAAGTCAAACGGGGTGAAGGATTCCTTGGATTCTTTGATAATATAACTTCCTAGTCTATCATTTTACACATCCCTAAACATATTTTCATTAGTTGACAGCTAGCTATCAACCCCATTCTTATCAGATTCGGTCAATTTGATCTATTCCTGCACCCAATGGTTTGCTTGGTCAAAGTATGAGTCCCTTATATAATCCCATTCATGCTCAATAATTTTTATCTTAGTAGATGATTGATGATAGACTGCCTGATCTAGGTGGGATATGAGCTTGGGATATCCACCAGAGTCTAACAATTAATTAGAGGTAGCTTTGAGTAATCTAGTTCTGAGAAACTGTTCTAGCTGATTTTGTAGCACTTTCAACTATAGGAAAATATGCAGAGACAAATGAAGAATTACTTCCACTGAGAAGTTAATAATCATCCTAGCCTTATGTTGGAATACCTCTAGGTTCATTTTCCTTCACAAAAACCATAAAATATTAGTTGAAAAAATAAGCTAAAATTTATGAAAGAAAGGGTAAACTTTTACTTTAGGACATGCATAACCAAAAGCAATGTTTAGCCAACTAATTTCACATTCAAAGACCACATTCCAACACTTAAGACTGTTAGGTTGTGGAGCTAAAATCTTCACTGTTACAAACAGGGAAGGAGGTTGCTAAGTGGCAGAGCAACCGACGTCGATCTGATCAACCGACGTCAGTCATATATAGTGTCAGAGCAGCCAACATCGGTCAGGAGTCGGCCGATGTCGGTCACCTCCAGGCAGACAGGGACCGACGTCGGTCGCCTGTGTGGTTTTGAAACTGTCAGTTGCACAAATAGTTTGTTAACGAACTAAGTGTTTGCATGTTAAGAGCCAATTATAGACATAAAGCTGCGGGTCTAATTAGTGTAATTAGGTGTTTAATTATTGTTTGCATGATATCTATATAATAGACTCATGGGCTGTATTGTAATTTGTGCTAGAGAGTAAGAGAGAAAATATTAGCTCCTTCTGTGTGTGAAGAGAGCATGGTGTGTTCCTCCTAGTGCCACAGTGCGAAGTGTGGGTGTTGGTTTGGAGAATCAAAAGGATTCTTCATGTATGCAGGATCTTGGTCAGTAGGTGTCCAAGGCCACGTTTGGAGATCTACATGGTAAGTAAGATCATTGATCTGCAGGTGTATGTGATAGGACCTAAGTTCCTTAAATCTCTGACATAACTTGTCAGAATTAAGAGCACACATAATTACCATTGTATAAGCAACTTAAGATTGCAGAAATAACCAGAAGAACAAATAACTATTAATGAGAAAACACACAGAATATGAGAGGCAACACACAATTGTATTCAACTCATTACAAAGGAAATTACAATAAAGAGATCACACTCTTCTTCCACCTCTATGAGGCTTCCTCCTCAAGGGCTCCCAGTAATCTTCCCACCTGTGTAATCTTCTCTCATAGGTCACAACACACAGCTAACACAAGTTGTTGTTCACCTCATTGTACGTCTAGTACAATCGAGTACGAACTGGTACTCCAAGTAGATTTCACCATGATCCTGCTCCTTGATGTATTGTTGTCACCTTGGATCCTGCTCCCCCGCCGATCTCCTTTTGACCCTCACACAATACACACCTATGCAGACCAACCTGATCTTACTTATCACATGTAGATCTCCACCATGATCCTACAACACCCTGCATATCAAACCTGATCTTACATACATGAGGAATCCTACTTGATTCCACCATGGAAAGAACTCTCCAAGTTCTACACTTGGGTTCTACAAGTTCTACATAGTTCTCCACTTAACAATACAACCCATGAGTCTATTATATAGATCTCATGCATACACTAATTTAGACAAGTGGCTCAAGACTCGAACTAGTCTTCATCATGCAAACTCTCTGTTTACTTAACTGACTATTCGTCAACAGCAGTTTTGACCACCACAGGCAACTGACGTCGGTCCCTGCCTTCCTGGAGGTGACTGACACCGGCCGATCCCTGCCAATGCCAATTTATTTCTGCGCTTCCCCTTACCGACATCAGTTGTGGCCTGTCGACGCCGATGACTGTCATGCTCAGAAACCTCCTTCTGTTTGCAACAAGGTGAAGCTTTTAGCTCCACACCCTAACAATCTCCCACTTGGAGATAAATAGTTGCACCTGTACCCATACCAGTACTCTGTCTAATCTGCATCCTGGCTTGTATTCCTCTTCAAGTTCCCACTTGAAGACTACCCACCACACCACCACACAATTGATTACCAAGCAACTTAACATGCGGAAATTAACCAGAATACACAAGCAACTAGAATTCAGAAATAACATAGAATATGAGAGACAATACACAACTTGTATTAAAACTCTTTCAGAAGGAAATATAATAAAGAAGGCTACCACAGTTCTTCTTCCTTACACACCTCTAGGGCTCCCACACCTCTAGGGCATAAACAATAAATCTTCCCTCAAAGCTCTCTCTCTTAGGTCCCAACACACAACTCAAACACATAGTTGGTGTTCACCTCCAACCAGCCAGTATCCACTACTGCCAATACACCTGTGCTCCACGCACTCCACAAGTACACAATCATACTTCAAGTAGATCTCCCCTGAACCTAAAACAACCTACAACTCAATCTGATCTTACTTATGGAAGGATCTTCCTTGCCTTCCTCTTTGCTCTCTTTCTAAGTACACACTGTACTCTAAGTAGATCCTGCCTGATCCTGCTCCTTGTTGTGTTGTTGTCCTATCTGATCTTATACACCTGCAAATCAATCTGGTTCTACACACCTGTGAACCTTAGACCTTGCACACACATACACCTGCAGATCAATGATCTTACTTACCCATGTAGATCTCTTAAATTAGCCATGCTCACCTGATGACCAAGATCATACATACATGAAGAACCCTGCTGATTCTCCAATCCAACACCCACACTTGGTACTGTGGCACTAGGAGGAACACACCATGCTCTCTTCACTCTGAAGGAGCTTATATTTTTGCTCTCTTACTCTCTAGCACACTTTATAATACAACCAATGAGTCTCTTAAATAGATCTCATGCAAACAATAATTAGACACCTAATTACAATAATTAGACACCTAATTACAATAATTAGATCTGCAGCTTCTAGTCTAAATTTGGCTTTTGACATGCAAACGCTTGGTTCGTTAACTAACTGCCCGTAACACTCGCAACTCAAACCACATAGGTGATCGATGTTGGTCCCTATCTGCCTGTGGGTGCCGATGCTGGCTGATCTTTGACCGACATCGATTGCCTTCTTATCTGATCCTGCCGACATCGATTGGCTTGACCGACATCGGCGTCTGTGACACACAGCAAACTCTCTGCAACCTCCTCCTCTGTTTACATCAGTGAAACTTTTAGCTATATAACCTAACAGTATGTGTGTGCGAGGTCAAGGTTTGCAGGTGTGCAGAACCAGATTGATCTGTAGGTGGCAACAGGATCAAGGTGACAGCAACACAACAGGGAGCAAGATTAGGTAGGATCTACTTGGAGTACGGTGTGTACTCATTTGGAGAGCAAAGAGGAAGGCAAGGTAGTTCATTCCATAAAAAAGATCATTTGAGTTGCAGGTTGTTGCAAGTTTATTGGAGATATACTTGGAGTACGATTGTGTACTTGGAGTGCGTGGAGCACTTGTGTACTGGCAGTAGAGATATTGACTGGTTGACTGGCGGTGTTATTACTGGCTAGTGGAGGTGAACACCAACTCTGTGTTTGAGTTGTGTGTTGGGACCGTAATTGAGAGAGAACTCTTGAAGGTGAATTACTGTACACTTGAGGTGTGGGAAGCCTCTGTAAGGTGAAGAAGAACTGTGGCATCTTCTTGGTTGTAATTCTTTTCTGGAAGAGTATTAATACAATTGTGTATTGTCTCTCATATTCTGTGTTATTTCTGAATTCTAGTTACTTGTTACTTCTGGTTTAATTTTGCATATTAAGTTGCTTGTACATGGTAATCAATGGTGCTTCCTTGGGTTCCTAATAGTTGGTATCAGAGCTAAGGTTGTAGGGAGTAGTTTTGTGTTTGGTTACAAGTCACTCTCACGGGTTTTTGATTAAGTGGGAATATAGCAACGACAGAAGAAAGTACACTAAGAATGGAGGAATTCAAAGGCACGAATGGTCAATTACGGTCTTATGGAAAGAAAGAGTAGGAAAAGAAAGATTGTTGGTTGGTAGCAAATCAGCATGAAGAAACTGAAGAAGCAGATGTTGTAGGTGTTGTTGCACAGGATGCTCTGGGATTTTTCTTGGATAAAGTAGAATCTTGTTTTATAGATTATGTTGCCTCTTTCCATGTAACTTGAAATAGAGTATTTTTCCATGTTAAGGTCTTTGGAGACTTTGGAAAGATTTATTTAGGAGCTGGTGTGCCTTGCCAAAGAATTGGCAAAGGGGAAGTAAAGCTGAAATTGCAGGTGGCCAACACATGGGTGTTGAAGAATGTCATGCAGGTCCCAATTCTTGAAGATGCAGCTAATTGCTTTAGGAAAGTTGGGTGATGAGAGATGCACAAGAACTCTCACAGTGGATACACTTGAATTAGCATGTGGTAAGAAAGCAGGTACTCTTTATCTACTTGCTTGTATTACTGATTCTTCTTCTCTTGTGAAGATGTGGCTTTGTAGGCTAGGTCACATGAGCAAGAAGGAGATGCATGTTCTTAAGCAGAAGACAGATGTGTTTGACAGACTTAAGAACTGGAAAGCCTTGGTGTTTTTGGAGGAGATGATGGACAGAGATCAATGGATGGGACTGAGTAACTCTGAGCAGGGTGGTTTGGACAGGGTTTTGATCCATGGAGAGCTCATGGGTAAAAAGTCATCACTCACAGGCGAACATAGTTACCAGCGTCGGTCAAGGGGAACCGATGTTGAATAGATAGGTGTCGATGTCGGTCATGTGCAGACCAGAACTGGTGGTGTCGAGCAGGGTGGCTATCGGCATTGGTCAGGTAATCGATGTTGGCGACTAGGTAAGACCGATGTCAGTCAAAGAACTGACATCGACAGAAAGGACAGTCGCATGGGAACTGACGTCAGTCAGATGCAGACTGTGTGGTGACTGAGGTCGATCACTGTAATGGATTTTGGGTGGACAACAAGCTGTCAAGGAGTCTCAAATGCCCATATGGAGGATTGAAAGTAGTAAGTAAGCCTCAAATTCGTTGTTCCTCTTCTTTATACTCATTGCTTACTACAGAGCAGGATGGATCCAGGAAACAGTGGGAGTATGGCATGGATTAGGATGCAGAACCAAATGGGAGATTTGGTAGGGTTGCCAGCCAAAAGAAAGCACTGAGAGACGAATGGATACCTTAGTTAAAGAATAGAGAGAATGGACACGTGAGATGGAAGGCCAGTTCATATGGTCTTGAGAAAGCTGCAGAACAGTGGTACAAGTTTGACAGGTGGATGACAAAGCAGGGCTTTAGTCAATGTCAGTGTAACCATTGTGTTTGTCTTACCAGGTGGATGATGGTCGCGACATTATCCTATTACTGTATGTAGAGGATGAGCTTGGTGCAAGTTTAGACATACAGGGTTTTGCTGAGCTAAGGGTAAGGTTAGTTCAGTGGCATGTCATGAGAAATTTGGAGCAGCAAAATTCTTTGGCATGAGTGTGTTCTAGAGACATGGAAGATCACAGGTTGATTTTGTCTCCAGATGATTGTGTGATACCGATTAGCACGCTGATGGTTGGACAGTTCACATAACAGGGTCCTAATTCACATGATAAGGTTAAGTACATGCGTACTAGACTTGGGTTTGCCCACGCAGTGGGAGCTATCAGAAAGTTTGGAGTTGATCCAGGAAAGAAGCACTGGAGGGAAATTCAGTGGATTCTTAGGTATCTGAGAGGGACCAACAGCAGGTGCACATGCTATGTAAGGTTAAGTTTTTTTCTACATGTGTTTGTAGATGCAGATGCGGCAGGTTACTTGGATGACAGGAGGTTCACCATAGGGGTTGTGGTGGTTGGTCTTCAAGGTTGAGCTTGAAGAGGGATACAAGCCAAGAAATAGATTAGACGGTGTATAGGTACAGGTATAGTGCAGCTATTTATCTCTAAGTGGGAGATTGTTAGGTTGTGGAGCTAAAAGCTTCACTGTTGCAAATAGGGAAGGACGTTGCTAAGTGGTAGAGCAACCGACGTTCGTCTGATCAACTGATGTCGGTCATATACAGTGTCAGAGCAGTCGACATCGATCAGGAGTTGGCCGACGTCGGTCACCTCCAGGCAAACAGGGACCGATGTCGGTCACCTGTGTGGTTTTGGAATTGTCAGTTGCACGAATAGTTTGTTAACGAACTGAGTGTTTGCATGTTAAGAGCCAATTATAGACTTGAAGCTGCAGATCTAATTATTGTAATTAGGTGTCTAATTATTGTTTGCATGAGATCTATATAATAGACTCATGGGCTGTATTGTAATTTGTGCTGGAGAGTAAGAGAGCAAATATTAGCTCCTTCTGTGTGTGAAGAGAGCATGGTGTGTTCCTCCTAGTGCCACAGTGCCAAGTGTGGGTGCTGGTTTGGAGAATCAGAAAGATTCTTCATGTATGTAGGATCTTGGTCAATAGGTGTGTAAGGCCACGTTTGGAGATCTACATGGTAAGTAAGATCATTGATCTGTAGGTGTATGTGTGTGCGAGGTCAAGGTTTGCAGTTGTGTAGAACCAGGTTGATCTGCAGGTGGCAGCAGGATCAAGGTGACAGCAACACAACAGAGAGCAAGATCATGCAAGATCTACTTGGAGTACGGTGTGTACTCGTTTGGAGAGCAAAGAGAAAGGCAAGGTAGTTCCTTCCATAAGAAAGATCATTTGAGTTGCAGGTTGTTGCAAGTTCAGGGGAGATCTACTTGGAGTACGATTGTGTACTTGGAGTGTGTGGAGCACTTATGGAGTGCATGGAGCACTTGTGTACTAGCAGTAGAGATACTGACTGGTTGACTGGCGGTGTTGTTACTGGCTAGTGGAGGTGAACACCAACTCTGTGTTTGAGTTGTGTGTTGGGACCATAATTGAGAGAGAACTCTTGAAGGTGAATTATTGTACACTTGAGGTGTGGGAAGCCTCTGTAAGGTGAAGAAGAACTGTGGCATCTTCTTGGTTGTAATTCTTTTCTAAAAGAGTATTAATACAATTGTGTATTTTCTCTCATATTATGTGTTATTTCTGAATTCTAGTTACTTGTTACTTCTGGTTTAATTCTGCATATTAAGTTGCTTGTACATGGTAATCAATGATGCTTCCTTGGGTTCCTAACAAATACAGCTTTTCCAAAGCTTAGCCGCATATGGGAAAGAGAGAAAAACATGCTCAATAGTTTCAACTTCACTACAAAAACAACAAAAAAGCTAAGGAAGTCCACAATTACTCAAGACAGAACCAACAACCAACTTTTTATACATTAACAACCAACAAAAATAGGATTTTTCAGGTTCAAGGCAAGAGGCCCAAATGAAAATCAAATCTAAAAGACCAGGCAATCAGAGGATCATACATAGACCAAATATAGTTAAAGGTGAGATAGGGGACATTTGAAAAGGAAAGCTTTTTATATAGCATTTGAGTGGAGAACTCAAATAAAGGGGGGTCTTTAATCCACTTCACACTGTCCAAGAAATCACCCTCCTCTTCCATAAAGACCACATTATTCTTCCCTTTTAATGATTTTTGGAGAAGAGTAAATGTTCTACGTTGTGTGGTAGGATTTTGAAAATTGGCTCTAAATTTTGACTAAAAAACCCATCCCACATGAGAATAGAGGTCCTTAGAATCCCTCAACCCCTTAGTATACCATTTAAAGGTAGAGTAGCCCCTGGTGAGGGCAAGTAGTCTCCTGTTGACAAAAAGTTCCATCGTAAGGATCTATACCCCTAAAAAAATGTCCTAAACCAGTTGAAAATGTGTTTAGCTATGATGAGGGGTTTAATTACATCGCAAGCTAACCAAATAGAAGCAAATATAGGTTAACCAACCACTTTAATAGGAAAGGGACCAATGAGAAGATCTATAATATTTAAACCTTTCTAGAATGGTTTCCCTTTGGGAAAGCCTCTCAAAATATTATTTATGACCAAAACCTTCCAGGGTTCATCACCTTTGAACACTCTGATGATCCACTTTAATGCCAGTGTTATACCCTGTAGCCTAAGATATTTTAACCCCAGGCCCCCAATGTTTTTATTTTTTGAGTAGAATTGCCATGAGACTACATGTCTTTTCTTTCTTCCTTTCCCATCAGACCATTAGAAATATCTTATGATCATGTGGAGCATGTTAATCTAAAACTTACCAAAGAGACAACAATAGGAATAATAGATACTATATGAAGAAAGGACCTTCTAACAAAATTGAATCCTCCCAGGTAAGGAAAGTAAGTGTCCCTACCACTTTGCAATTTTCTTGTTGATTTTATAAAAAATCCATTCCCACATGAGTTTGAATGAAGGTGTGAGAGCGAAGGGAATGCCCAAGTATATGACCATTTCATCCAGGCCTTTCCAAGTCTAACCAAATTTTGACAACCAATCTGGAGGGTGTTATTTCCATCCCAACATATGTGATTTATGAATTGCCACTTTGGATCTAGAGGTAGAGAAATATATATCTAGTCTAGCCACCACCTGTATCAAGTTATTTTTCTCTAATGTGAGAAAACAAGGTAGTGTCACAAAAAAATAGGACATCAATAAGGACATCATTTTTTGGTAGAAAAAATCCTTTGATTTGAGGTCCTATATCAAAGAATCTGAGAAGCTAATGTAACACTTTGGTAGCCAAAACAAAGAGTGAAGGAGCAGGAGGGCATCCTTATCTAATGGAGCATTAAAGAACCAGGGATTCTATCAATTCCCCATTGACTTTAATGGAAAATGAAATGTATTTGAAGATAACATTAATCATTCTATGGAACCTATCCTAAAAACCAAAGGATCGAAGCATTCTCTTAATGAAAGGCCACTCAATTCTGTTGTATGTTTTTTTAAATTTGAGCAAAATTATTCTTGCATCATGATCATAGTCCCTAGACCAGTTTATCCCTTCCCAAGTGGTCCCAACTGGTAATCAAGTTATCCAAGATGAATCTACCTTCAACAAAGCTAGTTTGAGTTTTCGAGACAATAGTGGGCAACAAAGAGGAGAGTCTTTTTGCTAAAATCTTTGCCAAAATATTTTAAGAGACATTGAGGAGGGTAATTGGTCTCTAGTTTTTAACTAAAGGTAGTTTACCATACTTAGGGATGATTTTAATTACCCCTCTATTGATGTTTGGGCCAAGGGTGCCAGCATCAATGGCCTCATTAAAAACCTCCAGATAGTCTTTGACCAACCATTCCTTATTGGCTTTGTAGAATTCAATAGGGAAACCATCCATCCCTAGTGCTTTATCATCTTTGAGCGAGTCAATAGTGGTTCTTATTTCATCTAATGAAATATAGGCATCAAGAAAACTAATCTATATTCGTGTCACCTTTTTTGGAATGCAAGCATCACATATCACCCTATTCTATTCAATGAGGTCACTAGAACCATCAACAAGGAAAAGACTAGAGAAAAATTCAAAGGATGTTTATTTTATGCTAGAGGCATCCGTCATAATCTAGACATTCACCTCGATGCCATTAATCTTGCTTCTTGTGTGTTTGTCTTTCAAAAATCTGAAGAAAAACTTGAAACCTCTATCCCCTAGCTTTAGCCTAGTTAGACTAGAGCAGATCTGTGCCCTTCTATAAATATAATTCTAAGACTATTGACTTTATGTTTTAAGAGGTTAAGCTCTTCAATCAATTTCCCATTAGCCAGATTAAGTTGTAAGTAGATTTCATCATGCATAAACTTTTCTTGAGTGTCCCTTGCAATTTTCTTCTACCTTTTAGCTTTAATTTGACCATAGGTTCTAGAAAAGTTTTTGGAGATTTCCATACAAGAATTCCACTGATCAATTTTAGAGCTGGAGCTACAAGAAAATTTCCCAATGTTCTAGGATGACTGAAGACCCTCCAAACACACATGGCCATCTAGGTGGGACACATTAAATTTATAGTCTTTTGAAGGATAGGGTATCTTTATTCTCCTCACAATTCTATGAGAATGCCATTTCAATGAGATGATGGTCGGATATTGTAAAAGGGAGAACTGTCACCTATTTCCTATGCTTTTCTAAAACTAGACAATATTTAGTATGATGTCATCCTGTAACCCTACAATATACACAATACATTTGTATTTTTGGATTAGTTAAGTAGTTTAATGTAAAGTGATTATATTTATCACACTGATAACACTAAATTGATTAATGAGCTTACTAGTTGTCATTATTTATACCTCCCTGGTATCCACCATGATATCCTCCCTTGTATCCTCCTTGGTGTTTTTGAAAACCCCAACCTTGAGATTGTTTGCCCTCAAATCCTCCTAAACTCATGTTGGCATTGTATCCACCATAATATTACTGGTGTGATGATAGAACCCAATTGGATGTTGATGTTGAGGATTTTTAGTGTTCTATAATGATTGATACTGATACTACAAATTTGATGGTGTCTATCCAACTAGAACCTAGGGTTGATATTGAGGTGATGAAGGAATGCACCTTGGACCACCATGTTTTGCACTAGCCACTTCAACCTCCAGTTCTAGAATTCCATGCTTTGTAGTAAGTATTTATTATACTGCAACTATAAAAACATTCTTGGTGATAGTTTATTTTAATTCCTGCAGAGCACAACAAATTTTATCATCATGATTATTCAAATTACAAAAATTATAATACAATTTATGTGGTTTTTGAATGTACTGCTATAGTAAATGACACTTCAAGGTTGCATGTCCTACTACTTTGCATATGTCATAGAATTCAGTTTTGATTTTAGGGTATTCATTCTTATGATGTCATTCCTTACCACACTCCATACACCATAAACCTAAATTTGGATTATTTATCTCATAAATATCATCCATATTTTTAATCAAATAATCTATTTTTGTCTTAATTTTAGAGCTAACTAATGGAGCATCACCATAATCCTCAATATGTTTTACTCAAAGTGTAACTGCTTGGGCATTAGCCTTAGTCAGAAACTATGACTATGCAATGGAAAATCTAATTATTGATCACAACCCTTTCATAAACCAAGCAACCTTATTTGTCTTCCATTATAAAATATATCATGTTCATTATATCTGAAGATATGTGATTGTATCCCCATATCGATTCTCCACTTCGATGCTGAATCTCATTAAGATCTTGAATATTCTAACTTAATCACTTTTTCATCTTGAATTATAAGATTAAATGATCTTTAAATTATTAAATAACTAGGGAATTAACATCCTTTTTATAAATGAACTCTAGAGCTCGACTTGTTAAGGCTCTTATAAGTTCACACTTCTTCATATCTTCAATGATCATTCCCTTAACCCGCCATTTCATATCACACTTTAATAAATACTATTCAAGGTTAGAAGAACCATTGTATAGATTTAAATCAATAAACATTCCTATGTTGAATGTCATGTTTGGTGAACTTGTAATTGCTACTATGGTTTTCTATGCATTAGTTTTAACAATTGTCTTAATACTAGTTTTTGAAGTGAACTCAACCTCTTCTAACTTCTTGTCTATTGATTTCTTAATTTCTATACTAAGTTTACCAATTTCTTTATGTAAATGATTAAACCTAATTTCCATCTATCCCTTCCTCTACACTTTGATTTTTTTTATCTAATGATAAAGTGAGCTCGAGGGATGTGTACTCTTGAAATGAATGATTTATATCTTCAACTTCTTCTATTTATGATCTTGAACATGTGATAGTTCTGTGATTATGCATAAATTCCTCTAGTGATTATTCCTTCCTAAGTCTAAATAATAACTTTATTTTTAATTTTGTTCTACCCCTATATTATGACTACTCTATTGCTAATATACTTTCCTTTCTCTCCTTGTTTTGTTCCATCTCATCTCTATCCCAAATTTTGTCTTCTTATTTCATGGGCCCTTCCATTTTTTGTATAATATTCATATTCTCTAATTTATGTAACTTGTATAGCCTCTCTTTGGGATCCCTTCTCTTTGACATCCTCTACTTTACTCCTACTCATATTCATATTTAACTTAGAATTATCTAGTTTATTCCATCTTCTTTGTTGTCACAGCTCTCTTTCAAATTCTAGAATTTTCTTCTCACTTTGCTTATCTATGTTCTCCATATTCTAGGTTTAGGATTAATTTCCTCTACTTATCTATACATCATTCACTTCTATATCACATACACCCCCATAATGCCCAAAGTGACTACTCCATATTGGTAGGGGTAGGCACCTTGACCTTTTCAACAACAAACATCTTGATCAAAGTAGGTATTTGCTGAAGGAACTTTCCTCAATATTCCTCTCATAAATAAGTCCTATGAAAATTCAAAAGCCAAGTATCCTAGTATAACAAATTTTGTGATGTAATCATTTATGGTATTCTTGATCCAATGATCTACCACATGGGTCCAGTCAGTATCTAGAGTTCACAAGAAATCTAAATTTTCTTACTATAAAATCTATCCTTCTTGGCTGAAAACAATAATACTCCAATCTGGATAACCATGCAACTAATAATCTAGGTAATTTGCACCAAAATATTTCATAAATTTCTCTTAATATATGCTTTTGAATAACTTCTTTCATAGCCTTCTTGATTATTTTTGCTTCTTCTTCCATGAAGTTGTATATTATTTCATCTACCCATATTTATAAATCTCTTTGCCTTAGCATCCATCTCAGCATATTTCAAACATAATTTCTATACTCACTGCACCATTATTAGTAGAAGTTCTTGGAAAACCCATCAGAACAAGCTAATATAGGGATAATCATGTGATAAATGATAAAATAATACAACAAAACTACATTTAAGATTGAACTTATCCATTAATTAACTAAAACATTAATAGAGATGTAGGAATAGGCTTATTATATACGGAACATTTGATATAATCTATATAACTAACATATTTAGAAAACAAAGCATCACTATGCACAAAATAACCATAAAATACATATAAGGAAACCAATTCAAAACTATATATTAATCTCTATCTTATCAGAACCATTTCACAATATAACTGAGTGCTATATATAGAGTTTTACAAAGTGTTGTCACTTCATATTCCATCCTTTCACTACATCCAAAGGAAAGACTCTTCCCATTATGTAGATTATTTCTATGCTTACAAGAGCCAAATATATACAAAAGACAAAATTATTGCAAGTCACACCTGTGTCCACCAATTACACTCTGTGATATTGTATCCCTATTCTACTCCCAAAATTCCCCAACCTAAATTCCTTCATCATAATTCTTCAATGACTTATTTAAATATAAATTTTAACTTCTTTTCCTTCATTGATATCTTTCTCTTCCTCTATAATAAGAGATTTTTCTATGATCATCTTTTCCATCCTCTGGAGTTTGTGGATCATAAGGCTACCAACTTTTTAAATTGGTAGTATACTCCTTCCCTTTCAAATTTTTTCATGCTTGTGAGCAAGATTCATGTAGATTCCCTATTGGTGATAAAAATAACATCTAAATGTTATATTTTCATAGACCATACTTCTACTGCATGTCAAATCAAAAAAATTTAGTATTATTATTTCTATTAATCCTTTACTTAGATCAATCTCCACATAGATGTGAGCAAATGTAAAAAGACCCTGCTGAGTTTGATCAGTATCATATTTTAAAAATCTGCCAAAAGCATTCCCAATGTCAGTGATTACTATCAAATGCCAAAAAGGAAGAGGAATATTTGGAACCTAAACACAAACATGCATTTTGGATACCACCATATTGTTAGGATCAAATTCTAGAAACCAACGGATACTAAAGAGTCTCGCTCTTCCCTAGAACCATGGTCCCTCTTTAAATATTTTCTTATAATCTTCATGATTAGAAAATTGTACTACAAAGAATCTTTTAGATCATAAGATAATCTCACACTATTTGGACTAGTATGTATAAACCACTAATGTAGCTCTTTAGGACAAGGCCAAAAACCATTAAAGAAACATATTATTGACTCAAATTTTTAACTTTGGATACTTTACCTCCATAGTTGGCACAACATTAAATTTTTCCATAATATATGAACTTATTTTGTCAATAGGGAGCACTGATTAGGTGGGTGCCTTGGAATATGTTATATCCTTGTAAGGAAATGGATTTGAAGAAAAATATCTTTCATCTCCCATAGCTCCACCATGTAAATGAAGCCCCCCAAAAAAGAGTGAATCTTTATAGATGTTATAAATATTTAGTTGTGCAGAGTCCACTAATTGTTTACCCTCATAGGAAAGGCATTATTTTTCCATAAGGATAGCCACTTTGTGCTAAATCAAATATTTGAGCATGGGAATAGTATACAATTTTTTTTTATAAGTGCAATGGTCTGCCCCTCAATAGTCTTCACCAATATTTGAAATTTATTGACACCACTAATATCAGCTTAGAGAAGACCAATTGATCCATGGAAACATCTGGTTCTATTTCCAAACCAATCCTTGCAAAATATTTTTGTTCTAGCATATCATCAAACAATTTATATGATTCCTCATTTCTCATTGCATCCAAAAGAACCCATGATAGCCAAGGAAATTTAAGGTCTGAGTAATGGTCAATAAACCATCTATTTATTGCAGTGGTTTATAAACCTCCAAATCCCCTTCATGATGCACAATCAAGAAATAATCTAGAGACCCAAAGCTAAAATCTCATTGAAACATTTTTTCAAACATTTTGTACTCATTTTGGGGAACCATCCTATAAATATCTTCTCTTATCGATAACTTGTCACCTGAAACTCCTCCCATGGACCCATGAGGATCTGATTTAGAATCAAATCACTTAGAGGCTTTGGGGGAAAATCTCAATAGGATTTTCCATATGAAAAACCCCATCACTAGCATTATTGGTGTTGATGAAGTTGCCTTCTTATAACAAACATGCACTAAAAATATTGAACCATTTTTTCATCTCCTTGGAGGCTTAGAAGATGGGACACAATAACCTTGTTAGAGTCATCTATTGTGGTATTGACTATGTAGCCCTTTTTTGACAAGCACTTTAGTAGCCACAATTCCATGAAACTCTTGGAATAACTATAACATATTATCATGTATTGACCTACTGCACTATCAGTTAACAATCCTTGAGAAGAATAAGGATATAATTGGCCATGTAACCCTTGCTTGGCAAACTAAGGTAAACTACATTGTGTTTGACTAAATTTTAGTTTGATGCTCCATTCCATACCTGAGTCAAAACATCCCCAAAAACAATAATTTTTTGACATCTCAATCTTCCCTTGCATCTTCACAGATCTACCTTCAATTTTTTTCTATATTCTATTACATATGGAGGAATTATGTTGAAGAGATTTGTATTTCTTTAATTTGTGACTATTTTTGGTGTTTATAATACATTCTCATTGCATTTAGCATGCTAGAGAAACTCATTTTGTACATTTATTTCACTTAGATCAAACACGTTGAGCTCAATATCACATTCCATGCAAATCTATAGAATTTGAATGAGTAAAAATGGTCTAGCAGGAAGGAAAATGGGCTTTTTAGCTCATCTATATACTTTGAGGACTAATTTTTGCATTTTTAGTAACTTATGATAAACCATTAACTATTATAACTAGCTACATATTAGATCTTAGTTTTTTGAGATGATAATATTTTTTCACCTTGCCATTTTTTTGACATCTACGTAGTTGTTGAGTTAATCCCTTTCACTTGAGAATTTTGTTGTGTTTTTTCTAAACTTACCACATTAACACTTTTTGAGATATTAAGTTTTTTTGTATTCATTCCCTAATTAGCATTATGGGGAAGCCGAGGGGAAGGGCATGGTCTACTATTAATGTTTCTTAGTTGTTTGAGTATGCTATGCATCTAGTGTTTGTTATTGTATACTATGCAGATGCATAGGCTAGTATAAAAATTTAAAATATTAATTCTGAGCCATATTTGTTGGTATTAAAATTTTGAACATCATCTCAAAGTCATCTTTGTTGGTATCAATTTTTTTAACATCATCTCTGAGCCATCTTTGGTGGTATCAAAATTTAGAACATCATCTCTAAGCCAACATTCATAAGTGGTATCAAAATTTATAACAGATTTTGAGCAAACCCTCTTTGGTGTATTTTACCCATACATTCTAGGAAGATGGAACATGTTCTCTTATTTACATAGCCAAATTCATGGAAGATGATTTTGATTCATTCATTTGGAATATTCATAAAATTTATCAGTCATCTACAAGTAACTTGATTCATTAATGTTTTTTTATCTATCATTGTACATGTGTACCTCATTAAGCCTTATTTTCATGACCTATACTTATGAGCTTAAGACTTCTTCTCTCTTACCACATCACCTAGGTTGATCTTAAAGGGGTTTTTTGTTGTGTTTTATGTTCACACTTTTTGTAAAGTCCACCTTAATTAGTGTTGTTACCAAGGTATGATTTAATATGTGCACAAATTTATTTAATACACATTTAATGTTGGTAGTTATCCTCACATGTGTGAGAAGCTTAGATGTAATTTTTGAAATGATCCCACATTTCACTCCACCAATATAAATCTCTAACTCGCCTCTTTATTTTCTTATATAAGGACCATTTATATACTTGTGGAAGTAATGGAGCTTAGAGTCATCTCCTCAACTAGTGAAGATGTAGTCTTTTAGAGAGTTTTATTTTGGTGCAACTATTGTTGGTTGCACATAACCATTGTATATTAATTTATTAATTAATAGAGTATATTTTTATTGGTGACTCTCTCTTGTCTAAGTATTATTGTGTTCACTGCGAAGTTTTTTTGGGCCCTCCTCATTTCAAATATTATATCAAATCTATTTTAATTTAATATCATTTATATGTCATTGCATTAAGAGAAACATCTACTAAAGTTACTAACATATCATGCCATAATGCCAATATACTTGCCTCTTCACAAAATACAACTAAATGTCTTAAGTTCATCATTGCAATCTATGTTACTACATTGCATTGAGACATTTTATTAAGTAGTAACATGCCTTGTGTATGTTTCCAATTTTTTCATACATATAAAGTAGGTGTATGAAACTAAAACATGTTATAAATGTCAAATTTTGATGATGATTTGTTGGATGTTAATACAATTATGTAGCAAACATGAAATATTTAAGATACATACGTTGTAATGCAATTTTGATTAAAATATGTGGCAATATAGAGAAAGAATGCGAGTGCAACATTCATACATTGTTATATTAAACATAATGATCACAAGGTATATAAATCATGGATATATTAAGGATTCCATTTTTATTACATGCATTTATTATTTTAGATCTATTATTTTGGCATAGGTCGGGAGTATTCTAGGAAAAAATTGAAGTAGTTAAGGTAGGGGTATAAATTAAAACATGCAATTAGACTTATACATGCGCCCTAAAAATAGCTTAAAATAAATAAAATATAAGAGTTTGGGATCTTACCCGTGGTGCCATGGTTATAAATTTTTAAACAAGTATTATTCAACTCGTATGCAAATAATAAGCAAGAAAGTGGGTTTAAGACCCTTGCAAGAAAATAGATGAATTATAATGCCAATTCGATAACTATGATATGTAAGTTTCAATTATTGTATAACGAATGTGAATGCATGAGAGAAACATCTAGTAAATTGACTAACATATCAATTCATAATTCTAAGACGATTGAATCTTCATAAAAGATAAATAAATGCCCCAAGTACATCATTGCAATCCACTTTACCATGTTCCATTGAATCATTATGTCATGTATTTCATGCACCTTATGTATGCTACCAAAAAATTTATACATATTTATTAGTGTAAATAAAACCTATTTTTTATTATAAATTTTGTTAGTGTATGTTCCATAGCTATTCATTAGTTCAAATAATTGAAGAGTATCCTTGTAAAAACCATTTTATTCACATTACTATCATTGAAGTCCATGTGAGCACATCTTATTAATTAATTTTTTCAAACAATTTATATTCTTTTTGTATGCTACCACATTTTGCATATATGTCTATCATGATATTTACAACAATGTATGAAAAATATATTATTTTGATTATGTTTTGATAAACGTACATATCCTTATGTAGTAACCTTGAAATATTTAAGATACATATGTTATAATACAATCTTAGTTTTCAAATTTTGATAGCCTAGAGAAGAAACATGAGTTGGACAAATTACTGAAATGATTGCATAATACTTAAAGCATGTATATAACAAGCATGAAAGTTATCATTACTTCAACATGTTCCCTCAAAATGATTTTGGTCCAATAAAAATATTCCCCAATAAAACTTTCACTAACAAAACTTCTACAATACAAAGTCGTAACAAAAAACACTAAAAATCTAATAAAACACATGCTTTTCCTCTTCACATGTTTTTCCTCTTTTATCAAATTGAATCCCTTTTATATCAAATCCTCTCCCTCCTTGGTTATTTTTTTATCTAGAATGTTGTTTCTCTTCTGTCAAATTGAATCCCTTCTATATCAAATCCTCTCCCTCCTTGGTTATTTTTATCTTCTAGGTGCTCCTCCTTTTTCATTTTACTTAGGAGGGGGTTTTTGAATAAAAGAGGGCCCAAACGTTTTATAATTTTTTAAATTTAAAAAAATATTGAAAAGGGCAAAAAAGTTGAAAATATTTTGACATTTTTATGGACATCAAAAATTTGACATCCATTTATGTACATTAAAATTTCAATACGTTCTATTTTTCACATCTTTTATTGACATCAACATTTTGATGTAAATTGGCCTCCCTTTCAGATGTTCGCATGATAATCATAATAGACACCATGTTACTACTTGTTCTTCTCAGGCTTCTTCAGGTTATTGGAGGCTTTGGAAAAAGAAGGAGGGCCCTTCTGATGATGAGTATTTCTTGTGCAACCATGATGTGTTATTTGTACAACATTTAGATCCTTCCTCTCCTCTCTCTTATGACCCTTGGTTTCTTCTCATGAGAAGGTGATGGTGGAGGATATTCTTATCCCTGAGGGGAATTTGTCTTCTCAACCTTCATCTCTCGATGATTGTAAACATGGAAAGTTGGTTGCTAGGTTTTTGGAGGATCAGTTGGCATCTCCAAGGTTCCATAACCTAGCCCCTTATTGTTCCAATGGTGTGAAAATAAAAGCTAATTTGGGCATGTCAAAAAAATGTAGTGGCTGAAAGATTGAGATAGGAAGCTAAAGAACTAATTGGATACAGATGGCAGAGGAGGTTAGAGGAATTCTCTTCTAGGAAAAGGCTAATTCCTTTTTGCAGTTGATCTTGTTCCTCTTTATTTCTTAGGTATGTCAATTTTATTTGAGCTTGATGTGTCATGTAGAGTTTTTTCTGGGGTGGTCCCCATTTTCCTTTGTATGTTCTCTTCCTTGTTAATTAATTTTAACATTTTTTTAACTAGTCTTCAATTATCAAGGTGCTTTTTCCTCTTTGGTTCTCTCTAATTAGGCCTTTTGGTCACTGTGGAGATTGAATGGTTCTTTGTTGATATTATGTTCTTTAGAAACTAGGGCTCTTTTTATGTCCCATCATTAGTTTGAATCTTTGATTTATATAAAAACTCTCCTCTTGACGATTCATAACTCTACTTAAAAATGTTTATTTATATAAAAATAAAATAAAAATAATCAATATTAAATAAAAAAATTGATATTTTTTGAAATAACTTGAAATCTACATTAAAATAATTATAATTTTTTTATAAAACATTTTAATGAAAAATTTATCTTCCATAAACATAAAAAAATTTATAAAAAAATAACTAATACCAAATGTATCCTTATCTAACATAGGCTCTTCTAATTCTATTGGATTAAAACATTATTTCCTAATTTTTTTAATGAAACCATCAATTTCATTTATGTCAATATTTATTATCTTCCTTACTATTATTTCTTTCTCCAAATACAAATGTTGTTTCATATTGTCTGGAAATTCATATTTTAAGTTAAACAACCATTATTTAAATGAGGCATATTATTTTCTTAAAATTTAATCATTTTCAAAAAAAAATTAAAAGCTATATTATTATCTAGGATTGTGTAAATAGTATTTCCATGAAGAAAAATTACACAACATTGTAGAGGGTATATTGACTATAACATGAGTATAAGGTTTCCTTAACATGAATACAATGTTTCTTAAACAATATATTGTAAGTTAATTTTTATTTATTATGGAATGGAACTAATACTTTTAATCCTAAAATTAAATTTAATAATTTTTTTTAATCAATAATTTTATTTATTTATCAAAAAAATTTATAATCACATTAAACTTTTTAAAATCTTATTTCTCTATATCATATTAAACAAATGTTTTATTATATATTAAATTCTAAATTATTATTTAAATTAGTTTATACTTAAATTAAATAATTATTATTTAATATTATTTGAATGAGGCACATTATTTTCTTGAAATTCAACCATTTTCAAAAATTGAAAGGTATATTACTATGGAATTGTATAAATAGTATTTTTATAAAGAAAAATTAAACATCATTATAAAGTAAAAAGTATATCAACTATAATATGAGTACAAGGTTTTCCAAGCAATATATTGTAACTCAACTATTTTGACATGAAATAAAACTAATTAATCTAATTTTTTTGTCCTAAAATTAATTTTAATTTAATTGTGCCAATAACATCCTTTAATTTTCAAAACTTCTTATAATTACATTTAAATTTTCCTAAATTTGTTTTCTCTATATCATATTTTTGAATAATTTTTTTATTAAATATACTAAACCCTAAACAATTCTTCACACGTACTCTTTTTAAAAATAAAATAAAACAGGGGTAAAAACTTTATTCAATCCCAAAAAAGTTCAGTACAAAGAAAATACCAACCAAACCAGCAATCACACAAAAACCTGAGACTGAGCCCACATTACTCGCTCTTACCTTTCCTATCTTCCGACAGGATTCTCTCCAGATTATGTCTAATATCTAATGGAAACTGTGCCTCTTTGACCACATGCCTCCCAAATGTCCCTTCTGAAGCCCATCTAGCCAAACAATCCGCTGCCCCGTTCCATTCTCTCGGGACATGAGCAAAAATCACCGAATCCATAAGCCGACTAATCTGTAAAATCTACTGAACAACCAAGGATAACTGCCAATTCACATCATTAATTTGTTGTTCCTGGATCAAGTTGATTAGAATTAGTGAATCGGCTTCACATATCACTTTACGCCAGCCAATCTTGTAAGCTCTTCTCAAAGCATGCAAAATGGCAAGTCCCTCCATCCTATTGACTGTCTGTTCTCCCCTATGCTCTGAGGAAATGAAGATAACAACACTCGAAGCATCTCTAGCCAGCCCTCCTATACCAGCTGGACCCGGATTTCCTCTGGAGGAGCCGTCCGTGTTAATCTTCAAAAAATCAGTCGGAGGAGGCGTCCACTTCCCACTTCTCTAAACTTTCTGCTTCGCTCCCCTGCCCCTCCTAACACACGCCAAACTTGGAAAAAGCCTGCTTATCCCCAATCTTTCCACCACCTCAGCATCACTCTTGGTCATGGGCAAAGCGACCTCACACTTGGCCTCCACCGATTCCTAAATCATCCTGCTGATTCTACTCCAGACCTGCAAAGCTTCCAGCCTAACATCATTGAAAATTTTCCTATTACACTCTAACCAGACCTGCCACATCAAGAAGATGGGGCTTGCATACCATACCTCTTGTAGGAAATGCGCAACAGGGGTCGGGTGATTTAAATGCTACCAAAAATTGACCAAAGAAAAAGTGTAGACTCCCCTGCATCGCCACACCTCCCACCAGGTATTCCAAAGTCGCCCAGTGAACTGACAATTGAAGAAAATATGAGATGAACTCTCCTCTTCCTTGCCACACAAAATGCAGTAGGATGGTCCGATAAAGCCTCTTTTACGCAAGTTTTCCCATGTCAGACAGCGGTTCCATGCCAATGTCCAAGCAAAGCAATTACACTTCAGCCATGAGAACTTGCTCCAGGTCCACCTCCACCAGGTAACCTCCCTTCTCCAAATTTTTGCACCACCAGCTCCTGGTACCCCGTGGAGACCAAGTATTTCCCTTTGGGGTGTGGAAACCAGGCAAGTTAGTCAGCCCCTCTAAGGGCACAACAGTTGCGCCCAGCCAAAATCCCCTTCAGCTCCTCACACTCCACCTCCATATCCCTGATAGGCCAAACCTCTGGACTCTTCCATCTAGCTTCCGTACGCTGATCTTGATGAGAGAAATTTTTGAAATCACTCACCTTATACCAGCTAGCCTCATAAAATCTCTGAGAGAGAGCCTGAAGATGAGGGTATTGCAGTGTGATGGGGGGAAAACCATCCCACAAATCATGCCAAAACTATGCTTCCACCCTGCTTTTACAAATCCAAAACAACCCTCTTTTTATCAGAGTAACCCCTTTCTTAAGTGTGTCCCATATCACTAAACCACTCCTTATCAAACAATATCGAGGTATGTCCTTTTGGGAGTTCCCTAGAAAGTATTTATGTGCCAAAACCTTGGCCCACACCTGGTCTTGCTCGATACACCATCTCCAGTACAGCTTGGCCGTCAGGGCCTTACCAGCCATCAAGGATTGTCTAAGACCCAGGCTGCCCAATCTCTTTGGGTTGCAAACAACTTCCCATCGAACTATACTCCATTTTGTCGAGGACAAGTTCCCCACCCACAAAAATTGTCTAGCCAAAGAGTCCAAATCCTTCACAAAGCTAACTGGCAACACCTGTAGCATGCACCTATATAGGGGGATAACCTGGACCATCGACTGAATCAATTGTACTCAACCTGCAAAAGATAACCATCTGTGTGTCCAGTGATTCACCTTGGCTCTAAATTTATTCAGGATAACCTGCCAAGACTCCTTGGACTGTCTCCCCGTGGTGATAGGGATACCAAGATACATAACCAAAAGATTGCCAATTTGAAACTGGAGAACATCATCCACTCTCCTTTGAATAGCCAAAGGTGTATTAAAGAAGACTATGGATGATTTCTCCTTATTAATGACCTGGCCCGAGGCCATGAGATAAGCGTCCAGGCATCTTCGGATACTACTCACCTCTCTAATGGTTGCTGCTCCGATCATGGCCACATCGTCCACAAACTAGAGGTGAGAAAGAATAGGTAGTTCGCCTCCCCATCTCCATCCAAGAATCTCCCCCTCCCTCATGTATTCTTTGATCTAGCGGCCTAATCCCTCAGCCAAGAGAAGAAACAAATATGGGGATAGTGGATCCCCCTGCTGCAAGCCCCTGGTAGCCCTAAACAAATTTGTGTGTTCTCCCTTCACTAGGATAGAGAACGAGGTTACACAGCTCATGACCCACTCAATCCATTCCCTCTCAAAGCCAAAAGCCTACAATTTTTTTTGAAGAAAGGACCACTACACCCTATCATACGCCTTAGACATGTCCAATTTAATGAACATTGCCTTTTCCCTAGACTTGGACATCGAATGAATAGCCTCTGTAGCCAAGACAATACCATCCATAATCTACCTGCCCTCCACAAAGCCGCTTTGCTCCTCTGCAACCAGCTCCTTCAGGCACTTCTTTAATCTTTCAGCAATCAACTTCGAAAGAATTTTGTAAATAACATTACAGAGGGAGATGGGCCAAAATTGGCTGAGGCAGTCCGCTCCCTCCCCCTTCAGAATGAGGGCCAAGAAAGTAGAATTCAAAGCCCACAACATCTGCTTATTGGCCTACGACTCCTGAACCATCGCTAATAAGTCGTCCTTTATAATCTCCCAAAATTCTTGATAAAACTCAATCAAAAACCCATCCGGTCCAAGAGCCTTGCCTTTATTCATTAAGAATACGATCTTCTTCAGTTTCTCCATCGAAACTAGGTGCCTCAAAGTTTCCTTCATCTCTTGAGAAATAATAGACGGAATACAGGAGAGTATCAAGTCCTCCGTGGCCTCATCCCTCTGCCCTTCTTCTTGGAAGAGGGTGTTGAAATACTATTCGGCCTCATTGCAGATATCTCTAGTCGAAGAGACAATCTCACCTCTATCAGTGACAAGAGAAATAAGCACATTATTGTGATGCCTGGCTTTGACCGAATTGAAGAAGAAGGCAGTATTCCTATCCCCTTCTTGCAACCAATCAATCCTAGCCTTCTGTTTCTAGAAAATTTCCTCTCTCAGCTCCCACTCCTCCAGGGTCTTGACCGCCTTCCCTTCTTCCTTCAACAAAGCCTCGGTCAGGCCCTCTTCTCTGATCAGTCTAGTAATAATATTTAACTCCTCATGCGCCCTCTTTCTTTCCTGAAAGATATTCCCAAAGCTCTGCCTGTTCCATCTCTGAAGCTAGTACTTGACGAATTGGAGAAGCTTTGCGAATACATACATTTCAGTTCCAGCCGCTGGCCGACCGACTCTCCACCAATCAGAAATACGGCTGTACAAATCTTGGTCCTACAACCACATAATCTGAAATTTGAAGAGTGGCTTTTGATGCTGGACAACAAAAGCTATGCTCAGCCTGATTGGCCAATGGTCTGAACCCCGCCAATCTAGAATCTCAAAGCTGAGCGTCCACCTACCCCACACCCAAAAATAGGATGCCAGAAACTTGTCAATCTACTCCACTATAAAAGTATCATCAAGCCTTCTATTGTTCTAGGTGAAGCATCCATTGTTTGGTTTAATGTCTACCAAATTAAGTTCCGCAATATTTTCATTGAGAAGAGAAGAACACGGTTCTAATCTGATATTACCACCCCTCTTTTTTGAAAGATCCATGATCACATTAAAATCTCCAGCTAAAATCCATGGTAGGAAAGGAAACTCCTTGCAGACCAACTTAATGCTATTCCAAACATAGATCTTACCTTGCAAATCAGTGGGGGTGTAGACATTTGACAAAAACACATACTCCCCTGAATCTGTGCATAAGGCCACCATAGATAACAACGATCTGAAAGCCATCCAAACCACCGGTGTAACCTTCCTTGGATTCCAAAGACATGCCAATCCACCTGCTACCCTGTTGGCCCCAATGCACTGGCAAGACCCTTGATCCCATATCCTTGGGGCAATACCCATCATATACTCCACTGACACTTTGGTCTCCTACAAAAAGAGAATGTTTGGATGTTGAATTCTAATTAGCTCTCGAATAGCCTTTTGTCTAGGGCCGCTATTCAAGCCCCTCACATTCCATGATATCGTAATCATTTCGAGGGAGGCAAGAAGTGAGCATCCAAGGTCTTAACCGACCCTGATTCGACCAAGTTTTCCCCAATCATCTTAATTCGTTCCATATCCTTCTTTCTACCCGCCTTCCCACTTTTTTTTGAGGTTCCCTTCTTGCTGTCTTTTTGAAGAATTCCCAGGCTGGGAGGAGCCTTCCCTCGCTTTTCCTCTTCCTCCACCCCTGGCTGTGACTCCTTCTCTCTGGCCGCCACAACTTGATACCTCTCTTCTATTAATTCTGCCAAACTTTGCCCTCTCCCCTGTCCCTCCACATTCATTGGTAAGGGCGCTTCAGTTGCTTCTTCCGGAGGAAGAGAGGCATTTTTAACCCCATGTTCTTCCTCCTCCATTAACTCCTCCCCTTCAACAAAACTTGGATTAATCTCCTGTTGTCCCAAATCTTCCAAAATCACAAATCTATTAAAGGAATCCTCCTCCTGCCTTTCCAAAAAGGTTCTCTTATATCCCCTATTTCTACTTCTGGACTTAACCTGCATGAACCCTTCTGGGTCCTTCCCCCTCGCCCCTCCAGATTCTTTTCTTTTCTCCTCAGCTGATGTCTTATTCATGGAAGGCAAGGGAGATGGCTACTGCTCCTTCATCTTACTTTTCGGGCATCTTCTAACCAAAGGTCCATATTCGTGGCATAGGCGGCATCTAAAGGGCAAGGTCTCATAGTCTAATTGTTGTACCCATGAGTACGCCCCTGCACACATTTCCACCGCATCTGGCAAAGGCCTGCTTAAGTCAATCTCTACACATATTCGTGCATAAGTCATGATCTTCCTTCCAAGAGTTTGTGAAGAGGATCCCACCGATTTTCCTATTAATGAAGCTATCATTAGTAGAACATCCTCCCTACAGCATTCAATCGGCATTCGTGGGAGGCGAACCCACACTGGGACCCTGTTCGGGAGCTCCTCTATAGGGTTAAAACTAGCATGCCACGGCTTCAGGAAAAGACCAGCCTGGTTATAGAAGTACGACCCTCCTTCAAACACCCAGTTTCTATCCTCCAGACAGTTGAAAGTGACCATAAAGACGTTGTTAGCTAGCAATATCAATTCCATTTCTCCTGCCGACTCCCACACCCTGCAAGCCCAGTTTTCCAAGAATGGTAAAGATACCTTCAATCCCAGGAATTTATAGTACAAAGAGTGCTTTGAGAAATGTTCCACATCCTCTGCTATCATGTCAAATGGGATGACCAATTTTGGTCTCTCATTATAGCGTTCCAAGCATCTGTTTACCTTAGTGATTCTTGATCCTCCTGCTGAGTCACTGCCCTGCGTCCCTGTACACTGTTGAACACCAGTTGCCTCCTTCATCCTAACATCCTGCCCCTGAGAGCTCCTGCCTACCACTTCGCTGAAGCTTCTTCCCCCTAAGAGATTCTTTTGACCCTGTTGTTCCATTACGGTGTCCCAGCAAGACCTTCCTTCCCCCACGCTGCCTCTGCTCTTCCCCCCTCGCACCTTGCTTACCTCTACACCTGCGCATACAAAGAAGACTACCAATAGCTAGGGCATGGCTGCCCTAGCTTAGCTGTGAGTTGCAGCGCTCGCCTAATTTCACCATCGCCCTCTCTAAAAATCATTTCATTAGATATTTAAAAATCTCTATTTCAATCTTCAATTCACACGTACTCTTTTAATTTATATATTCTCAACAAATTCTTAATATGCAAGAGTAAATGTTGACCAACAACATTTTTCTTAAATATTTTGTTATTCTAAAAAAAATATTAGGTTCTTACAATCCTTCAAATATCCAAAAATTATAGTAAAATGAGAAAGTTCTATATAGTAATTAATAAAGTAATTCTTTTTAAAAGTGTAAAAGATGATACTATTTATTTTGTGAATTACAAATACATTATATATTATATTTTACAATGTTAATTTTATTGTTTTAAAAATAAAATAATTGATCTTTATTAAATAGATTGTAATCTAACAATGAAAATAATGGTGTAAAAGGTGTTGTCTTGCTATCCACTTAAATAAAAGATATTAAAAAAAACGAGATTGAGATCGTACCCTCAACAAATTTAATAAAATAAATATCCCTTAATCTTTAACAATAAAAAGAAGAAACAACATATACACTTAATCTATATAAAAATAAAATTTCAATCCCAAAAAAAAAAACTTGTAATTTCATTATTTAAAATTATATATCTTATTATTTATTATACCTTTAACATTTATTAGATTAACAAATTTGAATCAAGTATATTATTCCTTTTTAGATAATATCATCGACGTCAACATTTGGAAAATGAATATTGTCCTTTAGAGAAGACAAAATCCAACCACTAAAGCTTTGGATATTATTCTTAGAAAAGAAAAGGTGGTTTGTTGTCATTCTCATTAATTTATTTCCACCTAATATACATATTGTCTTAACGTGAGAGGGACTTGGCATCACTTTAGCCTTCATATTCAGCTTTAGCCTTGGAATCTTGTTATTAAATGTTTTTAATTTATTTTTGGATGTATATTTATTTATTATTATAATCTGTCACATCTAATCTTTTATATATATATATATATATATATATATATATATCATGAGATAACATTTATTGATGAAGGGTTAACTTTTAATTTAAATCTATTTACTACTTTACGAAATTATATATTATATTTAATTTTCATGTTTAATTTTTAAATATACAATTTAAATATTTTGTATATTTTCTTGAGATAAAGTGGTGATGATATTGAATTTAAAATCTATTAACACATTTATCTCAAAGATCTAAAAAGAAAAAGTACAAGTTTTCATTATGTTATCATGATGATGACACATAACTAGATAGTATCACATAGATTTATAAAAATCATTTTATTAGGTGATTGTTATCCAATGAAATGTTTCAATGTTGAAAGAAACACTAACATCTTTCTAAAACTCCTATTGAATATGTTCCTAATCTAAGAGATACAATCCATCATGGAGATGACGTTGTGAATAGGAGAAAACAATATTTAAAATTACTTCGTTTTATTTTTTTCATAACATCAATATTGGGTATTATATTTTCATTGGTGGATTTAAAAGTAAGGTTTGGATGACCTTAAAAATTAGTATGACTACTTTATTAAGGTTAGAAGAAAATTTTCAAACTTAAAAAATGTTTTAGTAGCTTAAAAAATATTAAGAAGAGAAGGTCAATCGTAAAAGTCAAAGGAATAAATAAAGGAGACAGTATCCACAAAAATGCCTACCACCAAAACTAAAAATAACCTAGCCAAAACACCCTGATGTTAGTTGGATGCTTTTATATTTAGAAAAGCTTCATAACATAAATTGAAGGAATGTAACATTTAATGCATTGAACATTGTGCAAGAATGTGAAGACTAGGTAAGTTGGAAAAATGTTTTCATATAAAATATGCACATGTTTTTGTGTTTTTTAATTAATGATTAAGGGTTTTAATGAGTCCCTCATCCATATATTAGCATACCAAAAATCATTACAGAATAATAGGCGTACCATAAACCATAAGATTCATGAAACCTAGGGCAAGAATGGTCAAATCAACAAAAAGCCCCTTACAAAGGAGGTGAAAACACACAAATGAAACCAGAATCCAAATTAGATGTCTATGAGAAAAAAAAAATGAAGCACGAGCCAACTACAAATCAAAATGAAGATAATTGTCAAGATTCAGATGGGGAGTCAGAATCCACCACCCAGGGGGGGCTTGCCTTGTCACTGATGGCATCCCAACCCCCCAACGTCTCTAGGACCTCAGAGTCTAACACCACAACTACATTCATAATGGGGGGTGAGCCAAAGAATAAGATCCACCACCTGACCGACCTCTAAACCACACAAACTTACCTCCTGTCAATGGGTTGTGGGTAGCCAAGTCTAGTCAAGCTTGAAGGAGGCTAGAGGATGCTTAGAGACAAGAACTAGGAGGAGCCTTAACCCATCCAGGAAAAAAATGCGTTGCCTTACCCAAAACATAGAAAAGGAATTTAATCGTCATTATTTTGATTGGAGAGTTCTTAGCATACAATAGAGTCTCTAACTCTAGGATAGGGTTTTTTACACATCCAAAGGATGAGCCAAGAGCATATGCACAACCTAGGACAGGGTGTCCTTCCAAACTTCTACAACCTGCTTTAAAAAGTTAAAAAGAGTCACAAACTACCCTTCCAGCTCCCTGAATATTGACAGTGGCACTAGGCCAAATTCATCTTGCCCAAAGAAGGGTAGACTGATGCAACTACCTAGATTGAATACATTCACTACCTTAGCCATAGCCAACCTGTAAACAGGGCTAACAAAAAAATTGATCAAGTCTATAACCTGTTATTTGTCTTCCAAAAATAATAATAGGCTATTTACAAATGTAGAAACCAAGGTTGACTTAACCTTTACCTTGTTGAGAGAATTAACAAAGGGGTCACCTAGAATGGTCATGATTAACTGAATAATGCATGGTATTGGCACATCGAAGACCCACTTCATCTTGTTTTCTGTTACCTCACCAAAAAATGTCATTTCCTTCTTCTTCCATTGAACACAAAATTAGTTCTATAATAGCAACCATCCAGGGTTGATCTATAGTAGTCATGAGCACCAAGGCAGAGAGACGAGGAGAAAGGACAACCAACAACCCAGCTATGGGGAGGTTAAAGGGCAAGGCAGGATTTAAGGTTCCACACTAACACACAAGTGAACTATTACTTTAGTAAAGGTTCCTAAAATACTGCTACCATAAGACATGCTGAAAGGCCAGGGGCATGTTTTGAAAATCATGAGAAGAGGTTGTGTAATAATTAACAACAAACATGAGCATGATAAGGAACACCAACCAAAAGGGAGGGCTAGGAAGGTAAACACTACCCCTAACCCAATTCGACCAAAGGACAAGAGAAGAAAGAAAACCAAGTGTTTTCCACATTGTTTACCATAAGATATTTAGCTTGTGAAATGACTTGATTGGTAGGAAATTCAGTAGCCATGTTTGCTTCACGAAAGTAATGTTGGGCTTTTCATGAAGACATGGACTCTAACCATGGCCAAATATGCTCAAGGATATTCTTAAGTTTTCAAGCCTTTATTGCTTTTTTGTTTAGTGCTTGAATCATTATCATTGATTCTCCCTCAAATATCAGATTATCCACGCTACATTGAAGAGCCAAATCGATACCCAAAATTAAGGCATGGGCCTCTGCCTTATTATTTGTTCCATCAATCAACTTGAGAGATGTTACTTTGATATGGGAACCACAAAAATCTTTGATGATGCAACCAATACCAAATGTCCTAGGTTTGTATTGAGAAGCACCATCAAAATTTAGTTTAAACCATTATTAAAGAAGTGGTATCCAATCCACCTTTGCATCCTTACTTAAACTAGACTTTTTTACCAATGACCCATTAACAAAGATGTGCATGTGACTGTTAAAATTGACCTTCATTGTGAATTTTCTATATTTATAATAATAATTTATCAAATGAAATTACATAATATATGTTACTAAGCATTCCTAAATGTTTTCAAATGGAAAATATGTTCTTATGGAATGCATTGGCAAGAGAAGGTTCAACACTATTGCATAATTGTAATTTATTTTAAACGTGCTAGCTACATAAGTGCATGTTTCATGAATTTGGTCTGAGGATAATTGGATTATATTTAAAAGGAAAAAAATATATATTTAATTTTGTTAATATATACTTTTTAAAGTTGAGATATGTAAGTGTACACGTAACCTTTTTATTGATAACATATTTCTCGACATTGATAGTGGTATTTGTTTATTAGAATTTAATACACCTTTAATTGAGGGGAAAGAATTTTATATGCTTCCTTTAATATTTTTAGTTAGTATTATAATTAAAAATTAATGTAAAAAAATATATAGTAGTTGTATTATTTTATTTTAAATATTTTTTACAATTATGTTTTTTTATCATGATCTTGAGAGGAAAAATATTTGGTAATTTGTATTGCATTGTAATTTAAGGATGAGACATGTATTTGATGATATAAAATAATTTTTTACATCTAACATAGGGAAGGTGTATTGTTGTTAACAATAATAATCAAGATTACTTCACTGAAGAAGAATTTAAATAAAACCTTAAAATTTTTAACGAAAATATCCAAATATAAGACCTTTTAAAGAATGATCAAGTTGGGAAAGATGATCCGAAAAAGAATGTTAATGAAGATGATCTTGAACTTGAATATGTTAATAGAGATTATCATGTTAAAGTAATACTCTAGTTATAATCTTAAATTTTGAGTAATATTAATTATTTTTATCTTAATCTAAGTAAGCTTAATCTGAGTTACCTTAATCTAAGTGTAGTATACACAAATAATTTGAATTTACATGCATATGTCAAAATTATTAAGTGTACACAAAGTCAAATTTTGTAGGTTTACACATTGTTATTATTCATTTTGTAACTTATATGTATATTTTACACATGATCAAAGATTATTTATTTGGATACTAAGTTATGTCTACACTACCAAATGTAAACCCATTCAATATTATAAATAGATAGTAAGGTATGCAAATTGTAACAAGAGAGCTTAGAGTTATTCGTCTACTCTATCAAGATGTAATATTTAGGGAGATGTGTTGGATTGTAAGTTTTAGTTAATGTCTTAATATAGATTTATTGATAATAAATTCAATTGGTGTTTTCAATTTTGAGATTGCTTGTATCCAAGTAACACATGTTTATTACAATTATAAAATTAAACATAGTATGATATCTATGTTTGGATTGTAATCTCCCCATTTTTATTTATTCTCTTTCTCCATTTATTTTAGTGCAACCATTGATTTGTATTAGATATATTTTCATGTTGCCACTTAAAAGAAGATTTTAAATATTTGAATATTAAATGTTTTCATGTTTGATGAATCGAAAATTGGGTCTTTTAGAAAATTTTTGTAAGAGATCCCAAGTTTAAATCTCATGACCCAAATGTTTACATGATGATATAGATTTTTATGTAACATCCTTCAATTCTATCAAAAATCAATAAGTGGGGCTTAATTTGATATGTGGTCGTACGTCCCAAAATAAAAATAAAATCTCGTATAAAATTTATACCAAGTGATTAAATAAAGTTAGCTTTATAAGAACATATGCGTAAAATTTTATCATCCCACTTAAAAATTCTCTTTAGTATGCTCCATTTCCAAACATTAATTTACTAGAGGTAATATCTTGACCATATGGACACATTTTAAAATATCATTTTTTATTACTCACCTATTGTTAAGAGACTCAAAATAGTATCCTTGGTTTTAAAATATTTTGTAATTTAATGTTTTTTAATAATTATTTACTTTATATCTAGTTTAAAACATAAAATACTAAATATATAAGTAATATAATAATATTATATGTATATTATTTAGAATAATATAAAAATTAATTTCTTTTAATTTATTTTACGAACATAAAAAATGTATTTATTATGTTTATAAATATTGAAAAATAAACATTACATAATTATCTGTAAGTATAATTTTTTTTTAATTATAAATAATTATAATAATTTTTTTTTTAATATTTTTGAATTTTATTAATACTATTTTTTTAAAAATATAATTATTATTTTGAAGCAAAAAAGTTGTGCAATCTTGAAATGTAATATATAAAGGTGACGCAAGTATACCTAGATTGGTGTATGTTACCTTGTCAATCTTCCGTCCTACTTTATTTAGTATCATATCTTTTACACTCACATGTTTGATATCTTTCTTATCATGTTCCTTATATTCTTATTCACGTTCTCTATTCCCTTGATGTGCCTAATATGCTTATATGTTTAATGTTACATATCATTTTGATGTGCATATGGCCTTAATATGTTTAATGTTCCTACAAGCTTTATATATTACATATAATTTTGATGTGCATATGGCCTTAATATGTTTATGAGTATTCAATGTGTTACACACTTTATTTGACTTACATGTGTTTGACATATTGTTTATTATGATTACATTATATATGTACCTAATATATTTCTACAGGTCTCATGTGATTTAAGTTATGATGTGTTTCTATGTACCTTATGATTTTTTTTAAAGTGGCTAATATAACTTAAGTTTATAATGTGCTTGTTATGTGTTGTATATGATTCTACTGTTCTCGATGTATTTTTATATGTTTAAATTGATTTTAAATATATGGTGTGCTTTAATATTCATTTTTATATTTTTTGTATGAAAATTATTTTCTTTATCACATGTTTAAGGTATTTTTTTTACTTCTTATTACATGTACATCATGCATTATGCGTTCTTTATTATTAGATATATATTTTAATATTTTCTGATTTTACATTCTTTATAGACTGTATAGCCTATCACATTAAGTGGAGTGTGGGACATCATCCAAATTGAAGGGGTATGGGGGAAAGGAGATGAATTTATATGTAGTGGTTTTGGACTATGAATTATAATCTATGGTTTTTAAGCTCATAGTTTGTATCCATTATATTATAATATTATTTAGACAGTTTTCTTTCAATGTGCTTACAAATACTCACACATACATTAGTATAAAGCATTAAGTTGAATTATGTTATTATATTCCAAAATAATTGAGTTAATCAATAAGGAAAAAGGTGGTTGTGTTTGTTTTTTTTCTCAAAAAGGTTTACTCAAATAAAATTATTGTGTATAACATCTATATGTGCCATTTTTCCTTTCTACTATAACTTATGTTTATGATGCCATTTCTTCTCTTTCATAAATTCATCGATATATTTTTCTTCATTTATCATGGTTACATCATGTCAGATGTACTTAGTATGTTTAAATCATGCCCAATTTTTTACTTATCATGTTATCTATGTATTGTCATGATTCTTATCATGCACCCATTATTGCCTCCATTAAGTATCATGTATGTACTTAGGGTAAATATTGGGGGTAAATCTCATTTATTTACTTATGATCATCATTACTATATCACAAGGACTAATAATTCACTACCATGCTTTTCCATATTTCTATGATAGCATTTGATATATATCTTAGTGCAATATATCTTGTGGCATGTACCTCTAATTCTATATCTTTGCAAATTATGATTATATATTTTCCATATTATACATATTACTTCGAATAACATTTTTTTGAAATAAAAATTTCATAGGTTCACCCCAAATCTCAAAAGGAGGGCATATATCCCACTCATAATATTCATAAACATGTTTTTGAGACGTGTGTTATCGTATTGAATATGATGGATTGGGAGGTTTATGTCTAATATGGTGCCCAATTCTAACTTCCAGTGATTCATATTTTATTCAAGTAGGGAGTCTGTATAAGGGTGTATAAATTCATTCCATCTTCATATATAATTAATCTTTTTATTAGGGTTGTACTCATGATATTATTCAAATTTATTTAATTTAAAAATTAAGATTCAAAATGTTACTATAAAATGTACTTTACATGTATTTGGAGGCATTCAACTCTGCATAGTATTCACATATTTCTTAGTATAATGAGGTAATTTAGTTTAAATACTCCATATTTTAGTAGTTATTATTATTTTTCATTAACCCATGCATGGATTAAAAAAGAATAATATTTTCACATGTTTTTGTTTCAAAGATTCAGGTATGTAAGATTTTATATCGAGCTTTGTATTTTTTCTCTATTGGGTGAAATCATGGAAGTATGTTACACTTTTGGTTAATAGGAAAAAAATCACACACCACATACTCAAGCACGTGCACGCATGCATATGTGTAATGCTTAAAAAAACATGTTTCAACACTTTAATTTTTAATTTTTATTATCTATTTTTTATTGCATGTGCAATTTTTTTCCTATCATCTTAAAGTGTGCCATTATTTTATGCTTTTAAAAAAAAGGGAGAATGTACAAACCTAAAAATGGCCCCAATGGATTATTAGTTGTTAATTATCATGTTTTAGTGTACATGTCTATTTATTTATTGTTAGTCCAAATTAGTTGCAAAATTTGACTTTTGATGGTCATTCATCTTCATAGACTCTCTTCTGTCTATATCATCCCTTTATCTCTTATATTTGGGACTCTATCTAGATCACCCTTGACACTCCTAATTCTATCTATATTTCCCTTATGTTTCTAAAATAATTCATTTTTCCCCTTTTAGCTAAATGGCATTGTGCATACCTCCCCACTTTCCCATTCCTAGTCATTGGAGGTCAGTTTGTGTGTCATTAGGGTCCTAATTTTGATTCAATTATCTATGGATACACAAAAAAATTAATTCATTTATACTTAGGTATTATAAATTATATTGTTAGAATTTTATTGAACACTAAATTTGTGATCCACATTATGGGGCCCTAAGACCAGGTACATAGAGGACAAATACACGTTAGGGATATCTCACTATTGTAAGAGTGAATGAATGTAAAATTATTTAGATAGAATAATCGACACACATTCAATGGAGTGTAAGTCTTATTCTTAAAAAATGTAACTTTTATTCAATGAGAGTGAGTAGGTAAATAATACAATGATGTACAATTCATGAATGATAGGGTAGATACGTATAACATGTTATCTTTTGCTACTACTATGTATGGCATCGACTATGGATGGAATCAAATCTTGTCCATATATATATATATACATGAAAATACATGAAGTTGTAATTTATATTAGTTATGAATAATGTGGTTACAAGTTATTTCATCTTCCTTATCAGGCGATGGTTGACCCTCTGAGTACATGGCGACTAACTTCCCAACTAGATAACTGATATGTTGTGAGATGAGAAGTGCCATTTTTGAATCCACTTGTTTGAAGTAAGCTAACATGTGGATGCATTGGAGAAAGGCAAGTGTAGGTGTGTGAGCCTACAATCAAGTGCAAATGTGGCATGTGGGACTACAAATAAGGTTGGTGCAAGAGAGTGCATAAAATTATGAGTAAGTGAAAGTGTGAAAGCATTGCAAAATATTGTAAGCAAGCATGAGGGTGTTAAGTAGGATAATGAATTAAACTCTAAGGTGAGAGGTGCACACACTGTGCAAGTGAACATACGATAAGCTTACATGGTGCAGGAGATGCACATAGATCATTCACCCTTTCTTGAAGATCAATGGTCTCCATTACATCCTTATGTAGCTACATAAATTACACATAACATTGTTATGATTTGTACCACTTAGCTTGATCAACAAATTCACCCAATTTGACCACTATTAAGAGTTGATGCATGTCATGGTAGGTGTCTGTTTCTACCACTTCAATGATCTGGTCCTTATCTAAAAGGTATAAGTATTAAGGATTGAGATTATAAGGATGTTGTGTCACTAATGACTTAAGAAGTGGAGGATTATAAGGGTAAAAAGCTCCACATTGAACACTAGGTGCATGCCCAAGTATGAAGGTAGATCAAGAATGAATGTGTTCTTGTTAGATGTGCCCAAAATGGTGTAAAGACCATAGCATAGAGGCTTGATCTTCCTGTGTGAACCTTTGAAGCACTCTTTTTGAAGGTGTAACTAGAATAGGTCACAAACTTAGAATGCATGAGCGATGTGATGTGCATCATGGCAGTCCTTGTACTTTGCTTAGGTGTGAGAAAGGATCTACTAGACCTGCTGATGAACAAATTTTATGTTGAATAAAAAGTTATTGACTTTGTACATTTCCCATTCATGTACACGTGACTCATTGTCAACTAGTGTATTATAGGATATGTTTAGATGTGTTTCATGTTGAAATCTAAGACATGTCTAGAATGGACTGTGTCCCATAGATAAGTGTAGGGATCTATTTTAGGCATGTTGAATGTATAAAATATTGTCATCCTAGGTGCCATCATGTGTGTATTTTTACATTCATAGAATATGAACAAGTGTTTGATAGATAACTTTGGTTTTCCCAATTATCTATGGATGAAATTTTATTGACCAATCTAGCTACATACCCATCAAGTCCCATAGTGCTTGTTATAGATGACTCAAAAAACATGGATCTCAATTGAAGATGATAAATGTTGGGAGTCCAAAGTGAACCCAAACATGGGTGAATAAGGCTTGTGTAATGTCAATTACAACAATGTCTTTATTGCAAGTGACCTTGAAATAATCTTTGAAAACCTGTCCACTATGACAAACATAATGTCATGTTGGCATTTCATTGTAGGTAACCCAATCATGAAGTCCATGTTGATATATTCCCATAGTCTAGATGGAACCTGTAGAGGTGTATCAAGTCATATCTTCTTATTCATGGGCTTGGCGATAAAATAAGGAATGCAAGACTTGATGTGGTGTTACACATTTATGTTCATGTGTAGAAAGTAGAAGTGTGACTATGATGAAGTTAGGGTCTTTGTCACATTGAAGTGTCCTTATATCTTGGCATAATACACCTCACATTTGAGTCTTTTATGAGGTGCACCACCAAGAACATAGAGATGCCTAAGCTTATAGAGAAGCTAGTCAAAAAAGTATAAATCCAAAGCTTGTTTACTTTACATAAGGCTGGTGTAAGTTTATGTTAATTTCTAATCATCTAAGTAGAGGGGTACCTAATTTGCTAAGTTGTTTTCATGCATATATAGCATTGTAATGAGTATGTGAATTGGTGGTAGACTAATGAAATCAATTGCCTTGTTTTCCTTCATTTTATTATGATTGATCATGAGATGGAATTGATGTAGGTAAGTTATCCATTTCATATGGCACATGTTCTCCAACTTATTTTGTGTCTGCAGGAACTTAAGTGTGTTATGATCGGAATGAAAAACTATCTCCTTCTCCAAGATGTAATGTTACCATTAATTAATTTCTTCAACAATAACATAAAATTATCTTTCATAGGAGTACCTTTGAACTGTGTCATTGAATGCCTTATAATGGTATGTGAATAGATGTCCATGTTGCATGAGTACTATGCCAAGTGCATAGTCAAATGCATTTATGTTAACATCGAAGGAGTGTTCAATTTTTGGCATTATGATTATAGGAATTGAATAGAGGCATTTATTGATGGCCTCTAAAGCATGATGTTTCACATGACTCCATTCAAACTTGGCTTTTATGTGTGATATCTAGCTGAGTGTCCAAGATATGTGTGATAAACTAAGGACAAACCTATGATATAAGTTTGTGAGTCGAATAAATATCCTAAATTATGTGATATTTCATGGATTTAGCCAATCTTGGATCATTTTGATCTTTTCTAGGTCCACATGAATTCTTATGTGGTCAGTGATGTAACCTAGATACTAGATCTATGTAACATAACATATACACTTTAATAAGTTGGTCTACAACTTGTGTTGATGTAAGGTGTCTAAGATGTATGATATGTTCCACATGATCCTCCCAAGTCTTGTTGAATATAAGAATGTCATCGAAGTAGATGATGACAAAGGAGTTGAAGAAATGCATGAGTAAATCATACATCAAGTGCATGAAAGTGGTTGGTGCATTAGTTAGGCTGAAAGGCATAACCAACCATTCATATAATCCTTTCTATGTCTTGAAGGCTATCTTTTAGACATCTTCAAGAGGGGATAGACCCTAATGGTAACCTAACATCAATTCAATCTTGGTAACGTATCATGAAAATATGCAATGGTTTATGAGGTCATCAATGTGTGGTAGTGAATATTGATTCTTCACCATGATTTTGTTGAGTTCACAATAGTATATGTAGAGATTCCATGACTTATCCTTATTGGGTGTGAGGACTATTAGACTCTATAAAAGAGAAGAGCTCAATCTGATCTTGATCTGATCGAGGAGATCTTATATTTGGTGTCATATTTTAGCACTTTTCTAAACTAATTTGTAATATAGAGGGTTATTCGATAGAGGGGATCCAAGGACTAAATCGATGTAGTGGTTTACTACACAGTACATTAGAAGGCCTTAAAGCTCTGTAAAGACTTCATCATGCTTCTTTGGTAACTTATAGATCAACTTATATTGTGGCATTGATTGTATGGTGCATCATGCCAATGTTTGCTTCATCTCCCACGTAGGTGTGTCAAGACAAACCATGAGCAATACAAACTTATGCACATGTGAGACAAGTTTATGTCATTAATTATAAGATACCAAGGTGAATTTTGTTGATGGTGCTGACTCAAAGAGGTTGAATAAATGATATTTTATGTAGATAATTTAATGTTGTAGCTTGGCTTGATATGTATTTTCACCGTCATATAAGTATGACCTTCTTAAGAAGATGTCATAGACCTCCAAAGGTGTGATGTCATAAGTGATGGTGTCCTCCATAGGCTTGAATTTGTACTAAGATTTTCATTATCATTGGACCTATATATCCTTCCCATGTTAAAGCTAGCTTAGTGAGTATTATTTAGGATGTGCAGTAGTGATGAGGACAAGGTGTTGTGTTATGGCTTACACAATGATGTTTTTCTAGCTGCCACTTGTTAGGTTGTGGAGCTAAAAGCTTCACTGATGCAAACATGGAGGAGGTTGTTGAGAGGTTGATGAGTTGCAGAGCAACCAACGTTGGTCTGATCAACTGACGTCGATCATATCTAGTGAGTAGAGAAACTGACATCGGTCAGGTATCAACCGACGTTGGTCATCTCCAGTCAGATAGGGACCGACGTCGGTCGCCTGTGCGGTTCCAGAACTGCTAGTTCATGCATAGTTTGTTAACGAACCAGTTGTTTGCATGTAAAAGGCTAATTTTAGTCTTGAGCTGTGGATCTAATTATTGTAATTAGATGTCTAATTATTGTTTGCATGAGATATATATAATAGACTCATGGGCTGTATTGTAAAGTGTGCTAGTTGAGTAAGAGCAAGGTTAGCTCCTTCAGAGTGAAGAGAGTAAGGTGTGTTCCTCCTAGTGCCACAGTGCCAAGTGTGTATGATCAAGTAGATCTGCAGGTTATTGCAAGGTTTGGTAGAAGATCCACAGGGGTGTTGGTATGGTAGAATCATAAGGACTTGGTGAGGCAAGGACAAGGGTTCTATCTGAGTAAGTAAGATCATTGATTTATAGTGTGTGTGTGTGTGTGTGTGTGTGTGTGTGTGTGTGTGTGTGTGTGTGTGTGTGTGTGTGTGTGTGTGTGTGCGCGTGTGTGCATGGTCTAGGTTTGCAGGTGTTGCAAAACCAAGTTGATCTGTAGGTGGCAGCAGGATCAGGGAGATCAACAACACAACAGTTAGCAAGATCAGGTGAGATCTACTTGGAGTATATTGAGTACTTGGAATACGGTGTGTACTCGGTCATGGAGTACATGGAGTACTTATGTACTGGTAGTAGTGATACTGATTGGTGGTACTGGCAGTAGTGATACTGACTGGTTGGAGGTGAACACCAACTCTGTGTTTGAGTTGTGTGTTGTGACCGTAATTGAGAGAGTGAACTCTTGAAAGTGAATTAATGTACACTTGGTGTGGAAAGCCTATAAGGTGTGGAAGAGTGTGGCGTCTCTTCATTGTAACTTCTTTCTGGAAGAGTATCAATACAATTGGGTATTGTCTCTCATATTCTGTGTTATTTCTAAATTCTAGTTACTTGTTACTTCTAGTTAAATTCTGCATTTAGTTGCTTTTACATGGTAATCAATTGTGCTTTTGGTTCCTGACAAGTGGTATCAGAGCTAAGGTTGCAGGGAGTAGGTTACAGGTCACTCTCAGGGGTTTCTAATTGAGTGGGAGTATAGCAATGGCAGAAGAAAGTACACTAAGAATGGAGGAATTGAAAAGCAAGAATGGTCAATTACGGTGTTATGGAAAGAAAGAGTAGGTAAATAAATATTGTTGGTTGGTAGAAGATCAGCATGAAGGAACTGAAGAAGTAGATGTTGTAGGTGTTGTTGCACAGGATGCTCTGGTATGTTCCTTGGATAAAGTAGAATCTTATTTTATAGATTCTATTGCCTCTTTCCATGCAGCCTGAAATAGAGTATTTTTCCATGTTAAGGTCTTTGGAGACTTTGGAAAGATTTATTTAGGGGCTGGTGTGCCTTGTCAAAGTTTTGGCAAAGGAGAAGTGTAGCTGAAATTGCAGACGGCCAACACATGGGTGTTGAAGGAGGTCATGCAAGTCCCAGTCTTGAAGATGTGGCTAATTTCTTAAAGAAAGTTGGGTGATGAGAGATGCACAGTAACTCTCACAGTGGATTCTTGGAATGTTACCAAGGATGCACTTGAATTAGCATGTGGTAAGAAAGCAGGTACTCTTTATCTACTTACTTGTATTACTAAATCTTCTTTTGTTGTGAAGACGTGGCTTTGTAGGCTTGGTCACATGAGTAAGAAGGAGATGCATGTTCTTAAGAAGAAGTCAGATGTGTTTAAAAAACTTAAGAACTGGAAAGCCTTGGTGTTCATGGAGGAGATGACGGACATAGATCAGTGGAGAAGGCTGAGTAACTCTGAGTAGGGCAGTTTGGACAGAGTTTTGATCCAAAGAGAGCTCGTGGGTAAAAAGTCATCACTCATAAGAGAACACAGGTATTGGCATTGGTCAGGAGGAACCAGTGTCAAACAGACAGGTGCCGATGTCGATCATGTGCAAACCAGAGTAGGTGGTGTCGGGTAGGGTAAGACCGATTTTGGTCAGAGAACTGACATCAGCGACAGGTAGACACCGATGTCGATCAGGAAACTAGCGTCAGTAGTCAGGACAGTTGCATGGAACTGAAGTCGATCGGATGTAGACTGTGTGGTGATCGAGGTTGGTCACTGGAATGAATTTTGGGTAGACAGCAAGCTGTCAATGAGTCTCAAATGCCCATATGGAGGACTGAAAGGGTAAGTAAGCCTCAAATTTGTTATTCCTCTTCTTTATACTCGTTGCTCACTGTAGAGTAGGAAGGATCTAGGAAACAGTGGGAGCATGGCATGAATGAAGAATTTGATTCCTAGGATGTAGAACTAAATGGGAGATTTGGTAGGGTTGCCAGCTGGTATGAAAGCACTGAAAGACGAATAGATTCCTTGGTTAAAGAATAGAGAGAATGGACACGTGAGACAGAAGGCCAGGTCATATGGTCTTGAGGAAGCTCCAGGATAGTGGTATAGGTTTGACAGGTGGAGGACAAAGCATGGCTTTAGTCAATGTCATTATAACCATTGTGGTCTCTTTACCAGGTGGGTGATGATTGCAACATCATCTTGTTACTGTATGTTGTGTGTTTGCTTGATGCAGGGTTACACATACAGGTTTTTTTGAGCTAAAGGTAAAGTTAGTTCAGAGGTGTGTCATGAAGAATTTGGAGGAGCGAAATTCTTTGGCATAAGTGTGTTTCTAGAGACATGGAAGATCACAGGTTGATTTTGTCTAAGAATGATTGTGTGAAACTGGTCAGCATGCCAATGGTTGGACAGTTCTATGAATAGTGTCCTAATTCACATGATGAGGTTAAGTACATGCGTATTGGACCTAAGGTTGCCCACGCAGTGGGAGCTGCCAACAAGTTTGGATCCAATCCAGGAAAGAAGCACTGGAGGGTAGTTCAGTGGATTCTCAGGTATCTGAGAGGAACCAGCAACAGGTCGACATGCTATGCAGGGTCAAGTTCTTTTCTACATGGGTTTGTAGGTGCGAATGTGGCAGGTTATTTGGATGACAAGTGTTGCATCACAGGTTGTGTGGTGGTTGGTCTTCAAGATTGATCTTAAAGAGGGATACAAGCCAGGAAACAAATTAGACAGTGTACAGGTACAGGTACAGTGCAACTATTTATCTCCAAGTGGGAGATTATTAGGTTGTGGAGCTAAAAGCTTCACTGATGCAAACATGGAGGAGGTTGTTGAGAGGTTGTTGAGTTGTAGAGCAACTGATGTCGGTCTAATCAACCGATGTCGGTCATATCTAGTGAGTAGAGAAATTGACATCGGTCAGGTATTGGTCGACGTCGGTCATCTCTAGCCAGACAGGGACGGATGTCAGTCGCTTGTGCGGTTTCAGAACTACTAGTTCACAAATAGTTTGCTAATGAACTAGTTGTTTGCATGTAAAAGGCTAATTTTAGTCTTGAGCTACGAATCTAATTATTGTAATTGGATGTCTAAGTATTGTTTGCATGAGATCTATATAATAGACCCATGGGCTATATTGTAAAGTGTGCTAGTTGAGTAAGAGCAAGGTTAGCTCCTTCAGAGTGAAGAGAGCAAGGTGTGTTCCTCCTAGTGCCACAGTGCCAAGTGTGTATGATCAGGTAGATCTTCAAGTTGTTGCAAGGTCTGGTAGAAGATCCACAGGGGTGCTGCTATGGTAGAATCATAAGGACTTGGTGAGGCAAGGACAAGGGTTCTATCTGAGTAAGTAAGATCATTGATTTGTAAGTGTGTGTGTGTGTGCGTGGTCTAGGTTTACAGGTGTTGCAAAACCAAGTTGATTTGTAGGTGACAACAGGATTAGGGAGATCAATAACACAATAGGTAGCAAGATCAGGTGAGATCTACTTGGAGTACGTTGAGTACTTGGAGTACGGTGTGTACTCGGTCATGGAGTACGTGGAGTACTTGTGTACTGGCAGTAGTGATACTAACTGGTTGGAGGTGAACACCAACTCTGTGTTTGAGTTGTGTGTTGTGACCATAATTGAGAGAGCAAACTCTTGAAAGTTAATTACTGTACACTTGGTGTGGGAAGCCTGTAAGGTGTGGAAGAGTGTGGCGTCTCTTCATTGTCATTTATTTTTGGAAGAGTATTAATACAATTGGGTATTGTCTCTCATATTCTATGTTATTTTTGAATTCTAGTTACTTGTTACTTTTGGTTAAATTTTGCATTTAGTTGCTTGTACATGGTAATCAATTGTGCTTCCGGTTCCTGACACCACTATCAATTATGATAGGAAGATCCTAACCTTTCACCTAGAACTTGGTGAGAAATAGGTGTTTTCACTCCTTAAAGGTGTCTATCATAGTGGTTTTGGTGCTTAGACAAGTCACATATAGATCAATGTCCTCCATCAGTGTGGGACATAATGTAGACTAGGTAATCAAGGATTGTTGCACATGGTATTCAAAGTCATAATAGGTGTGTGAGTGATGATGATGGCACCAATGTCACTAGAATTATTCTTGGATTTCTCTAATGCTAAAGGAATATGAGCCTTAAATTTTTTTTATCCTTCTTAGAATACTCTCAAGTGCTTTAATTCTACACATTATGCTACATTAAGGAATTATGTGTAAGTTGGCTCTTATGCATGGCATTGGATGAAGAGGTGAGACACTACATAATCTTTTCCTCAGACTTGATCTTGGTGATGTTGTGATAAGAATTCCCCTAGAGTTTTAAAATTTAATAATTTCATATTTACATGGATATAAGGTGAAAGTTCATTGATGTACTTTAGCACCTTATTTTGTTCAAACAAGTTCTCTTGTAGGCACCCAGAGTAGTCATGGAATATTTTGGTGTAATATTCCATTGAATGCTCCTTGTGTTAGTGTAATTATTGGAACTTTGTGTATTCATTATCAAAGTGATATAGAGGATAATATTCCTTTAAGACAACAATAAAAGGTCTTCCAAGACTCAATTGGAACATAATATTTCACATGCTTCATGTTGAAGTTCTCCCATTAGTGAAAAATTAGAATAGACATCTTCAACACTACGAAGGTGATCTTCTAAAAATCATTAAATGAGTGACTTATGAGTATGCATCGAGCTATTGAATCCAATCATCCAATATTTTGGCATTGATTTTTCCTTTAAATAGAGGAGTGTAAAGATTGACTTGCACTTTGAAGGGGGTTTATTTTTGAAACCACCATTGAGAAAACTATGGAGCAAGATTGGAAGGCATTGGGTTGAGCTACATCATCAACTCATAAAATTGGCAAAAAAATCTATGTGTTGTGCCTCCAGTACATCTATAATAATCCTTCCAATGCTTAAGGCTACTTCAGGTTATTTCTAGGTGTTATCCATCTTACTGTTGTTAAAACATTTCCCACGTAATCTGAAACAAAATTGATTGATATCCTTCTTTATCTTATTGTGTGCATGTGTTTACAAGCATATAAAAGAGATATACTCTGATACTAATTATTTACACTATAGGGGCCTATGACTAGGCACTTGGGGGTGAAATTATATTAGGGATAACTCACAGTTTTAAGATTGAATTCACATAGAAGTATTCAAATAGAATAATCAACACACATTCAATGGATCAAAAGTTTGATGCTTGCATAAATGTAACTTCTATTCAATGAGAGTGAATATGGAAAAAATACAGTGATGTACAATTAATGTATGACAAAGTATATTTGTAGAGCATGCTTTCTATCACTATGATTGTGTATGGCATAGACTGTATATGGCATCAAACCTTAGATAGATACATATGTTACATGTTTATACATGAAAATACAAGAAGCAGTTATAATTTTTATTGGTTACAATGAAGTCAGTTACAAGTCATTTCACCTTCCTTGTTGAGTGATGGTTGACCTTCCTAGTACGTGGAAGCTAACTACCTAAATGGATTTTTGACATGCTCTAGTTGAGAAGCACCATAGAGTAAGACATGTGGATGCACTGGAGAAAGGCAAGTGCAGGTACATGAGTATATGAATAAGTGAAAATGTGAGATAAATGCATAAGATTGTGAGTAAACATGAGTGTGCTACGTGAGACTACAAGTTGAACTCAAAGTGAGAGGTGTGTGCATTGTGAAATTTCCTAGAGGAAAAGTGTATGTGACATGGGAGCTGTAAATGGATCAATGTGTTCTAAAGAGATCAAGCTATTGTTGGATATTTTATCACTATTTAAAGTTGTTATTTGTTGTAGACCACACTTTTAGCACACAACCTATGGTTTTTTATATCACTATAATTCTTTTCATTTATACAATAAATTTCTTTTCAAAATATTATATTGATTGGTTTTCACTACTCAAGGGCCTACTAATTAAATGGTACTTAAAAACCCAACCAACCCTCGACATAGGCCCTTTAAGATAATTTATTTTATTAAGTTTGAGACATATTTACCACTATATAGAAAGGATATATATATTTTTTTTAAAGGTTACATGTGTCACAATGTGAGATTTGAAAGCATGAAAAGGAAGGGTGGAACAAAACCCATAAGTTAAATTTTCATTTTTTAACATTCTATTAGGATTGGATGTGCTCTTTGGGTTAGTACTATGGTCTTGGAAATAATCTCAAATAAACTCAATTATTTTGTATGAGGTGATTGTCACCTTGAGTATGCATATTAATTTTCAAAATTTGATGATTATCAACAAATCTTATATTATGTAAAGATAAATATTGAAACCCAATACCACCACCATTTTATTCGGCTCTATGAGACTGTCTTGCCAAATTTATTTGTATTTATTTATTTTGGCCTTAGTTTCTACCATCTGGGTGATTTTATTATTTAATGGGTCCCTCTTGGGAGCCTACACTATTATATGTGGCTCAATTTTGAGGAGAAAACCATTGCACCGAAATGGGCTCACAAGTTTGTTCCCAAAAATTTTCACATCATAATGCAACCCTAGTCAAGAATCTCCACCTGATGTTTTACTTGATTCAACTATTTTTGATAGTGATTTTATCTGGCTTGAAACTTATACCCCTATTGGTTAATTTTTGGGAAATATCCCTACCAAATCAATTTTTGTAGTTGAGTGAAAACCAATTGGCACCCCCATGGTGTAAAACTTAAGGAGATTATAAACCTGACCAAGGGTTTTTTCATTTTAAGATTTGAAAACATTAAATAGTGTGTATTCATTAATAAACATGTCCCATGTCATTTTAGAGTATATTTACTTATCTTTTTCCCTGGACCCATGAATTTTTCGTCTCTGATAAATCCAAACTTAAGATCTTTGTTTGGGGTTAATTTCCTAGGTTACCTATGTTTTTCCCCCCTTTTGGAATAGTTTATTTAAATGTTAGGTCATTTCAATTTTTTTGAAATTGACTGGTTGTTGTCACCTACCTTAAACAACACATCTATGGTAAGTTTTTCCTCACATAAGACCTCCATAAAAGCATTGATATATAGATTATCGAACAACAGTTTACCCATGGGGTCCAATATATCAATCTTCCCAAAACATGTTTCAGGTGACAAGATTTAGACCACATGACAAAGGATTACCCTCTTATGGATGCTTTAAATCCTCCACTGAAAACTACACCTAAAACCACCCATTAGATGACACAAGCTAATTATGGATGGAAAGTGGTGGGTCATTGAAACAATCCAAACAACCATAACCCTAAAATCCTTACTTTCAACCCTAAACCTTCTACTTACACTACTATTGTCATTCTTCCCCCACCAACTCCATCCCAGTCTCCTTAGACAAACCCTAGTTTGGATATGACAAGTTCACCTCAAGTCCTTAATGTGATTCTCAAAACTTCAAAAATTCATAACTTCTAGCTTCACTCTCTTTCAAATACAAGACTCATAGTTGTAGAAGGCACTTATCCTAGTTCCTCAAGCATGATATTGTCCTCTTTTTCCACATCATTAGGAAAATTAACACTCATGAATTCCTTATCCTAACAGTGATGAGGAGGCATTTTTACACATACAATGATGACATGTTGTGCTTGTGGAATTTCTAGCCAATATCTAACAACAAAATTTCTTGATTAACTGCTTTGTAACATTAGAAGACCAAGTGGGCGAACCATGAACCTTGATAGTTTCAAATGAATGTTTTATCTTGGAGTGTCCACTGATTTTTAAGTACTTGGTTTGGGACAACTTTAATAAATTTTTAGATACGCATATCATCTTTTTGTAGGAGGTCAAGATCAATGGTTTTAATCTCTATATGGTGCTAAAATCATCTCGTTGAGTGATAGTTATCATATGTCCACACATGATGTAGGAAGAGGTGGTGTTATTAGAATGATTATGCCATTTTAAGCATCATTTTTGATAGATTGTGGTGCGGACCCATCTAACCATGCACTCTAGATGGTTTTCAATTTTGATGGGCAAATCCTTGGGCTTGTTGAACTTTATGCCTCCAATGATGCCATTGATTGATCAAATATTTGGTGGTGGATAGTGAAGCACCTCCTTATGGCCCATTAGATCATCTTTGGAGATTTAAACATGATTGAATTATCAGAAGATAAAAAATTAATCTTACCTATGAGATGGTGTGATGGTGAGAGCCTGGTTCTACATGCATAATAAGTTGGGATTGTATGACCCAAACCATCACCATAGGACGTCCTCTCCCACACCCTATTCACTTGGTTGAAATTTCATCAAGGTAATGAAAAAGATCTTAAAATACTTGGAAAGGCTCTTCTCTCAAATTAAAATATTTTATCCTTTACCCAAAAGTATGATAGACTTGTCAGTGTGATTCCAGATATCCTTCTTTTTAACCACCATCAAATCAAATTTTCTTTTTAACCAAAAACTACAACAACCAATTTTATCACAATAGAACCCATTTATAGCATGTTTCTACCCTTTTCCATATAAAGGGAGTGTGAAAACTTGTCCATCACCTTTTTGGAGATTTTGGGTTACGTGATTGGTGGGAGAAAATCATCACCCATATTGCCACTTTTCTCCACTTCTTTGGAGAAAATTTGGATTTGATAAGAAAAAGAACCAGCTGAATCTTTGTGATAGAATTCAATCACCTTTATTAGGAGATGGAATAGGCTCCCTTGGATGGGTTGTTGTAAAATGAAGTGGTATAATTAATACACCAAATCTAACTGGTAAAATTCCCATGGTGCTACGATTCGAGCTTGTATTCATTGGCTTAAAGTTGGGGATCGAGTCTCTAAAGATTTTTTTAGTAAATTAGGATCTCATAAATTAGTTTTGAAAATAAAGACTTTTAAGGATGCTAGTGGACGTATTGCCAATCTCCCATATATCCTTCAAGTCTTTGTTAAGCACTATAAACAAGTCTTTGTTGGATTGTGCTTGACATGGTGAACAAATGGTCTTTGTCGTTCCTTGATGTTTTGTGGGTAACACCTCCTCTTATCCCCTTAGAATTTGGATCTTGGCTTGTGTTGAAAATGAAGATTTATATCAAGAATTTGGCATTATTTGTTTACACTCAAAAGCTTGGTTAAGAATGGTCATGGCACTTGTATTTATAGGTTTTCAACTAAATCTAACCCAAGTGTAGTTAGGTTAGGGTTAGTGTTGGGGTTCCAAATGTAATAAATGATAGACTTATTTATGCATTTATAGAGGCATGGCTCAACATTTCTTATTTTTATGTCATTTATGTTGACATTTTGGAATTCTTGACTTTGAGGATGATGGCATCATCATGACCTCATATTTTATTTAAAAATACTTGTTAGAAATTACATGTTTACTAATTAAAAATGGAATTTATACTTAAGCATTTAATTTGATTTGCTTGGTTAATTAATTTTGCTTAGTCTTTTGGTCATTTCAAGAATTGGGTTAAGTACCCCACTTAATTGGTTGAAAAGGCTAGCTTACTTGGTTGCAAGTTGACTAGGGATGAATTCATGATAGGTTATCATTGTGTACGAGTAATACCCAAAATAGGGATGCCTTCACACAATTCTATGCACTTATGTCAAATGTGTGGATGAATTTTGGATGTTCAGGTGATTTCTAGGTTTAATTTGCATAGTTTGGTAGCAATCAATTTGAAGTACGTTTAGACACAAAAGTGGCCAAAAAGGAGTGTCTATAGTTATCACCAATTGGAGACCTATAAATCTCCTAAATGTTTCCAATAAGATAAATTCCAGAGCTTTAGTCCTCAAAATCAAATATTTCCTCCCCCTTATTTAGACTTGAACAAGTTGGTTTCATCTAAAAAGATATATTCTAGACAATTATTTTTGTGTGGGAAGGAATGGAATCGGATTATGTATTTAAACAAAAACCTTTATTCATTAACATAAATTTTTAAAAATCCTATGATATAATTGAATATCTCTTTACCTTAGCCATGTTTCAAGCTTTGGGGTTTGGTCCTAGGTTTATTCACTTTATTCAAACCCTCTTCTAAGACATCTTGGCTTGTCTTACCATTAATGGCCACCAATCTAAGAGTTTTTGTCTCTTTTGCTCTATTAGATGATGTTTCCCTCTTGTACCCTTCTTGTATATTTTAGTTGTCGAGGGTTTGGTCTATTTAATGGGAGACTATACTTTCATAGGTCTTGTTAAAGGCATCACTCTTCCCATGACACCTCACTTCTAGCTCTTAATGGGTATTTCATGGATGAATCCTTTCTCATTCTTCAAGAAGAAGAAGAAGTTGTTTGAAATGTTATGGAATGTTTTTAGATATTTTATTTGGTCTTTGGCTCCAAAATTCAGTGGGCCAAGACTCAAATTTATAAACAAAGTTATGGTCTTCTACCTAGCTGGCTTGAAGTCTAAAAATGGAATTGGATTTTCCATGGAGAGATGTTCAAAATTTTGGGTATTCCTTTTGCCTTTCAGGGTTCTCAAGATGATATTTGGAACCATGTCATTCTCAAAGTGGAAAATAAATTATCCTATTGGATTACCAAACCCCTCTCCCTAGATGGAAAATTTTAGATTTATTCTAAAGTTCTTGTAGTAACTCATGTTTTCTATTCTTCTTCAACGGCTCCTTCTGAATCAACCTATAGGAAGCTTGAAAATTTACTAAAAGGATTTCTTTGGGCCAACTATTAAGGGAATAAAGTGTTCCACAGTGTTGTCTAGGAGATTTTCTACCAACTGAGAGAAGTTTGAGGGTTAGGTCTCATTGATATTTCTAAGTAAGGTCTCGCCCTTTGTACCAAATGGATAGTTAGATAACTTGAAGGGTAGAAGGATTTTAAAATTCTCCTTTGACACTGCATCTCATCTGAAATACCATTTGGCAAAACTAGGGTTTTAAAACTTACTTATTACCCAATCCCAATTAAAATCACATGTAATTTTATGGTCAAACCCATAATTAGGTCCTAATAAACAATTAAGCCACAGCTAAGGTGGAAAGGGGATGGTTTTTCGATCTGGTCTTTCCATTAATGACCATTCCATTTGGTTGTCCATAGTGATCACCATTAATGAGAAACCCTTGGCATAATTCCCTAGACTAAAAACATTTCAGCTTTTTTGTATAGGTATTCAAGTCCTAGGGGTTATTTTTGACAATCATTATAGATCTTGGGTCAACTATCTTGAGTTAAGGACTAAATTCAAGTTAAACACTCAAGATTTTGAGTCTATTTATGAGACCCATATGTTTGCACTAGACTATTCTTTACATAAAATTGGTGTTAAAGGGTCTCCCAAATGGTGGAAAGATTGGAATTGCACTATTTCCACCCATGTGATTTGGTATCAACCTCAGCTTGATTATCAATGGCTCGCTCCCGTCAATTCCCCTTAGTAGAAGCTCAATAAATGATGGAATACCAATAAATCCCCCTCCTTTTGGAACATGAGGTTACAAACCTTCTAGTCTACCATGGTGAAACTTAAAAAAATCATTTTTGACCTAGTGTATTCTCTACTAGGGTCTCCCTATGGGAGTTAGGATTAGTCACATGAGGATCCCCTCTCCCAGATGCTCTGTTTATGGCCAATCCAAGTTTTTAAAACACGTCTTTTGGTCTTGTGCTGGAGCTCAGGACACATGTTAATGGATTCACTCCCTATCCTTTCCGATCAAAGCCTTTTTATTAGAACATTTCCCTCTTAGGGGACTCTACTCTCATCTTTATAAGATAGAACAAAATATGGCATATTTATTAAATTTAAATTATTTTTACTCTCTGGAAAGACATGAATGTAGCTATATTTAATGAAAACTACTTAGATAAATTTCTTACCATTGCTAACACAATCTATATGTTATCTAATGTAATATTATAGATTTGAGTACATGATAATAAAGTTTCCATTGAGGTTGAGAATATTCATAATTTTATGGGCCATTAGGGTAATGCCCCTTGCATGGTCAATAGAGTACCTCTTGAGGCCCCTCGTGATCATCAGAATAGAGTGCAAGAGCTATGTGGGCATGGCTGTAGGCAATAAAGGTCTACACCTCCATCTCTTCCCTATGGGATATTCTCTCATTTTGGTGGGTATAAAGGGAAGCCTTCACCCCATGCTAATCTGATCACACTAGGTTCAGTCTTCCATGCAGAGATTCTCAAGGGAAGTTCCCTTGGCTGACACTTACAATATTTCCCCCTCATGGGTAGGTAGAAGAAGGTGAAGAGGAAAAGAAACAAGAAGATGGATGGAACATACATGATATTTCTCCCCCTCATGGAGAAGTCTAAGGAGACAAGCTAGATATTCTATTGTTTCTTTCTGCAGGGCTAGTGGCTCCTGTTACTTATTATTGGTTGTTATTTCTTTCATCTTATAATGTTGATATCACTACAATTATAACTTATCTATGATTGAAATTCTCAGTATTTTTTTTTCACTCAGTGGTTGTGTGTTGAAATTTTTGGGTGTGATCTCATACTACCCGTCTTACGAGTGAATATACAATACGTTTATTTTATTTAAGTAATATATGATGTGTTTAAATAACTAAAAAATTGAAACCCTATGTAAATAAAGTATCACTAGATTCAAAATAATTAATTAGGTATTTTTTTGCTTTGTGTATGAATTGTGATGCATAGTTAAATTAAATGGTATTTGTGTCACATTCTAAGGGAGAGGAGCTATTACTTATAAATCTAACTTGACATCCACATGGCACCTAAATGGTGCCATATCATCACTTGAAATTTATCCTATAGTTGACTTAATATGTATTTAATTTATATATTATATTTGGTGTGTTAAAGTGGAGGGAAATCCACATTTTAAATTGTTTTAAACTAGGTAATTTGAAATGTGATACAAACTAGGTTAGTCCTATATATTTATATTAGGTACTTAATTGTCATAAATTTGATGGGTCATGATGTGATTGATTACTTTACACCTTTATTAAGTACAAATTTTACAATAATGAGTAAATTTTAAAACTACTTTTCATGTAAGAGAGAAGTGTCAACAGATGAATATGTACCAATAATTGAAATGGGTTTTGAATACATGTCTTATAGTTGAATTAGTACTACCTAATACTTATCATATTATCTAACCTTCACCTCATACAACCAATCATGTCCTGAGATGTCAAATTCTCAATAATTAATATATTTCATGTATATATTCCATCCTTAACAATATTCTTCATTTATATATTTTAGAAACCAGAAATAATAACATAGAGATAAATCTACATTAATTCTTATAAATATAAATAAAGTTTTATCACTAAGAAAAGAATCAACATATTTTATAAAAAATTGAATCATTTAAAATTAAATAGTATAGAGCTCACATTTTTTGTTGTCTTTATAAAATATCATATACACCATCATATTTAAAATCCTCATATAAATTATTATACATTTTATTGTAGACGTATTAAAAAAACATATTATTATTGTAATGAAATCTTTCTTTATTTAAAAAAATAAATAAAATTATTAGTTCTCTTATACATTTTTATTATTTTAAAAGAAGATACCATAAATTTATTTCGTGAACTACAAATACTCATGTCATATCAAATATATCCTATCACTATATACTACACTTTACAATGTTAACTCTAGTCTTAAAAGTAATTAATTAATCTTTAATCTCATTCTTTAAAGTTTTATATATTTTAATTTATTATGCCTTTAACCTTTATTAGATATTATTCCTTGCAAGATAATATCATCGACGTCATACATTTGGAAAATGAATTTGGTCCTTTTGATAAGACCAAAATTATTCCTAATCACCACCCACAAGAAAAGGTGGTTTGTATTTATTCAGAGTGCTTTATTTTATTGTGAAGATCCACCTATTGTACTATAAAATGTTTTTAATTTATTTTCACATTAAATGGTTTAGAATGTTTTTATTATATTTATTGAATATTATAATTTAGTATGTGTAATTTAAAAAGAATAGAGATGTTGATATTTATATAATTCAATAAATAAAGTTAATATTAAATTATTATTAAAGGGAATGTAAAGTTGATACAAATTTGATATTGTGTATGATATAATAGTGTCAATTTTGTATTGTGTATTTTATATTCCATTCATTTTCATTTTATATAAAGTCTTCAAAAGTCATTTTAATATATATATAAAAAATTCTATTTTCATATATATATATATATATATATATATATATATATCCATCCAAACAATCCTCCTCCAACACTTAAGGAGGAATGACATCAATTCTGTTGGGTTTTAATTAGAAAATACGTAAACGTTTTTTTTAAACATATAAATTATAAATAGATTACATCATGAGAATCTAAGCAGATCATTAAAAAATGCTCTAAGAGTGATAATTGTAATTAAGCACATGACATCTAATAGTTACTGATCACTATTAATATATGAAAATGCATCATATTACATTCATAGAAGTAAATACAAATATCCAATCACTACTAGTACAATACACAATCTATGTTGTCAATCCACGGTACAGGCAATTACATTTCTACATGAAATGCTTTCAATGGTGAATACAATATAATACAATGTAAAAAAATAAGATACAAGGCTCCCTAAAGCATGAGTTCCCCGGCCTCACTAGTATCTATTACAATCTCAAGATTCATCTCAAAATTAGTATTGTTGTGGGGAGAGAGAGAATCATCCGATCACTTTTTCACACCAACCACGGACCAACAATCCCCCACACTGAACCCATTAGGGAATGGCCTTCCCTTTATGGATGAGTAGATAGCGACGGTGCATGAATTTAAAATAACAAGCAAGTACCCATGTGTTGTATGATTTCTAAAACTAAATATGTAGTATATCATAGAAAACCTTTTTTTATTGCAAGATATCGCACATACATGTAAATCATACTCATAAAATGAAAATGTCTCACTAAACATACTTTTCATATAAATATACAATAAATAGTGATCTATGCATCTATCAAATTCATACACACCATCTGATCGGGTCGCCCTCATCTGACATTGTGATGTTAGTAAGCCAGTAGAATCTGTCTCACTTCTTACTCAGTATTAACAAAGTGAGATTGATCAAATGCCATTTAACCACAAGATTTATTTAATTTACATCCCACTAGTAATCTTATCACTACACATGCTAAATATAGGAGTAAACAAATATTCTATGTGTGAATGAATATTACATTATTACATAACCCATACTAGAAATAATGACTAAAGTTTTATACCATCCAGGTAATATATATATATATATATATATATATATATATATATATATATATATATATATATATATATATATATATATATATATATATAAACTATAGATTCCAAAGACCATAATAAGTTTCAAACATATTACACCCCTATATTATCATAGTCTAATATTCTAAGACATAACTACTAGTTTTTCATAATCAATCATACAAAGTAGTCTTAAATACATGAAACCATAAACTTTTATTCAGGCAACTAAATATAACAAATCAAGTCATAATTTTAAAAATCATATAAAAGTCTAATCTAGAATTTGTTACACTCTCAAGATTGTATGCACACATACGTAATGTCCTACTAACTATCATAAAACACACTGTTCAATTAATAACCAACACATATTTTTACATAAGTGTGAATCTAGACATAATAAAAATAATATGTACCATCCGGGTATAACATACGTTAATATTGTAGTACTCTATGACATCCTATACTATTATAGTTCACAATAATATCTCTATACATAACCAAACTTATGATTTTATGAGTCAAACCACTGACACTTATAAATAATAATCAAGTACGAGTTATACCACTCAAGTATACCTTAGGTTTAGACTATATACAAGTAATCAAAAGAACATAACCTATAGGCATGCATTCCAAAGTATTATTTTAATTTATAAATGTCTAATCACTTACACATATTAATACTCTCACAATATATATTGCACACAAATTTTTATCACTAATAGTTATCATAATATTGGATAACTCTAAATCAACTTATACCTCGTATGAATATAACTCAAGGGCCAGTATTCATATAGTTAAAGTTTTTTTATTTCTCAAAATATTATATCTTATTATCAATCTATTACTTTAGATATAGACATATTATCTAATGCACCTATGTAAGTTATATAAATATATGAATACCCAAGTCCATGTATAGATATATTTCTATATGAACACCCTCATACACTTTAGTTGTTCTCAAAAGTACTTACCAAAATACAAATATGGATTGCAAAGTTCAATAATCAATTGAATTCTGACCAATGACTTAACATGGTTTCATCAATCGTTATTGCCATACAAGCAGGTTAACAAATTAGATACATAAATAAATTGTCTACATACAAATTTTACTTTTTTCAAGTCAAATTGACATCAAACACTGTTATGGATATCTCGACATGACTTGGAATATATACCATCTAGTTATAATATACTATACTCCATATAAATACTCAATAAATAAATAGTATCTTCAATAGCATGACAACTAATATTTGCTCTTATAATATGATTTATAATTTGATTAATATTTACATCAACTACTTGAAAATAACTATTACTTGAAGTAAACTAATAGATATTAGTTGAGTCCGAATAGCCACTTGGTTATTTCTTATATCCTTAACTATTTGGTTACGTGGATGTTACATAATTAAATAGCCTTATTTTTAATATTCATCTACTAAACTCAACACTCTATTTTTTAACACTAAAATCTTGTTATGGATTGGTCTTCCCATATGTCAATATTTCAAGTGCAATAGTAAAATGTAGTTGTTTATCTCATATCGTGTACTCACTATAAAAGGTTTCATTTCATTATGATTTGTTACTCTAAATGATTTGACCTATTTGGTCGGCCAAGAATCATCTAACATATTCTCACACAAAACATCTTAGAGGCATTGATAATGCATTTATGTTTAGATTGGAGAAGAAGATCTGAATGACATTGTAATGGTAGATTAGATGGTTTGTATACCATATTTTCTTTCCATTTATATTCATGTGTTCATAGTGCATCATCCTTTCTAATTCAACAAAGGCACCATCTATCCTAGGAAACATGCAACAATAGAATGATCATATTTTGTATGATAATGACAATTAGAGCATGCCTTTTGCTCTAGCTAATTGTTGGGATATATCTAAAATAGCCTTTGACAAAAAAAATTTGATGAGTGAGTGACGCCTCTTTGCCAAGTGAACAGGTGGCGAGTTGGTAACGTGCATGCAACAATCAACAACTAAATCTATTATTTATTTAGTCTTCCAATTAATATCTAGTATTTTAGTGATTTACTAATTCTTTTTTAACAAAGTATACAAATAATTCCAACATTGATTTCAAATCAAGGGGGTGTAATAAAAAGAAGCAAGTTAGAATTGAAAGCATCACAATTATCATAAAGATCCCATTATAATCACGCTCATTTCTTAAAATGCAACTCGGGCTCAAAGTATAACTCAAGCTGGTAGTGCAACTTGATTCAAACTGTAATACAAAAATTTGAGGCAAAAATAAAGTTTAATTGAACATTTAATCTTACATTAAAGAGGAAACATAGTTTCCTTCGTATATTTACTATTTCTTTCTGATGTAGAAGCTACCTCAAGGCCCAAAAATCTATAAAATGCTATGGTTCACGATTGTAACATCATCTTTGGTGATATCATTGCCACCATCAAAAGAGATTTGTCTTTGCTGCCATTATTATTATTGTTATATTACCTCATTTTGAGTAGCTAATGTGTGTTTTTTAACAAAATGACTATAAAAATGAAATATTACTATGTGTGTGTGTGTGTGTGTGTGTGTGTGTGTGTGTGTATAAACTACATAAATTACCATTTATTAAATTAATATAGAAATTATAGATCGTTGTAGGGTTACAGATCGCTATAGTTTCCCAAGGATTGTAGATTCAGGAATTCAAGTTTCTTATATCTAAAATCCCTATATCTTTTTTTTTTAAATCGTTGTTTATCAAACTTAGCTTAAAATACAAATCATCATCATCATCATCATCATCTATATATATATATATATATATATATATATATATATATATATATATATAAACTACAACACCTACCTCAATAATGGCATCCGGATGGAACAACATGATCTAGAATAGAATATTTACATGACTTGACTTCTTTGTTGCACCATTCCACCTTATTCTTACCCTTCTCTGTCCTTTTTCCTACGCATCTCCCTTTATTATTAAATAATCTCATTCATATAGATCCAATTTCCATGCAAAAATTTATTTAATTTAACATTTAGTTTTTCTAAATCTAATAATAATACTTCACTTGAGCTTTTATTTAATCTTTAAATCATGCATAATCACCACTTTGCTATTTTAGTTTAACAAACAATTATATTCACTTAACTTTAAACATGATTTATTTCAAAAATCATGCATGTTTTTAATCTTTGCTCAAGGCCATGTTAATAAATAGCTTAAGCCCACTTGAGTCATTATAAAAGGACTTAATTGTCTTCAAATCCCATGAATTCTAGGTAAAAGATTTAGCACTTTAAGTATGCGTTATCTAGACAACTAATTTTTTTAATTTAATTTTAATAGGTAATTATCTCTTTAAAATATTAATTGAATTAAATTAATAATTTTAGTATAGCATAAGACTAATGCCACTTATATTTAAATCCTTTAACTAAGGTTAATTTATTAGGATATAGTAGCAATGCGACTATATAATTATATAACAACATTGTATGCATAAATTTATGCACTATATTTATACAGAAAATCACATAATCAAATCATCACAAACATCAATCAAAACATGATCATAACAGAATATTTAAGTACTCAAAACAAACTAACTATCTAGATCAAACAGAAAGTTAAAAAAGTTATTTTATTATGATGTGTGTGTTGGGTTACTAACAGCCCCTCTGTCATCCACCAATCATCCCATCTACGCCATCCTCTCCAATGATGCTCTCCCTCTATCAGGCTCTGAGGGTAAAATCAATTCTGCATCCACAACATGATAAGTAAATAGTTAGTTTGTATCATCATCACAAACACACACACACACACACACACACACACACACACACACACACACACACACACACACACAACTATGATGCATAACTAACTAATATACTTTCATAATGTATAGAAATAATAAAGTATAACTGTCACATAATTAATCTATTATGCAAACAAAATAACATATTATGAATATAGGATTGTAATAGGGGAGATTAATGTTGTGTTCGTATATGAAATCAAAATCAAAATAACACACTAATATCTAACACCTTAAGCTTATCTCAATGGGGGAGCTTAGTTGACAAGACTAGAATGGAAAACATAATTAAAATGCAAAAATAATTTTTTTTACCTTCCTTGGATGCTCTAAATAGTTTGTTAAAGTGGCTTGCTCGATTTATGTTCATGAAGTCTGCATCAATGAATTTTGGCTACCTCCATCTCTTATTAGCACTATGTTTGGATTTTGGCTTGGCTCAATAATTTGATAATATAACACTAATTGCAATGAATTTTTGAATGCATTTGGGCATTATAAGTTTGGCATAAAAGAGCTTTTTATTCAATAGGCAAGGTCTCCTATTTATAAATTTTTGGAATGATTTGGAATCAACCTAAATAGTTCATCCCAATATGAAGATGTGTGGCTAAGGATTAATTTAATTATGTAATTAAAATTCATAGATATGCTCATCAATATTTGAGATAGAGGGACATTAACTAGGCATGGAGGGTCTTAATGAGGCATGAGAGGCATTAATTTATATATTTGTGGCATTTATGGTTTGTGGATGCCACCCCATAGAATGATGTCATTTGATGATGCAGTTAATGACAATCAATTTATAAAAAGTATTTATTCAAAAAGTTTCATGTAAAATTAACTTAATCTTTTATTTGATTTAATTAGCCTTAAACATGATTAGTCAACTTTGATGTAAAACCTTGGTAATTTGTGCACAAATTAATGAAATTGGTTAAAATGCTGTATTATTCGCTTGAAATTTGACTAAATTAGAATTGGAAGTCGATGTTAGATGCATTGAAACCATTATCCCATTTAGGATGATGTCAACACAAAACAATAAAGGTGCATATATTGTGTAAAAAAATTGATAGAAAAGAGCAATCCAAAGCACCCAAATGCAAAATTGGCATTTTGACTCAAAATGATCTGATTAAAGTTCGCTGATTCATAAATTGCATTGCCACATTTAATGAAACTCTATCCAAAATTGACACTTGAATATATCAATTTCAACTCATTTATTATGTTTTAGTATTTTTAGGCCAATTTTTGCATTTTAGTGGAAATTGGTCAAAAGTTTGATTGGAGGTTATTGGTGACCAGATTTAGATGTCTAAAGTTTACCCTTATTTGATAAGGTGTTGCAAGCTATAAACACAGTAAAATATTTTCAAAGAATGAAAAGGTCATGTATGCCTACAACTGTAATGATGATAAACTGATTATATGATGCCCCCTTGAGGGAACGGTTGGCACAAGGAAAGGTCGACAAGCGGTCCCTCGAAAGAAAGAATGGAGATGAGGGGACCAAAGAAAGAAAAATGATGGGATGAAAACACAATGATATTGAAGTAGTCAAAATCATTGAGAATGCAAGTGGGATGGTGTACAATAATTTTTCCAAATGTGGTTGTAAGCATTGTACCTTGATAGTGGTAATGTGACATAAAAACACAATGATTTACCCAAAGTCAGTTATAATCATTGAGAAGATGAAGCTATCCCAATTAAGATAGACAAACAAGATAAAAACATACCCCTATATGGGTAAAAAAATTAAAGTGGTGACAACACAATAATTTTTCCAAAGGTGGTTATAATCATTGAGAAATACCATTAGGATGGTATGCAATGATTTACCCATAAGTGGTTATAATCATTAGACCTCAATTATGAAAAACATGATTGATTTAGATAATGATGATAATAATCTAATACAAAGGATAAAGATGAATTGGGACAACCTATTGGTAGGGGGGTGATCATATGAACTAAACAAAGGTTGAAATTCTTTCATTGTTTAAGTACTCTATGCAGGATATGATTGGGATTGAATTAGGATGTCAGTGCCGAAGAGATGTCAATGTTGTCATTACTAAATAGACTTCTTGAAGTTAACATTTGTCGTATCATGTGTTAACAGGAATCATGATATAACATCATGAGGACTTGGCCAAAATATGCATAAGGACTAACTCCCATAATCCAATACTCAATAGAAAATAATGCACCAATGATAGAACCATGATGCCAATGTAGACATATGAATATGGATGGATTCAAGTGTAAGTATGGGTAAGGAATCACCTAACGAATGCACATAGATTGAATCAAGACAATAGTACTGAAAGCAAACAAACAAGCATACAAGAAAAATAATAAAAAAATAAACAATTTAAATTTAAGCCATACGAACATTGCCCCTAGAAAATAGGTGACAACTTAACAAACTAATAAAATGTGGGAATAGAAGGAAAAAAAGGGGTGTTCAAGCTGTCTTCATATGCACTAGGCAAGTAGATGTTGCCTACATAGTTCTATGGATGTAATATCCAATAAAAACTTCAAGCCAAATGTAGTTCTCTTAAGAAATAGAAATGGAATGATAATTGATGAAAAACCATAATGAATGTAATAGAAGAATAGGAATGGTCTTGAAAAATGACAAGTGCATGGGATAAAAGGCCAAAAAAGATGGGGAAATTAAGTGACAAGTGATTGGATTATAACTTAGTAAGGGTTCCCATAATCCTTAAGATAGAAAAGTGGTCAATGTTTTTGGTTTTTTCTAATGATTTTACAAATATTTTTTTAGAATTTTTAGAGTATCTCAACTTGATCAAGAATGATAAGATACTAAATGGTTCAAGCTTGTAAAATTATGAGAGCATTACTTAGATTGCTCGTAAAATGGTGAGAGCATGGTTGGAAAGGGTGACTAAGGTAACCTCAACATGAATTGAGCATTGCCTACATAATCTTGAAATAACCTTAAGTCATAATAATTTAGTCCACACAAAAGGTGAGGAAAAACCAACTAGGTCCCAACAAGTTCTCAAATCCAGCAAATGGCAAGTCAAATCAAAACAATAATGACAAGGTGATGCGACAATGCATGATAAACAAATATTGCCCCTAGTTTGCCCATAGGCAGTTATAACTAAGATCCAACAGATCAGATCAATGATACTAATTTGCCCACATGTGGTTATAATTAGTAGCAAGACTGGTGAACACTAATTTTCTCATAGACAGTTATAATTAAGGTCACATAAACAAACTTGATATAGGATGGGAAATGAAAGATATCTTTCTAGATCAACTATCACACTACTTTCATAGATTTTCATTATAAACATGGATTTGATTGATTATTGAAACTTTATTGGAATCCCCTCATAAAAAGGTGTGAGAAGAACTAAAGTAACCAAAATCAAACCATGATTGGGTAGGATGACTAAAAATAGGCTTTGGTCTAGATAGGAATGGAATGATAGGATGGTATGGTCTTGTTAAGGATAATGATGGTTTGATTGATTGGATAAAATGGTAAGAGGGTTTTCCCCAAGTGATGGAGGTGAGTGGCTAGGTATATGATAATGACAAAAATATATGTAATAATGGTAATAGTATGTGTTTTTAGCTTGGGTGATTGTTGGTTTTTTATGTGTTTGGCCTGGGTATGCTAAATGACATAAGATTCTATTATTCCTATTGAAGTGCAGCTACACATCTTGATCAACAAATGAGATAACTAGAATAATCAGTCATGTTAATTTCTACTGCATACCTCATCTAAATAGTTGCTCTATCAAGAACTAGCTACAAATTTAGTTGTCAAGAATGTTGTTGTGATCTTTGTTAGTCATTGATTTTGATTCTCTCAAATGTCAAGACAAGTATCTTTATAGCCTCTACAAAGGAAAGTGCAACTTGGGATGGTAAATAAAGATAAATAATGGATGGTTGTTTATGAAATGGAATGGTGGATGATAATGGAATGAATTATGGTTGGAAAATAAATGAAAATCAGGACTTTCAGTCACACATAATGTTTTTGATGCTAAATTCAACATAACTTTGGATGTGGTAGGGTCAAAGACATTTGAAGATGCTCTTGATAGGACCATCAAATTTGTATGTTGTTTGGGCTTGAGAGTAGCTACCATCTGATTAGACTGTAGATTGGAAGCTATTTTGATTTGATCTTAAAAAATGTCTTCATTAAGTAGTGAATAACTTTTGTGCTTAGTTATTAGTGCGTCAATGAGGTTTTCACCAATGAAGTTGTCTTGATTGTTCCATAATACCTTTGAGAAGTTTTCACTAAGGAATGTTGAATTTTGACTTTGATTGTTTTCTAACACTTCTAAAAACATTTCACTAAAAGATGCTGAGTTTGAACTTTGCTTGTCCCCTACTTCCTCTGAAAATGATTCACTAGGAGAGTGTTCTTCTACTATATGAATGTGGTCTTGGCCTTCTTTCTCTTCTTCAACTGCTTGTTAGGTTGTGGAGCTAAAAGCTTCACCCAAATGCAAACATGGAGGGTTGCTGAGTGTCACAGTCGCCGAGGTTGGCAGGCCACACCGACATCAGGCAGGGGTCGACAAAAAGCAATCGACATCGACAGGAGTCAGCCGACATCGGTCACCTCCAGTCAGACAAGGACCGACGTCGGTCACCTGTGCGGTTCCAAAATTGGTTGTTGACGAACAGTCAGTTAGTTGAACGGGTTGTTTCCATGTTAAAGACTACTTCGAGTCTTGAGCCGCTTGTCTAAATTAGTGTATGCATGAGATCTATATAATAGACTCATTGGTTGTATTGTAAAGTGTAGAACTAGGAGAGTTCTTCCCATGGTAGAATCAAGTAGGATTCTTCATGTATGTAAGATCAGGTTTGATCTAAAGGGTGTTGCAAGATCATGGTGGAGATTTACATGTGATAAGTAAGATCGGGTTGGTTTGTAGGGGTGTGTGTATGCAAGGGTCAAAAGGAGATCGGTGGGGGAGCAAGATCCAAGGTAACAACAATACATCAAGGAGCAAGATCATGGTGAGATCTACTTGGAGTATCGGTTCTTACTCAGTTGTACTGACAGTATAATGAGGTGAACAATAGGTTGTGTTAGCTGTGTGTTGTGACCTGTATTGAGAGAAGATTACTCTTGAGGGAAGATTATTGGTATGCCCATAAAGTGGAAGAAGAGTGTGATCTCTTTATTGTAATTTCCTTCTGTAATGAGTTGAATACAATTGTGTGTTGCCTCCTGTGTTGTTTCTCATTGATAGTTACTTGTACTTCTAGTTATTTCTGCATCTTAAGTTGCTTATACAATGGTAATCATGTGTGCTCTTAATTTTGACAAGTTGTGTCAGAGCTTTGGGGAACCTAGGTCCTATCAAATGGTATCAGAGCGAGGTTGGAGGTTCTCAGAGCGAGGTTTACTAACAGGTGGTTTCAGATCTATTAAGTGTTGTTGAGTATAGGTTACTCTCAGGGGTTTTTGATTGAGTGGGAGTATAGCAATGGCAGAAGAAGGTAAGCTGAGAATGGAGAAATTCAGACACAGGTGTAGCACCACAGGGTGTGTGGAGGTTGGTCTTCAAGATTGAGCTTGAAGAGGAATACAAGCTAGGATACAGATTAGACAATGTACTGGTATAGGTACAAGTGCAACTATTTATCTCCAAGTGGGAGATTATTAGGTTATGGAGCTAAAAGCTTCACCCGGATGCAAACATGGAGGGTTGCTAAGTGTCACAGTCGCTGACATCGACAGGCCACACCGACGTCGGGTAGGGGTCGACAGAAAACAACTGACATCAGCAAGAGTCAGCCGACGTCGGTCACCTCCAGTAAGACAGAGACCTGCGTCGGTCACCTGTGTGGTTCCAGAACTGGTTGTTGACGAACAGTTAGTTAGTTGAACGGGTTGTTTGCATGTTAAAGACTACTTTGAGTCTTGAGCCGCTTGTCTAAATTAGTGTATGCATGAGATCTATATAATCAAGTGTAGAACTAGGAGAGTTCTTCCCATGGTAGAATCAAGTAGGATTCTTCATGTATGTAAGATCAGGTTTGATCTGTAGGGTGTTGCAAGATCATGGTGGAGATCTACATGTGATAAGTAAGATCGGGTTGGTCTGCAGGGGTGTGTATATGTGAGGGTCAAAAGGAGATTGGCGGGGGAGAAAGATCCAAGGTGACATCAATACATCAAGGAGCAAGATCATGGTGAGATCTACTTGGAGTACCGGTTCGTACTCGATTGTACTGATAGTGCAATGAGGTGAACAACAGCTTGTGTTAGCTGTGTGTTGTGACCTGTATTGAGAGAAGATTACTCTTGAGGGAAGATTACTAGTATGCCCAAAAATTGGAAGAAGAGTTTGATCTCTTTATTGTAATTTCCTTCTGTAATGAGTTGAATACAATTATGTGTTGCCTCTCATATTCTGTGTTGTTTCTCATTGATAGTTACTTGTACTTCTGGTTATTTTTGCATCTTGAGTTACTTATACAATGGTAATCATGTGTGCTCTTAATTCTGACAAGTTGTGTCAGAGCTTTGGGGAACCTAGGTCCTATCAAATGGTATCAAAGCGAGGTTGGAGGTTCTGATACCAATTGTTAGGAACCCGTGGAAACACAATTGATTACCATATACAAGCAACTTAAGATGCGAAATTAACCAAAAGTAACAAGTAACTAGAAACCAGAAACAACACAAAATATGAGAGACAATACACAATTGTATTAATACTCATCCAGAAAAGAATACAATAAAGAAGATGCCATTTCTTCTTCACACCTCTCAGAGGCTTCCCACACCTCAAGTGTACAGTAATTCTTTCCTCAAAGCTCTCTCTCTTACGGTCCCAACACACAACTCAAACACAGAGTTGATGTTCACCTCCAACCAGTTAGTATCCACTACTGCCAGTACACCAGTGCTCCACGTACACCACAACTACTCCATGTACTCCAAGTAGATCTCCCTTGAACTGCAACAACCTACAACCCAAATGATCTTACTTATGGAAGGAACTACCTTGCCTTCCTCTCTTGCTCTAGACCGAGTACACACTGTACTCCAAGTAGATCTCTCCTGATCTTACTCCTTGTTGTGTTGCTGTCCTCCCTGATCTTGCACACCTGCAAATCAATCTGGTTCTACACACTTGCAAACCTGGATCTTGCACACACATACACCTGTAGATCAATGATCTTACTTACCCATGTAGATCTCTAAACTTGGCCTTACAACACCTGCTGACTGAGATCCTACACACCTGAAGAACCCTTCTGATTCTCCAAAACTAGCACCCACACTTGGCACTACTGTGGAACTAGGAAGAACACCCTTGCTCACTTCACACACAGAAGGAGCTAACTTTGCTCAACTCAAACTAGAATGAATTACAATATAGCCCATGAGTCTAATATATAGATCTCATGCAAATAATAATTAGACACCTAATTACAATAATTAGATCCATAGCTTCTAGTCTAAAATTGGCTCTTAACATGCAAACACTCGGTTCGTTAACAAACTGTCTGTGAATTGGCATTTCTGGAACCACACAAGTGACCGATGTCAGTCCCTGTCATGCTGGAGATGACCGACGTTGACCGATACCTGACTGATGTCGTTTGCCTTTCCCACTGTATATGACCAACGTCGATTGATCAGACCAACATCGGTTGCCTTGCAACTTAGCAACCTCTCAACAACCTCCTCCATGTCTGCAACAGTGAAGCTTTTAGCTCCACAACCTAACACTGCTATGTGACCATGGATGCAGTTTAATGAAGTGTGATTTTGTCAGTCCCAATGGACACTTGTGGGAGATGGAATGTCAATAATATGGCTATGTTGGTTGAGGGTAATGGCATGTTGAATGGTAATGGAATGAAGAGAGGATACATAATCCTCATAGAAGATACTAAGGTAACTTGTGTCAAAGATAAAGTACTCATCCTCAAAAACTATAGAAGGGTCATAAATGTATTCAAACTGATTTATGAGGCATGCATAACCAATATTATAATAGTCTTGAGTGTATTTTGTTTTTGAATCTAATTCTGACTCTAAGGGACTTTGAATCTGATGTCAAGACTGATGTTTATTCTTTTTCTGATGTTAAATCTGATATCGATTCAAAAATAAAATGTGAATATAACTCTAATTCTTCATCTGATGGGTACTCTGTTACAATAATGTCTTGTTAAATTTTTGGTATTAGACAAGTGATGGCCTATGATGGCATAATGGGCTTCATAAAGACTAGTTTGTCAAAGTGAGACTTTTCTATAATGGAAAAAATGTCAAGAGACAATTCCTCAGAGACTTGATTGATAATAGGAGGCTCTTGAAAAATAGGCATATGGTTGAGGTAATGATTTGCCCAAAGGTTGTTATAATCATTAAGAAGTGACTCAAGAAAGACGGGCTTGTTAGAGTGAGACTCTTTGACAACTGATACAGGATCAATAGGTGATTCATCAAAACTTGACTTATCACTAGCGATTGGCTCGACAAAAACATCTTGAATTGGCTAGTTGTATTGGCCTTGGTTTCTAATGAGTTAGAAAATACTAGTTTTGAGCACAACTTGGTCTTTGAATGATTGGATGGGTTGAGGTTTTGATTAGATTGGTATTGGATGAGGAATGGCCTACAGTTGGATAATGGTAGGGTATTAGGGAGCATGATTTCTCACATGAGCTAAAGGATGAAGTCTTGAAATAGTAACAACGGGGTGGTGCAGGGCTTGGTTGTTCGTACATGCCAAAGGACTAGGTCCTGAGATGATTAAGGCACATTATGGAGCTTTATTCTTACACAACCCAAAAGATGAAGTCCTAAAAAGGCAAGTTTGGGTCATTATGGAGCATGGTTTCTTGCACAAGCCAAAGGATGAGGTCCTAGTATAGAAATGGTGAGACATTTTAGTCTTAGAATAGAATGGTATGATGTGGTAGACCCTGATTAATCGCATAAGACAAAGCATCAAAGTTCTCCTCATAAACCATATCATCTCAGTTGGGGTTTTGAGTTGGATTGTAAGTTGATCCTTAACTTTGTTCCCCATATGGAGTATTGTAGGGAGAATAATAAAACTCTTTAGAAAATCTATCTCTGTAAGGGGTTTTAGTCATATTTTGTGTAACCATTCTATCATAAGTTGGATTATATGTGACTCCACCATAAGTGTAGCTAGACATATCTGTATAAATGATGAAAACTCTGAAATAAAAAGGCTTAGATTTTTTCAAACTCTAAAAAACTATGTCCAAAAGACAAAAGGTTCAAACTTGGTCTAACTTGATCGAAAGTGGAGTTGTATCTCCAAATAATGATTTGATTATGGAGATGTATCTCCAAAATAGTTTGGGCTAAATATTTGTCATAAAAAAATTCTAATATCAAATGTCTAATGTTAAATGTCATACACACAAATGGTCAAGCATTTGAATAAAAAATGGCATGTCAAAGGTCTAAGTCAAAGTGTTTTAAACAAGGTCTAAACTAAGAAAGGGAAAAGAGTCACTAGGTCTTTTGTCTAAATGTAGAGTCAAAAGCTAAGATCAAATAGGTTTTACTAAGGCTTTTGGCCAAATGATGTCAAAAGCTAAGCTTGAAACAAAGGATAATGTGAATTTGATTTAATCTAAAAAGTTTGAAAATAATTTTGACATAGAGCTAGCACACGAAATCAAACATAAACATGATCAGTTGGCATAAGCCATAAGGCAATAGACATTTTAAGAAAAGGTTGTGTTCTTCCTAATAAAGGCACAAACAATGATGAGGATAGGCATTTGAACAAATAAATTATCAATAGTTTTTAAATTTGGGTAATTGATTAACTGAAGTTATGTAACCTAAAAGAGAAAGATATGTGTATCATCCCCACAAATTGAGGCGTAAACAAAAATCAATCAATGTTTGAATCCAAACCTTGACAAGGTTAATTGATAACTTAATGTTTAAAACTAGGATTTGACCAAACAAGCTAGACAAGATTGGACATCATGACGATGCATAAATAAGGTCTAAATGGTTGATGTGACATGGTTTGAAACAAATAGTTTTTGGTGTAATGGTAAACAAGTCTTGAAACAAATTGAGTAGCCTAATGATGTAAGCATGCTCAAATGATGTGATAAATTTTATGTTTCAAAGACTCACTTGTAAAATGGTTTGACATGTTTTGGGTAGCATAACACTGTCTTTCATAACTCAAATGACACATGCACAAAAAATTTAGAAAAAAAATTAAGGCACAAGTGTGGTGTAAAATGGCCAGCATAACGTCTCTTTAGACAAAAGAGTGATGTATAAACAAATTGGTTTTGACATGGTTATAAATAAATAATCAATTTTTAGTCTCAAAACATACCAAGCAAAAAATGACCAAAATACACTAAGTATAATCGTCTAAATCCTAGCAAGGGTATCACAATGTGGGTTTTGACTAAAACTAATTAGTTTTTTATCATTCATAGGGGGATCAATTACACAATGACTTTCACATATTGATGTAAAATGAAAACACATAATTTTGTGTCTGTGGCACTTGTCTTATTGAAAAAAGGTCTTACCCTTTTTGCAACCACTACATTCATTGCTTGCTCAGTGTAGTGAGATGTCTAAAGTGAATATATGTCCCATGTGTAACTCCAATACTAGAAGGTGGTTTAACAACTCAAACCTCTGATCCTAATGGGAGTGTTTAAATTCAGTGCCAGGAGATGTAACCCTGGGTTAAAACTTCCCTAAAGAACTTGTGGGAAGTAATGAAGTCCCCCTCACAAGCCAAGTTTGCATAAAAACAAATGACTTAATAGAAAGACTTTAGGGTCATTTCAAGATCACCCAAACTATTGTGAGTTTTTAGGGAGTACTTTAAATGACATTATTTCTATGCCATGGACTAGATATTTTTGTAATAAGGATGACACTTTTGATTCCAAAAGTTCCCTAAAGGGGATGGATATAAGAGCATACATGCAATGTCCCTCTTTTTGTCAATCAAATTCTAATTTTAAAAAAACTATTGAAGACAAAATTTGACAAGTGAGTTCAATTTTAAGCACCAAATGAAAGATTGGGTGGTATTCTTTTGACCCCTTGGTCTTAAGTTGTAACTTTGAAAGCAAAATTTATCAAAACATTTACCTAAGCATCTAATTTTTTTATTAAGCACCAAAACAAGGTTCCTAATTCATTTTAAATTTCAAATAATGTCTAAAAAACATGTTTTAACAAATTTCAAGCTTGATCCTAAAATTAAAAAGTTAGTATGTCCTTTAGCTTTGAAGCTAATTTGCAAATGAGTGAAACAACTTATCAAGACAAGCTCTTTATTTTGAAATTGTTGTTACACAGTCAATCCCATTGTTTCTCTGTAAAATCATAATTTTAGATAACAATATCATTGTTTCAAGTTAGAAAAAATAGAAAACATAATATCGTTGTTCACCTATGAAATCATTTCCAATTTTACCAAATCAATGTTTGGATATGAAAGCACTAGCCAGATTTACAATATCATTGCACATAATGATGATATCGTTATTCTACAAAATCACTACCAAAATCAACAAAATCATTGTTTGGATATGAAATCACTGGCCAAATTCATGTAGAATAATGACATAATTATTTTATAAAATCACTACTCCAATGAATGAAATTGCTGCTCAATGCTAAAAAATCATTATTGTGACAACAACAATATTATAACAGAGATCAAAACTGTGATACTCAAAAACAAAAATGCTACTTCCAAAAAAAATAGATTTTTGACTTAAAATTTCACTCCTTTGGCTTCTTCACTCTAATATTTTACATAAAATTGGCTAGTAGGTTTCTTGAAAGAGCTTTGTGATCAAATTTGTGGGGCTAGGGTCGCATCGGACATGCCATTTGTGAACATAGGATTATAATAGGGGGAGATTAGTGTTGTGTTAGTATATGAAATCAAAATCAAAATAACACACTAATAGCTAAAACCTTAATCCTATCTCAATGGGAGAGCTTAGTTAACAAGACTAGAATGGAAAACATAACTAAAATACAAACGAAACCTTCTTTCACCTTCCTTGGATGCTCCAAACAATTTGTTGAAGTGGCTTGCTTAGTTTGTGCTCATGAAGTCTGCATCAATGAAGTGTGGCTACCTCCATCTCTCCTTGGCACAATGTTTGGCTTTGACTTGGGTCAATAATTTGACATTATAACATTAATTGCAATAGATTTTTGAATGCATTTGGGAATTATAAGTTTTTCATAAAAGAGCTTTTTATTTAATAGGCATGGCCTCCTATTTATAGATTTTTAGAATGGTTTAGAATCAACCTAAACTGGCCATCCCAAGATGAAGATGTGTGGTTAAGGATTAATTCAATTATGTAATTAAAATTTATAAATAGACTCATCAATATTTGGGATAGAGGGGCATTAACTAGGCATGGAGGGTCTTAATGATGCATGGGAGGCATTAATTCAAATATTTATGGCTTGTGGATGCCACCCAATAGGATGATGTCATTTGATGATGCAATTAATGATAATCAATTTATAAAAAAAAATTATTCAACAAGTTCCATGAGAAATTAACTTAAGCTCTTGATTTGGTTTAATTAGACTTAAACATGATTAGTCAACTTTGATGTAAAACCTTGGAAATTTGTGCACAAATTAATCAAATTGGTTAACATATTATGTTATTAGCTCAAAATTTGACTGGATTAGAATTGGAAGTTGATGTTAGATGCATTGAAACCGTTCTCCCATTTAAGATGATGTCAACACCAAATAACAAAGGCACATGTCTCGTGCAAGATATTTGATAGAAAAGAGCGATCCATAACACTTAAGTGAAAAATTGGGATTTTGACTCGAAATGATCTAATCAAAGTTAGCTACTTCATAAATTACATTGTCCCATTTAATTCACTCTAACTAAAATTGACATTTGAATATATCAATTTTAACTCATTTAATGTGTTTTAGTGTTTTTAGGCCAAATTATGTATTTTGGTGAATACCCATCCACAATATACATGTGTATGACCATATGACTGAATTTAAAAAGTTCATCTATCAAATCTTAGATTGGATAAGTCCATCTTTTGGATCCAAACTCATTAACAACCAAGTCAATATGAGGCTAACTAGAATACACTCCTATTGCTTAAAACTCATGTTCCTAATTCACCATTCATCCCTCAGGTCTCCACAACCTAATGATCTCCATAATGTGCACAAGATTAAATGAAATACAAATCTATATTAATAGATCATATAAAGTAATACTATATGCTAAATGATTTTAGATGTACTAACATATATACAAGAAAAATCATACAATCATTTTGAAATTGTATTAAGTTGCCACTAGCTAAACATAACTAGTATCGTATCTCACAGCTTAACATATAGTGTTATTTCATAGTAAGAAGAAATAATTTCAAAATTTTCATAACATACAAATGCTAAGGATTATACCATCATTACAACCTTATAAAGGACCAAGTGAGATAATGTCTCCCTGCTTGTTCGACTAGTACTATAACACGATAAATTTTTGTCTCGCTCCTTTTAGACGATCAAGATGTTCTGCACATCTCATATCCTACTTGCTCTCGATAAAAGGTACATAAATAACTCTTCAAACAAAATTTTTCAAAAAGAGAATAATATCAGTCTAAACAAAGTTATATAATAACATAAGAATTATAAACAACTAGAATTAATATAAATTTAATGTTTACAATTCCTCGTGGTCAAGCTAACAAGTTAGATAAAATAGTGACTCTAAAAAGTCACAAGTGGAAATTTGAGAGCTAATATCTCAAAAAAAAAACTCTTACATACCCTCACATGGTAAAAATAAACACTACAACCCAAGTTGTCAAATCATCATTCATTTACTAATCTTGTAAGTGTAGTATCATAACCTAATTCCATAACCAGAAGAAAAATACTCAACTACAAGGAAATTCCCACTGCATTAGGTGGTACCAAACTAAAAATAGTCTTATGAAATTTCCCATTCCTAGGATTTGTATAAATAACACACAAAACTAAATCATAAATAATTAAGTGATAAGCATTCCATGCCTTTAAAAACACTAACAACACAAAACACAAATGGTGAAGGTGATTCAATTAACAAAAAAAGACATAATCATACTTGAGGTGTTTAATTTAATAGATCAAGAATATGGTATGGAACTCATGTTCACAACTCATGAACTATGTTATGTACTTACCTATCAAAACACCTTATATAACCATCACCAATGAGACATTTGATAACCCAACCCTTTAACAACTCTAAGGGTGTATGAATGCTCCTAGGGTACACACTCAATATACCACACACACATTCACAATTATCATTCTTGATAAACATAAATATATGAAAATGTTAATAGACTTATTAGGTCCTAGAGTTTGAGCCACAATTCTGATACCACATGTAACAACCCTATTGGGTTCTAACTAGAAAATACATGAAAGTGTTTTTTTTAAACATATAAACCATAAATAGATTACACCATAAGAATCTAAGTAGATCAAAAAAAAATAATCCAAGAGTGATAATTGTAATTAATCATGTGACATCTAACAATCACTGATCACTATCAATAGATGAGAATGCATCATATTACATTCATGGAACTAAATACAAATATCCATCCACTACTGGTACAATACACAACATATTCTATCAATCCATGGTATATGCAATTACATTTATACATGATATTTTTTCAATAGTTAATACAATAGAATACAATGTACAAAAAATAAGATCAAAGCTCCCTAGAGCATGAGTTCTTCAGCCTCACTAGTATCTATGGCAATCTCAAGAGTCATCTTAAAAGTAGTATTATTGTGAGGAGGAAGATCATCATCCAAATCATTTTCCACACCAATCATAGACCAATGATACCCTACACTAAACCCATTAAAGAATGGCCCTCCTTTCATGGATGAGTAGATAGTGATGGCACAAGAATATAGAGTAACAAGCAAGTACCCATGTGTTGTATGATTTATAAAACTAAACATGCAGTGTATCATAAAAACTCATTTTATTACAATATATCACACATACATATAAATCATACTCATGAAATGATAATGTCTCACTAAACATACTTTTCATAGAAATATTTAATAAATAGTGATCTATGCATTTATCAAATTCATACACACCACTTGATTGGGTTGTCCTTATCTAACATTATGATGAAAGTAAGCCAGTGAAATCTATCTCACTCCTCACTCATTATCAACAAAATAATATTAGTTAAATACCATTTAAATACAAGATTCATACAATTTACATCTTGTATGCAATCAAAAATATATCATGTCTATAAATCAATTCTGACTCGGAGAAGATAGAGCATACCTACACTTCTGATTGGGAATACATTTGTTAAGTGGTAGTGTGACCAATATGGGGATTCTCTAGACTTGATTAGGGGATCACTTGTCATAATACACCATGCTAGAAAGGGTTCTAAAGCTTACATTCTTACACAATCATGTAACAACCCTAAAAGAGTCCTAAGTTTAATGTTCACTCTATTCTAATAAAAATGAAAGTAAATCTAATCTAGTGCACACCAAAGCTTGTGGATTAAAGTGGGGGTTATAAATAAAACAAACTAAACTAACATGCACAGTATACATATAATCACATCAATGTTATAGAATTTTAATGCATAGGAAAGAATCACAAATGCATTATCTATCTACTCTTACAAAGGAGAAATAAAGTTAAGAACACTTACCTTGAAGACAAACCTACCGAGCCTCAATCTCTCCCTTGGCAAAAGTGATTTGTAGAAGATTATTGTGGTATGTAAGGATAAAAAAGATAAATCAGTTCTAGGCCACACAACCAATTTATAAATCTAAAAGACTTCTCCACAAGACAAGATCTATATCTCTAAAGAAAGTATGAAACCCTAAGCCTTATTCCTCAAGTAAAATGGTGAATAAGTAGATATTCATTCATAATTATTATTCTTAACTTATCTATTTTCAAATGGTTGAAATGAACTTGTAAAAATAGGTGGATCTTACCCTAAATCCTTCTAAATATGTTAGTCATACAGGGTCAACCCAGTCGAACATGTATGTTTTTGAAAGATAAATCACTAGGTCCCAAACTAGGTCAATCAAATGGATAACAAAAATCTCAAGTGAAAATACCCAAAAATAGTATAGGGTTGACCCAGTTGAACCTATACAGTAATCAGAGGTTGAAAACTATACAGGTTTGACCCAATTGACCTAGTACGGTCAACTAGCAAAAGGGGGTCAAGGCAAGAAAAAAAGGATAATGATATGACAAATTTTTGGAATGGGTAAGAATAAAAATAATAATCTTAGGTTAAATGGTTTTAGAATATAAATGTGTAGATGGCAAGGGGTAAAAGGGATAACAATCTTATGAAGCACCAATGATCTACCTACCCCTTTCCTGGTTCACCCCTTAAGGTGTGCACTTAGAGAGATTGAGACTTCATGGGTTCTTGCAAGATATAAAGTGTCAGTAAGTGATAAAAGTTTGAAAATATTATGTGTATACATATTCCCCACTCTAAGCTCATCACGTGTCATGTAAGTACAACACAGGATTGTGCTTTAGGAAATAGAACATGATAGCACATAATAATGATGTCAAGTAAAGTGCAGTAATCAATAAATAAGATAAATGAAAGGATAAAATTTAAAAACACATAAATTTACTTACGTTAGTGCTGTAGATAAAGAAGTAGACTATAAGAGAAGTGAAGGTGTTCAATGTGAAGAGAACTAGGCGAACCTATAGAAATTAGTTCAAAAAATAGCCAAAAATTGAAATTTTTGGAAGATAGGCATATAGTAGTAGAAGAGAATGAGTTAGTAGGGACACAAGGGTATTAGAAAAAAATGGTAAATCAGGATTTTTAAGGTAAGGCTACAATATTGAACGTAAATGAATGATAAAATGATGGAAAATGAATGACAAATGATGCTAAATGAACGACAAATGAGTGTAGATGAATGACAAATGATTTTAAAAGACATTAGATCATGTTCGAAAGTATGTAAAATATAAATGACAAAAAGGAATGTATAACACACTAAATCATTTTGTGAAACATGTAAAATATGAATGACAAAATGAAATATCAATGCAAAACAACTTTAACAAAGATATGTAAGTAAGTGAAAAGTAACCCCATGTAAGATAGGCAAAAAGAAAAACATGAAATATGGAAAATGAAATGCAATAGAAGATGTAAGATGAAAATGAAGAAGTCATACATAAAAATAAACATGTAAGAATTCCAAATGTCATATGTAAGATAAGTGAAGTCCACATAAATCTAACAAGAACATGATGGAGAAATGAAAATCAAAATCTCCAAAGGATAAAAACTCAACTTTAATTCTTTTTCAAAGATAAAATCTAAGAAAACACAACCACCTAATGACATGAATAATATGAAAATGAGATGGTGTGGGAAATAAATGGTGTAAGGGTGTAATCCATAGTTTCTCAAACATGTTGTTTTGGTCTAAGGATAGATAAAACTGAAACAAAGTAATGATATCATATTTTTAAAAGGTGAAGAAGAAGTAATAATAGAAGAGGGAAAAAAGATTTAGAATCACAATTTACCTGTCAAGGGGGAAAATGAAATGGGTGGAGGGGAGAACGAAGGAAAAACCAAGGTATAAAAATCTTTATCGAAGTCAAGACACTCAAATTAGGTTTGTCAAAACAAGAGGAATTTTGACGTTAAGGACTCTGAAGAACTTCTCTTAGCCACACAAGTCTTAGGTCAACAAATAAAGTATATAGATAATCCCATTAAGGCTATATGCATGAAAATTAAAATGGAGCTACCTTCCCACAATGTGTTCCCCATTCTTCAGGACCCCTTACAAATTTACCAAACTACTGTGAATATTGGGTACTTGTGTGACAAATTAGGTAGCACTAAAAGATTTTTTTATTCTCCTTTTCTAATCTACTAGCCTACCACACCCTAAAAGACCTCAGATCTATCATGAGGCCAAATGTGGAGTTTGAGTTTTGATTAGAAGAATGAGATGTGCTTGCAATCATGTCTTTTGGTATGATGTCAACTTTTGAGATTTTGTATGTTGCCTTTTAGATATCATTGCCTTTTATTTTAAATGATTTGGCTTTTAAATTTCTTTATGGCTTTTTTAATTTTTCCTCCATACAAATTTAGAAAACCAAACATGGGTACTAAAGATGAATTTCATTTGAATACTTGGGACTTTGTTTCTAAGAGAGAGAACTTCAATGAGCATGGGGTCTAAGAGTCTCATAAATCTAGGTGAAATAAAAGTGCTATCTTAACTTCAACCTTATTTTATCCAATGTGAAGTGAAAGGAGAAATCAAGAGTAGTGACACATGGAACAAATTTTAATTACTTTAAATTGTGAAAAATATGACAAAGGGTAAAAAGGGATACAATGACAATAAAGTAGTGATTACTTATCTTAATAATGAAGAAAATGGAGGAAAATATTCTAACATATATTGTTGCGTAAGTTCCATCTATCAAAAGAAAAAAAAGCTAAATTTGAGAAAAAAAATGTAAAAAGATGAAAATATGGTGATTTTATGAGGAGGGCATGGTCCTATCCATGATCTTATACTACAACTCATAAAAGAGAAACCCACCAGAGTGAGTGCTAAATAAGGGAGAAAAAAATAAAATAAAAATAATCATAAAGATACTAGGGCAAAGAATAACATAAAAATATAAAAGAAATATATGAGGAAAAAAATGAAAGCAAATGCCAAATATACTGTGTAATAAAACCAAAGAATTTAAAGGAAAATAATGATGCTTATAAAGTGAAAGTAAAAGAAGTAAAGTGCACAAAAACATGAGACAAAAAGAACAATTAATATCTATGCTAACGTCTATATCAAAGATGAGCATGTGAAACACAAGTTTATAAGTCTTTAAAGGTTTCTTGAAGTTGAATTTGTTTATTATCATGTATTGTAAAATAAGATTGGGCATCGTAAGATTCCATAATGGTTAAGTGGATGTAGTTCAATGTTATCTCACTAGATGCCCCAACATGTGAGTTAGAGTGAGATAACATTGAACTATTAGAATGATTTGCATTGGGTTGGTAGGTGCATTTCGAGATAGACAAATGTGTTGGTTTGTTATATTTTAGGGATGTTGAATGTGAAATGTGATGTGTAGGAGAGGTATGAGGAGACAAAGGGGGACCATGGATGATATGCATTGGAGTAGGCATTTGAACAAGGTACTCTTTTAGTTCATGTGACCTAAGAGGTTGAGGTTCAATGGATGTAATGATATGTTTAAAATTGTTCGTGTTAGCTATCCTTTCCTTATTGGTGTAGGAAGAAGGATCAACTGTGGTTTGAACAAAATTAGTGGATGAGGTATAGGTATGGGATAATTGTTGTTGATAATTAGGTAGTTGATTTTGATTTCTTGAGAATGAATTTGAGAAGTTTGAAGATAGTCTTGATAATATTGTTTTGTTAGAGTATCAAGATTGAAATGTGGACCAAATAAAGAAGAAATAAGAAAATGGTGAATATCATGACAAGACTCATGAGAATGACCTATAGTAGCATGCCATCAACAAAATTTATTAGGATTGTACCATTTGGGAGGAGGTTTGGAAGGATCAAAGCTCATGGGTTTAGAGGGTGGCAATTTCCTCCTAAATTGTTCTAGACTCAAAGGGAGGGTGGGTTGGGTTAAAATTGCTTGAATTGGGTGCTCCATTTTGAGGTTGGGGAAACTTGGATTAATCAATGTTATGAGGAGATGATTGAAAAGGTACTTTAGTAGTTGTTTGAGGTGTTTCAAATTGAGTCATAAGAAAGTCTTACCTTTTTACTTGGTCTAAGGTTTCATCTAAAGTTTTATGGGAAAAGATTCAAACTTTGTATTGAAGGGGAGGTTTAAGAGCAGTGACAAATAATTTTAAAAGATCATCATTCATGTTGTGATCTACTTTGTGAGCAAGGTACTTCCATCATTTGATGAAAGTATGAGAAGATTCATTAGGAAGTTTCTTGGCATTGATGAAATGGCTAAGGTAATTTTTAGGAAGGTTATCATGTTGGGATTCCTTCACTAGAGCATTGACTAGATCCTCTAGTTATGAGATAGAATGTCTAGGAAGTTGGTTGTACCATTCAAGTGCATCACCAAAAAAGGTTTTGGCTAAGAGCTTGGTGGTAGAAAAGGTGTTATTTTGGACCCATTCCTTATATATATATATAATATATATATATATATATATATATATATATATATATATATATATATTACCAAAAGACTTAATAAAGATAGTAGGGTCCTTAGTCGCATTATATGTGATAGTTGGAGAAATGTTTCCAATATCTATGGATTCAATGAATGGGGTTAAAGCTTCATTTTAAATATGTTGAAGTAAATTGTTATTCATTAGAGGTTGAGGGATGATGTTGGCATCTCTAAGAGGAGGAGGGAAAAAAAATTTATTTGATTGAGACATGATGACTTCAGGTGGTTGACTAGTCATGTTTAATAAATGTTTTTGTATGTTCATCATTTGAGATTGATTGGTTATTTGCATGATGTTGATTTGTTGTATGACTTGTGCAAGGGGTTGAGTTGTATTAATAGGTGGATTGGTGTTTTTAGGAGGGGTATTATTGTTTTTAGGAAAAATATTGTTAGTGTTGGTAGGAGGAAAATTATTTTTAGGTGGAGGATTCCCAACATTAGTGTTAATTGTCTTAAGTGTGGTAGAATAAGTAAACTTGGTAAAGCCATCATTCTTGGTATGAGTTTAAATAGTATTACCATCAAGGTTTTTGAATAATTGGGAACCATCTAGATTATCACTTTGAGTGGTTTCAACCATGTTGATCTTAGAAGTGATAATATGAGGTGCTCTTGTTATGGGTGTAACAAGAGGATTGTGAACATTGGTTGTAAGAGATGGAACATAATGTGAGGTTCCAAAATTTGATATAGATGGGTTGATGAGTTTATGAATTATAGGTTTAGAGGGTGTAAAAGAGGTATAAGGTATATGATTGTCATGGTTTGGGATTTGTCTAATAAGACTCTCTGGATCTACAATACGGTATGGGGTTGATCGAGATTGAGAAGATTTAGAACCATGTGATAAAAAGATACACCATAAAGATATGTCTTCTATAGTGTACAGACGAGGTAGGAGGGAAAAACCCATGTACATTTGGAATGGGTTGAGACTATCAAGAAAGAATTTGATAAGAGGCTTCATGATACTGAGAAGGAGTGGATATTAGAAGGCTAGAAAGAAAAATAGGGACAAAATTAGCAAATAGGGAAGGCAAAAAAATAGATAAGGTTGACTGGGTCAACTCAGTACAAAAAATAGGGCTTGAAAATAGTACATGGTTAATTGGGTTGAACCAATACAACAAACAAATTTTGATAAAGTATATAAGGTCAACTGGGTCAACCCAGTACAATAGACAGGAAAATTAGAAAGTCTAAAATAGATTGTGAACTAAAACAAGATAATTTTTGCAAGTAATTTTGAGAAGTAAGAATATAAGGGAACAAATAATCAATTGGATTAACACTGGCCAATCCAATTAAGGAACACACAAAACCTTACACCAACATTGGCTAATGCAAGTTTTTTTAATACAAAATACAATTGAGCAAAGAGCAAACAATCAACTTGAAAAGTAAATAGCCAACTAATTGGTCAATTGAAATTTTTATTAGATTATTGGAATATGATTTTAAATGTGATGGGAAGTTGGCTGTAAGTAAGGAAATAAAAAGCAATCTAAGGATGGTTTTAGGTAGTTTGGTCTGAAAGGGATCTATAGTGGTAATGATACAGACTTGGTGTTGGGGCCTATCCCCTCACTTCACACATCACAGTGATAAGGGTGTTAGGTGCTTAGTCAGAATATGCCATTAACCATGATTTATATTTGACTATAACATCAAGTCAACTTTCCCCTTGGTGATGAAATCTAAGTAGGTTAGCCTTAGGTAGACAAATGTTAAAATGTTGGTTTATATTTTATGATTTGGTCGTGTGTCGATAAAATAGAAAATAGTGAAACTAAATGGTTAATTGAAAACCACCTAATTAATCTATGTGATCTATTCTAAGCATGCAAGTAACAAGAAAAGAAAGTGTGAACTAATTACGAGTATATAAGGTTAATTACAGTGTTGAAACAAGTTATAGTGTTGATATAGTCAATAGTGTAGGCACAAAATATAGAATAAGGTTGATAGGGTTGATCCTATACTGCGTAAGCAAGGTCTAAAAATTAACAAGGTCGACAAAGTCAACTTAGTTATCCAGATAACACATAAAACCAAAAATTGTGTCGACAAGTTCAATTCAATTGACTATGCAGGAGTAGTTTTAAAGACTATAAATTATAAAAAGAAAGACTATAAAAAAGAGATAGAGAGATAGAAAATAACCTTGGTGGAATAGAGATGCAAATAATGAATATTTCTATCAGATAACCTTGATATATGCTTGTAAACTCTACTAACTAGGCCAATTAGGTCGATCAAGCTTTGCAAAAACTTATTGTTGAGTGCCTAAAATGTACAAGGTTGATAGGGTTGACCTAGTATGTTGAACAGGATGCCTAAAAATATACAAGGTTGACTGGGTCGACTTAATACTCTGGACTGGAAGTGTGAAAAGTTGTATTGGGTCATTTGAGTCAATCTAGTAGCCTGTACCTAAAAACATGTGCATAAAATTAGAGCTAAATCAATGCAGTCGACTTAGTATGGTAAATATATGATAAAAATAATGAAATAAAGTGAATGAATCCTTCAAAGGTTAGTTCACATCAATTTTACCATAATGTATGTAATTAAAAATTCATCATGTATATAAATCAATCCTACCTCGGAGAAGAAAAAGCATACCTACACTTTTGATTGGGAATACATTTGTTAAGTGATAGCATGACCAATATGGAGATATGATAGACCTGATTAGGTGACCACTTATCATAATACACCATGCTATGAAGGGTTCTAAATCTTATAGTCTAACACAATCATGCAACAACCTTAAAAGAGTCCTAGATTTAATGTTTGCTCTATTCTAATAAACAATAAATTAAATCTAATCTAGTGCACACCAAAGCTTGTGGCACAAAGTGTGGGTTAGAAAAAAAATAAACTAAACTAAACATGCATAGAAGACATATACTCATATCAATGTATACAAAATCTTAATGCATGGGAGAAAAGTACAACTGCATTATCTATCTACACTTACAAAGGAGAAATAAAACTAGGAATACTGACCTTGAAGATGAACCCACCGAGCCTCAATCTTTCCTTTGATCAAGGTGTTTTACAAGAGATTGTTTTGGTATGTAAGGATAACAAAGACAAATCATCTCTAGGCTACACAACCTATCTATGCATCTAAAATACTTATCCATAAGACAAGATTCGTATCTCTAAAGAAATTATGGAACCCTAAGCTTTATTCCTCAAGTATAATGATCATTAATAAAATATTCATTCAGACTTATTCTTCTTTGTTTGTCTATTTTCAAATGGTTGGAAATGAACTTGTATATGTAGGATGATCTTACCCTAAATCCTTTTGAATATGTTAGTTGTATAGGGTCGACCCAGTCAACCCTATATGTTTTCGAGAGATAAATCACTAGGTCCTAAGCTAGGTCCGTTAAAGGGCTAACAAAAATCTCAAGTGAAAATACCCAAAAATAGTACAGGGTCAACCCAGTTGAACCTGTATATTAATCAGAGTCTAAAAACTATATAGGGTCAACCCAATCGATCTAGTACAATCAATTGGTGAAAGGGGATCAAGAAAAGAAAAAAAAGGATAATGATATGACATATGTTTGGAATGAATAAGACTGAGAATAATTATCTTAGTTTAAATTTTTTAGGAGACAAGTGTGTAGAAGACAAGTGTTAAATGGGACAACAATCTTATGAAGCACCAATGGTTTTCCCACCCCTTTCTTGATGCACCCCTTAAGGTATGAACTTAGAGAGATTGAGACTCGATAGGTTCTTACAAGATACAAAGTGTCAGTAAGTGATAAAAGTTTGAAAATATTATATTTATACACATCCTACTAGAAATTATATCACTACACATGTTAAACATAGAAGTAAGCAAAGTATATATTTATTATGTCAAATGTATAGATGAATCTTACATTATTATCTAACCCATACTAGAAAAAATGACTATAATTTTATATCACCCAGGTAATATACACATAAAATTACAAATTCTAACTACCACAATAAGTTCTAAATATAATACACCCCCATATTACCATAGTCTTGTATACTAAGACATAACTACTAATTTTCCACAATCAATCATACAAAGTAGTCTTAAATACATGGAGCCATAAGCTTTTATTCAAAAAATTAAATATAAAAAAGTAGGTCATAGTTTTCAAAAAACATATAAAAGTATAACCTAGCATTCATTACACTCTCAAGATTGTGTGCACGCATACATAATGGCCTACTAACTATCACAAAACACACTGTTCAAGTAATAACCAATACACATATATTTATGTAGGTGTGAGTCTAGACATAACAAAAATAGTATATACCATTCGGGTATAACATACATTAATACTGTAGTATTCTATGACATACCATACTATCATAGTTCACAATAACATCTATACATATAACTAAACTTATGATTCCAAGAGTCAAACAATCCACACTCATAAATAATAATCAATTAAGTATGAGTTATACCACTTGAGTAGACCTTAGGTTTACACTGCATACAAGTAATCAGAAGAACATAACCTATAAGCATGCATCCCAAAGCATTATTTTACTCTATATAGGTCTAATCACTTGCACATATTACAAATCTCATAATATACATTATACATAAGTTTTTATCACTAATAGTTATCATAATATTGGATAACTCTAAATCAAGTTATACCTCATATGAACATAAGTCAAGGGCCAGTATTCATATGGTTGAAGTTTTCTTATTTCTTAGAATCTTATATCTTATTATCAATTTATTACTTTAGATATAGGCATATTATCTAATGCAACTATGTAAGTTATATAATTATATGAATACCCAAGCCACATATAGATATATTTCTATATGAACACCCTCATACACTTTAGTTATTTTCAAAAGTACTTACCAAAATAAAAATATGGATTTCAAATTTAAACAGTCATTTGCATGCTGATCAATGACTTAACATGATTTCATCAACTATTATTGTTATACAAGCAAATTAACAAATCGGGTACTAACATAGATAAATTGCCTAAATATAATTTATGTTTTTCTCAAGTCAAATTGACATCAAACACTCTTATTTATATCTCAACATGACTTGGAATATATACCATCTGGGCATATTTTCATACTGAATATTCTTATATATATATATACACACACACATTATCCAATATTTTACCAAAAGCCCAATATAATTGTGTAAATATGGATATGACCATGCATTGGTCATCTCAAGAAATTTAAGTTATAATATATTATACTCCATATAAATACTCAATAAATAAATAATATATTTAATAGCATGACAAATACTATTTTCTCTTATAATATGATTTATAATTTGATTAATATTTACATCAACTACTTGAAAACAACTATTACTTGAAGTAAACCAATAGATATTAGTTGAGTCTGAATAAACACTTGGTTATTTCCTATATCCTCAATTATTTGGTTATATGGATGTTACATAATTAAATAACCTTATTTCTAATATTCATCTACTAAACTTAGTGCTCTATTTTTTTTAACACTCAGATCTTGTTATGACTTCATCTTCCCGCATGTCAATATTCCAAGTGCAACAATAAAATGCAGTTATTTGTCTCATGTCATATACTCCCTATAAAAGGTTTCATTTCATTGTGATTTGTTACTCTAAATGATTTGACCTATTTGATCAGTGAATAATCATCTAACATATTCTCACACAAATTAGCTTGGAGCCATTGATAATGCATTTATGTTTAGATTCAAGAAGAAGATTGGAGTGACATAGTAATGGTGAAGTGGATGGTCTGTATACCATATTTTATCTTGATCTATGTTCATGTGTTCATAGTGCATCATTTTTTTTGATTTGACAAAGGCACCATCTATCCTAAGAAACATGCAACAATAGAATGATCATATTTTGTATGACAATGATAATCATAGCATGTCTTTTGCTCCAGCTAGTTGTTGGGATATATTTAAAACAACCTTCAAACAAATTTTTCTGATGAGTCAGTGGCAACTCTTTGCCAAGCAAGCAGGTGGTGAGTTGGAGACATGCATGCAATAGTCAACAATGAAATCTATTATTTATTTAGTCTTCTAATTAATATATAGTATTTTAGTGATTTACTAATTCTTTCTTCGCTCAACTGAACATTTGATCTTACATTAAAGATGAAACATAGTTTCCTTCGTACATTTACTATTTCTTTCTGATATAAAAAGTTACCTCAAGGCCTAATAATATATGAAACATTATGGTTTATGACTGTAACACTGATCTTGATGATATCATTGCTACCATTAGAGGAGTTTTGTCTTTGTTGTTGCTATTATTACTATTATATTACCCCAATTTGAGTAGCTAATGTGTTTCCTTTTAACAAAATGACTATACAAATGAAATGTAGCTATATATATATATATATATATATATATATATATATATATATATATATATATATATATATATATATATTAACTACATAAATTGCTACTTATCAAATTACTATAGAAATTATAGATCGTTATAGGGATACAAATTGCTATAACTTTCCTCGGATTGTAGATTCAGGAATTCAAGTTTCTTATTTCCAAAATCCCTATATCTTTTTTTTTAAATAATTGTATATCAAACTCAGCTTAAAACACAAATCATATATATATATATATATATATATATATATATATATATATATGTATGTATGTATGTATGTATGTATGTATGTATGTATACACACACACACACATATATATATACATATACATACATACATACACATATATTTATAAATGAAATCACATAATCACATCATCATAATCATCAACCAAAACATGATCATAACAAAATATTTAATTACTCAAAACAAACTAACCATCTGGATCAAATAAAGAGTTAAACAAGTTATTCTATTGTGATGTGTGTGTTGGGTTACTAGTAGTTCCTCTGTCATCCACCAATTATTATATTATCACCAAATCTTGCACCCTAGAGGAGGATGTTCAATACTACTCCATATTTGGTAAAGATAAGAATATTTCTAGGAATGTGTGTTTACCTATAGTATAAGTAGACCTCTAGGTTTAAGGGCCAGTGCCCTGAATTTACCTTGAAGTACTTATCACCTAAACTAAGTGTCTGCTTGTGGGAAAAGGGATATAAGTATGAATTAAATGAAACTAAAATAAGGGGGTGATACAATATAAGGATTTACATAATACCATAATACTTCTTTCATTAAGAAACAATACCTACAACACTAGCTTCAAAGTGCTAGAATGCTCTAACATTAATATTACAATATGGAGGTGATATGCATGAGGGCTATCAAAGGTAAGTGAACAATAAATCAGTTTCAGAAACTAAGGCTCATTTTACACATGAAAATAGATCCATACACTTGAAAACACTTCATATTAAATGCTAGAGTGGAACAACTTGCATCAAACATGAAAGGATTGAGAGAAAACAAGGATAGATAAATATCTATTAACTATTCACTATACATCTCTTTACACACTTTGAAAAGGTGATATATGAACTCAAAATATATTTTATTTATTCTAATAAGAAAAATTACAATGTCAATCCAATATGTCTTCACCATACATGAAGTGGAATTAGTCTACATGAGCCAAAATGGCTACTACTTATAGAATTTGAGAGCGAAGAGAAGAGAATGAAGTCCAAAAGTCACTAAACCATTTTTCAAGATAAGAGATGGAGTTACATATGTAGGATAAATGATTATTTAATAGACCATGTAATATCCACTTGGATAAATGTCCTTCAAAGCATGAAACTCCTTAAATGTGGCCTAGGATTCTTCATTTGCTTGCCTAAAAACTACCTTCATAATTTGACCTTCCATGAGTGCTCCAAAATAGAATAGAGATAGATGAGATGATTGAAATATGAATATAGTGTTATAAAAATTATCCAACATGAATTGTATGTGTCCCTAATCATCATGATTCTTTTGGCTAAGTGTTCTCACTACCTGCAATCACAATCACTCCTCTTTCACTCACCTCTCACACTTGGCACCAAATTTTTCATCAATTTTCTAATACAGTCTATACATAGGAGTGTATGAAACTTTTTAGTATCCCTCATTCCCTTAGATACATTAGGTAGACCTTATAATTCCTCCTACTTAGAGTTTTCACATTCTCACTTGGTGGTTATTCCTTGTTCACTATGTCAGTTTGGACTAGTTGAGATTAAGGTGTTAGCAAATGCACTTGTGAGCTTAGTTGATGCAATAAATGAGTGTGATATGTTATATTATGTCCCATAATAAATCCCAAAGTGATTTTAATTTCTTGAAACCCTTCTATAACTACACACCACACAAAACTGTTAGGAAAATCCATTTTCCACCATGTTCATACAAGTAGGGTATAACTTAGTCTAATGGGAAGGAGCCATGAGGAGTCCTCTACAATCTCAAATCACTTTAATTCTCATTATTTCCCTCATGTATTCCTTTCCTTATTCATTTTCCTCATTAAGTCATTATCAAGGGTTTTAGAGGGTTTAGAGTAGTTTTCACTTCTAAGGTTTGTTCATAAATTTGTGATGTTGTAACCCTAAACAAATTTTACTAGAACACTATTTTAGACCCTTTATAACATTTCATATCTCCTAGATCTCCCATTCTAAGCCTCCATGTTGTTGTGAGCTCTCAAAATTGCCTTCTCGAGCTCCTTCCTTTATTCTACATATTCTGAGATGTTCTTAAGCCAAGAAATGGACTATCTATAACATATTATGAAAATCAAGGGCTTAAACAAAACTCATTACTCCTCATGTATGTATCCCAATGATTTTTTATGCTCTTCTAACCCTATAAGTGGTATTAGATCTCCTTTTGGGATTTAGACCTAGTTAAGACCTAATAGATTTGTTTGCTCCCATGTGGGTTTGAACCATACTATTATGTTTATCAATGTTATGAAGCTTTAGTAATGTTTTTTTTATGTTTTAATTATCCTTATACAGCTCCTTTCATTGTTTCCACAAGCTTCAAGTCATCTAATAACTTTCTCCCATCAAGCCTACAGGGATTTGTCCTCTTTCTAAGATAGAATAGAGGGCATCTCCCCTATTAACTTAGATAAAATGATGGTATGATGGGTTCAAATAGGTCTTATTTAACTTATGTATAAAATTTTAGGGTTTGATAATATCATTATACCTTCTAATTCTTTAAAACCCTGAAGGCAAACTTTATATCATACTGACTGTGCATGGTGTTAAGTATGACTATAGGTTGTCTTTGAGAACCAACTCTTGACCCTTTCTCCACCTGATGGGAATATCATGAAATTATCTTGATACTTTATATTCCATTTCAATCGTGTCTACACCCAACTTTATTTTCTATCTCTTCAATATATGGCTTCTTCTTAACTAGACAATGTTGATAGGATATGATTGTGTTATGTGTTTCACCTACTTGTAGGTGTATGTTTTATCTTAGATATTATATGAAATGATTAAATACATTATTTAAGTATTCAAATATCATCCTATAGTCATTTATGGTCACTTCACATCGTGATCATGCTATGTCAACACCAATAACACCATGTTGTAGCTCATGATTAAACTATAGTCAATTGTAGTTGACCACTGATGGAATAACAAGGGTCTTGTAGGTGATTACATCTCTTTAAAACCTATGCTAAGCCTAATGGGATTAATTTTAGGTCTTAAAACCAAATTAGCCTAGTGTCCCCAAGATTCATTTCATGAGTTTGTGGGTCACTTACAGTCAGGCTGTAGGTGACTTTTATGAGCAAGGGTACACCTGTAGATGTTTATATAGGTCAATACCCTACATTTAAACTATTATTGATGATATTTTAAACATAATTTTATTCTTAATTTCAATATGGTCACCTAATAATTAAATCATGCTTCTATACTACTACCTTGGGTTGCAAGCTACTTGAGAGTTCAATATCTTATAGAAAACACTGACTTTCTGTAGTGAACAAATGCATGATTTGGAAGCCTCCTTTTCATTAATTATGGGACCAAAAACCCACTCTCATTTTACAATCTATTACCCCTAGGATAGGGAAACAATATAGGGTCATTAAAATGCATCCAAACTCCATGTTTCTTTATCATATGGAAACATCAAAAGTGGCTAGGGCTCTATTTTGGAGCTTTTAAGGAAACAAGTCCCTAAATGCATATAATTCTTCAAGTTTGCTTACTACCTAATAACTTTACCATGGTTATTATGAAATTTTACAACTCAAAAACTTCATGGAGGTCTCAAAATATGTTAAACTCCTCAATACAACACCTTTAAATCTTTGTGAGAGCCACATGTAGGTGTGCACACAGTTGCAAACAAGGTAATGAAGGCGAGATAGTAAATGTGTATGGTGCATGAGCATTCAAAAATTATTATAATCTCTCAAAATATTCAAATCAATCCTTAAAATATTGAAATTCTTGAAACTAGACCATTGCTTTGCTCCAACATGATTGATCTTCACTATGACATCTACAAGTGCATATTAGTATTGCAGGCATGTGCACATATGAGAAATAGTCATCACAGTCATTCATATGTCACTTGGGGAGGTTTAATTTGATTGATCACATTGTAGAACTATTTTTAACACCTATTTTACTCTTCAACACATCTCTATGAGCATTCTCAGGGCCTTCATACACCATGACTACAGATAGAAACTTGCAGGGAGTTAACTGTGTTACGTATGATTATTTTCTTGATCAATGCATGATCTCGAGAAAAATACATTAGAAATAAGGTTATTTTTATGAAATTAAAAACATGAATCACAACATATCACATAAATGGGAAACCATTGTGAGAACCAGGACCTCTATACTTTGTGGAATATGCCTGCAACCTGGCAATAGTGACCCTAACCTACAAATTGAGATGTTTAGCTCCTCAATTAAACTCCAAACATGAAACCAAGGATTTAAAACATGAGATAAGGCATTACACATACTCTTTAATTAAATTAATCAATTTATTTATATGGATTAGCTCAAATAGAAGCAAAATCTACAAGGTGTGGGGATTAGTAAACAAAACAAGACAATCAACTTCTTAATCATGGTTCATAAAGAATAAGAAACAATTATTATAAATTATACCATTAAAATTAATTATACAGAGTTTAATATCCACCACCAAGAGCATTTAACCTAGAACCTCTCCTAATGGTTGTACCATCAAAAGACATGTTGACCAGTTTTGTATGCCTAGTGGAACAATGGAGAAGAGAAATAGTTTTGGTCTATTTTGGCACTTTAAAATCAGATAAAACATATAAATTGAGTTATAAAATTTGAAGGGTCATTAAATAAGCTTTTCCCACATAACAATCTCCTTTATAGGTCATACAACTACCAAAACTCCCTCTTTTCACTTGTTTTCTTAATTTTTAGTTAGGAACCTACAAGTTTTAGTTAGGATTGACATTAATAACAAGGAATATGAAATATTGGATGTTGGAAGAGAGTTTATAAAACCTGTACACCAATGAAAACTATAGCACCTTCATAAATGACTCTAAAATGACCCCTAAATGACATAAAATAACACAAGGACTAAATTAGACTATGACAAAGCTAATAACATATTGAATGACATCAAATTTTCCATGACACACATTATATAATGATAATAGACCCATATATCAAATTTTAGACTATAGTGGATTGACCTATTTTGACTTGTGGTCGAAATAGTCAACATTCTTAGCAATTTCCCTAGGGTGGTATGTTTGTTATGCCAAGACTAGTAGCCTAATCCTATTAATTAGGCCATGGAGTCACCTATACACCAATTTTACACATAATTTTCCTTTGAAACCACACCAAACATAAAGGAAAGACACAAAAAACAAGACACACCAAAGGGAAACAAATATGTGTTCTCAAGAACACTTATGGAACATAACACAACTGAAAGAAAGACACACACACCTAATCGAATATTTACAAAACCTAACTCTTGAGGTGAAAATATCTTACCATACTTCAACTAGGGTCAAATATGTTTCCCCTTATATCTTTTTCACTTCATGAAGGCAATCTAGCATGAGAGGCATGTTCATCATCAATCACTTATGTATGTAGATGATCAATAAACTTACCACCTTTATGTCTTCTTAGGCATGCAAGTGAACTATATTTAGCTTTCATGAATGTTATCTATTGCCTTCCAATGACATTTATTTGATTTAAAATCCTCTTGACCTCTACCACATCTAATAGGTACTCCTCAAACTGTAGAATGGGAGTGATGATAGTTGCCTCATCTTTGTTCTTTCCTAGGACAACAAGTACTTGATGTATATGATCATCAAGTTCTTCTTCTTTATGATCAAATACCTCTACATGTGGATTTACCTCAGATGGAACTCTTTAATATCATTTAAACACAAAAAAATTTACCTTGGACTCATGAGAGTCCTCTATGACTGCAGACTCTTAGATAATAGATTGGCATAACTTTTATGCTTGATGAACTTTTCTTTTCCTTGCTCAATAGAACATTCAACATCATGCTTGTTAGGGTCATCAACAAACACATTAAATATAAACTTCTTATAAGAGGAAATAAAAGTACTTATCTACTCAAATTCTTGACATATGGCATGGAAACTTTACCACAAATCATCCCCCTCTTCCACATGAATGTCATTATCAAGGGTAACTTCATCAATAGCAGGCAAAAAGACATCATTCCTCCCACTATGGTGATCAATCAGGTTCTTCAATCTATCATCATAATATATCTATATCAAGTAGTTACTTTCAGTATCTTGTGAGAAAGAATTCTCAACACTTACCTCAAATCTCATAATTATTTTCACCATAATCATCTAGAAATAACTCAGATATACCTTCAAGTTTAGAAGCACCATCATCCACATTAGACTCTTCCTTCTCATTGATAACATAATTCAAGTTAGAGCTTGATTCAACATAGGGATCAATGTGAAACCTTACAAGACATTGAGTTCTTATGGTCACCTTGGATCCATATATTGACCTAAAGTCCAAGAAGGACCAATCAACTTCTCTTGAAAGGTAGATTGTAAAATGAGCAGGGAGGTCAACAACAATAATGTCTTGGAGTATGGAGAAACTAGGACAATCAAGGATGAAAACCTTCAATCCCTTGATCAACTTTATTTTCTTAGTAGGTCTACCATCTAGATGGAGAAATCATTTACTACGAGGTTCATATTTTAGGCCTAATTCATCAGTGACAACTTTGGGCATGACTAATGTAGAAGCACCAATATCAACTATGCAGTTGTGTACTAGTTTGTCTCCCACTATGAGAGTGAGGTAGAAATATGGAGGATTCTCAGCTTTGGTAAATGGTTCCATAATGTTTTTATGGGAATTTATAAGAGATACATGGCAATGACTATTTATTTGAGGTTAAGGACTAGTAGGGATAATGAACAACTTTTATTGTAAGAGCTCTTTTTGGCCAAGCATATGGAAGACATCCCAAAGGGAAATGGATTCCTTGGCATTATTCAATGAATCCAATATGTTTAAGGAAAAAGTATTAATACATATTGAGTCCTTGGAGGCAAGGAGGTTCTTTAAACTTAATGAATTGAAACATCTTGAGTGGACCTTACCACATTTTGACTTGAAGGAGGTGTAAGAGTATTTGGAACTTTCATGCTTGCAACCATGCCTTGCTACCTTTTAGGAGGATTAGATGAAATTTTAGGCACATTAACATCACCTCCTAAAGCCTTCCTCTCAGCTCTAGTATTTTCTACAAAAAAGGTTCCTTGATTGATCACAAAAGTGTCCTCAACTAAGAATTTAGTGAAGCTTTCTCCTTGAGGCTGCCAACCTTCACTTGCTTGCATTAAAACCTCATCTTCAACTGATAAGAGAGAAATTAATCCTCCTTGAGAAACTAGGGATTGATCTCTACTTTCATTATCATCCATGAATTATCCTTGTTTTCAATCTTCCCCTTGCACCAAGTTGTTATGCACCGATACCATCTCTCTTGTGTTGGATGTAGAATTGAGATTGTACACATTGGCAGGCCTATTAAAGTTAGGCTTCCCTTGACCTCTTCCTCTCCCATATTGTTGACCATAATGATACTAATAGGGATATGGGTTTTGAAATGTACCTTGTTTCTTTCCTAGTTTGAGCTTCTAAGGCTAATAATCTTCCCCTCCAATCAACATCATCTTCTGCCTTCTTAGGAGCAGTCTTAGGCTTCGAATTAACATTAGTAATTTAAGAAATGTTTGGAGTAGCAATAGGAAAATTAGGTAGCATAGGCATAGACACATTATAAGTCAACTTTATAACTTGAATGAGGCCATTATTAGCTCTAATGGAAAGTTCATATGCTTCAGGAAGAGTGAAACCACCCATGGATTGAATCATGATGGAAATATCAGTACCAATGGCTCTCAAGTATGTAGGAAATGCAAAAATAGTAGGTGGTCTCATGGGAAGAGGAAAAATATACCAATTATTTTGAAACCTCTCATTTAAGTGAAGAACTATTTCCTTGGGGGCTCTTTGGATCACATTGAGATGATGTATGAGAGAAGTATGGTCACTTTTATCTTCAAACCTTGAAGTTAACAACACACCAAAGTCATCCTATGATGTGATGGATACATTGGGAAAAGTCCTATTTCAATAAATTTATTTCCCTCTAAGGGACATGGAAAGGATTCTAATGGTAATATTCTCTTCAGTGACATTGTGGAAACTACAAAAGCTGGAGATATCCCTAATGTGTTCACTAGGTGTGACCTAACCTTCACCATTAAATGTGGGCACACTCTTTGTAGCATTAGGGGGAATGGAATCATATGCATCAAGATGAATTGGATTTTAAATATTAAATTTATGGAAGGCATGCTTCTTATTCATGATTTCTAATAGTTCTTCACTCTCTTGGCTAGCAAAATCCTCTTACTATTCAAAGGGTAGATTAGGCTGAGAGTATTGAACTTCAAGAGGAAGTTCAGGCCAAATAGGTGGATTAATGGGATTGAGAAATCTAATAGATGATGAAATAGTAAGGAAAATGAAGTATGAAGAAAATATGTGAAAAAAAATGGTCTAAAACTAGGTTTTACCTTGAATGGAGTTGTCAAACACTAAGTAGCACACCAATTTACAGCTGATGTTGTTAAAACCAAAATTCACCTTGACAAGTTATCTTGAGGATAATGGGTCCAACCAAGCATGCCATAATTATTATCACCAAATATTGAACCATATACGATAGTGTTCAATCCTCCTCCAAATTTTTTCAACATGGGAATAATTCTAGGTATGTGGGTTCACCTTTAGTAGAAGTAGACCTCTAGGTTTAAGGGTTAGCTCCCTAAATTTACCTTGAAGTGCTTATCACCTAAACTAATTGTTTGATTGTGTGAAAAGGGAAAAAATTATGCATTAAATGAAACTAATCTAATGGGGTGATACACCAGAAGTATTTCCACAATACCATCATACTTATTTCACTAAGAAACAAGACCTATAACACTAGCTTCAAAGCCCGAGAATGCTGTAACATTAGTATTTCAATATGGAGGTGATATGCATGAGGGATATCCAAGGTAAGTAAACCATAGATTATATTTAGACAATAAGGATAATTTTACACTTGAAAATATATCCATATGCTTGGCAATACTTCATATGACTTGCTAGAGTGGAACAACTTGCATCCAGCATGAAAAGATTGAGAGAAAACAAGGATAGATGAATATCTTTTAACTATTCACTATACATCTCTTCACACACTTTGAAAAGATGATATATGAACTCAAAAAATATTTTATTTATTGTTATAAGGAAAATTAAAATTTTAGTATAGTATGGATTCACCATACATGGAGTGGAATTAATCTATAAGAGCCAGAATGGCTACTACTTATAGAATTTGAGAGAGGAGAGAAGAGAATGAAGTCCAATAATCAATAAAACACTTTTCAAGATGAAAAATGGAGTTAAATATGTAGTATAAAGGAATATGGAATATACCATGGAATATCCACTTGTAAAAATGTCCCTCAAATCATGAAACTCCTTAAATGTGGCGTAGGACTCTTTATTTGCTTGCCTAGAAAATGCCTTCATCATTTAACCTCCATGAGTGCTCCAAAGCAGACTAGGGATAGATGAGATGTTTAAACCATGAAGACGGGGTTATAAAAATTCTCAAACATGCATTTTATGTGTCCCTAATCATCAGGATTATTATGGCCAAGTGTTCTCATTGCCTGTAGTCACAATAACTCCTCTTTCACTCACCTCTCACACTTGGCACCAAAGTTATCTTCAATTTTACAATAAAATACATATATATGAGTGTATGACACTTTTTAGGAACCCTCATGACCTTATATACATTAGGAAGACCTTAAAAGGCCTCTTACTTAGAGTTTTCACCTTATCACTTGGTGGTCAATCCTTGTTCACTATGCTAGTTTGGACTAGCTAAGATGAAGGTGTTAGTAGAGGTACTTATGAGCTTAGATGATGTAATAAATGAGTATTAGAGGATATATTAGGTCCCATAAAAAGTGATTTACATTTATTGAAACCCTTTTATACCTGCATAACACACAAAATTGTCAGGAAAATCCATTTTACACCATGTCCATACAAGTAGGGTACAACTTAGTCTAATGGGAAGGAGACCTAAAGAATATTATGCAAGATAAAATAAATTTCATTCTATTTATATCCCTCTTTGATGCCTCTTCTTCTTCATTTTCCTCATCGGGTCATTATCAAGGGTTTTAGAGGGTTTAAAGTAGTCTTCACCCTTAAGGTTTGTTCATAAAGTTTTGATGTTGGAACCCTAAAAAAATTACACTAGAACACTATTTTTTACCCTCTCTAACATATCCTATCTCCTTTAACTCCCATGTTAAACCTCCATGTTGTTGTGAGCTCTCAAACTTCCCTTCTCAAGCTCCTTCTTTTGTTCTACATACTCTAAATGTTGTTAAGCCAAGAAATGGCTTATCTATGGCCTATTCTACAAACCAAGGTATCAAACACACCTTATGACTCCATATGCAGGTGTCCCAATGCTTTTTAATTCTCTTCTATCCCTAGAATTGTATTAGACCTCCTTTTGGGCTTTAAACCTAGTTAAGACCTAATAAGTTTTCTGCTCCCACATGGGTTTGAACCACCCTGTTATGTTTATCAGTGTTATGAAGCTTTATTAATGTTTATTTATGTATGTATTAACCTTATATATCTCAATGAATTATTTCCATAGGATTCAAGTCATATACTAACTTTCTCCCATCAAGCCTGTAGGGATTTTTCCTCTTGGGAGTGCCCTTTGTCTGAGATAGAATAAAGGGCATATCCCCTATTGCCTCAAACCAAATGATGGTATGAGGGGATTAAATAGGTCATAAAGACCTTTTATGTAATATTTTATGGTTTTATCATATCATTAGACCTTTCAAATCTTTAAAGCCTTGAAGGTAGACTATATATCATATTGATTGTGCATGGTGTCAAGTATTATTGTAGGTTGTATTTGAGAAACAACTCTTGCCCCTTTATCCACATGATGGGAATATAAATAAATGATCTTGATACTTTAGAGTCCATTTCAAGAATGTCTAAACTCAACTATCTTTGTTATCTCTTCAAGATATGGCTTCCTCTTAACTAGATAATGTTGATAGTCTATGACTGTGTTATGTGTTTCACTTGCCTATAGGTGTATATTTTGTCTTAGATATTATATGAAATGCTTAAATAAATTATTAAAGTCTTCCAGTATCATCCTATAGTCATTTATGGTCACTTCACACCATGCTCATGATATGTCAACACTAATGACACTATGTTCTAGCTCACTTTAAACTATAGTCAACAGTAGTTGACCACTGATGGAATAATAGGGGTCCTATAGGTGATTTCATCTCTTAGAAACTTGTGCTAGCCTCATGGGATTCATTTAAGGTCTTAGAAACAAATCTTAATGTATAATGTTTTTGTTTGTAGGCATAATATCCCAAAGATTCATTTCATGAGTTTGTGGGTCACCTACAATCAGGCTGTAGGTGACTTTTCTGAGCGAGGGTACACTTGTAGGTATGTATATAGGTCAATACCTTAAATTTAAACCCTTTTTGATGCTCTTTGATACATAATTATCTTCCTTAATTCAAAAGGGTCACCTAATAATGAAAGCATGCTTCTATATTGCTACTTTGGGTTGCAAGCCACTTGAGAGGTCAATACCCTATAGAAAACATTGCCTTTCTGCAATGAACAAATGCATGATTTGGAAGCCTCCTTTTCATCATGTGTAGGACCAAACACCCACTCTCATTTTGCAATATATTACCCTTAGGATAGGGATACAAGATAGGGTCATTTAAATGCATCCAAACTCCATGTTCCTTAACCATATGGTAGCATCAAAAGTGGTTAGGGATCTGTTTTGGAGCTTTTAAGGAAACAAGTCTCTAAAACTCATTCTCCCTATATGCATATAACTCTTCAAGTCTACTTTCTACTTGATAAGTTCACCATGGTTATCATGACATTTTCTAACTCCAAAACTTCATGGAGGTCTCAAAACATGTTAAAGTCCTCCATATAACACCTTCATATCTTTGTGAGAACCACCTACATGTGTGCACATAGTTGCATAGAAGGCAATGAAGGTGAAATAGTCAATGAATATGGTGTATGAGCATTCAACAAGTCTTAGACTCTCTCAACATATTAAAATTTATCCTTACAACCTTGAAATCCTTAAAAGTAGATCATTGCTTTGCTCTAATGTGATTGATCTTCTCTATGGCATTTGTAAGTGCATATTAGTATTACAGGCTTGTGCACATATAAGAAATAGTTATCATAATAATTCATATGTCACTTGGGGAGGTTTAGTTTGATTGATCATGTTGTAGGAGTATGTTAAAAACCTCTTGGACTCTTCATCACATCTCTATGAACATTCTTAGGGCCTTCATACACCATGACTATGGATAGAAACTTGCAGGGAGTTGATTATGTGTTACATATGACTATGTTCTTGATCAATGCATGATCTTGAGAGACCTATCTTGGAAATAAGGTGATTTTTATGACATGAGAAACATGAAGCACAACATATCAAATTCATAGGAAACTGTTGTTAGAACCAAGACCTATGTACTTGGTGGAATATGCCTACAACTTGTCAATATGACCCTAACCTATAATTTGAGATGTTTAGCTCCTCAAATCACCTCAAAAAATGAAACCAAGGATGGAAAACATGATATAAGTTATTCCACATCCTCTGAAAGCAAATTAATTAATTGATTTATATAGACTAGCTCAAATAAAAGTAAAATTTGTAGGGTATGGGGATTAGTAAGTAAAACAAGATAATCAACTTATTAAGCATGGTTCATAAAGCATAGGAAACCATTCTTCCAAATCCTACCATGAAAATTAATTAAACCAAGTGTGCCATCCACCACTAAGATCATTTGACCTAAAACCTCTTGTATTGACCATACCATTAAAACACATGTTGATCAGTTTTGTATGCCTAGTGGAGAGATGGAGAATAGAAATGGATTTGGTGAATTTTTGGTACTTCAAAAGTAGATCAAACATGTAAATGGAGTTAGGGAAGCTGAAAGGTCACTACACAATCTTTTTCCATGTGCCACTCTCTTTTATAGGTCGTACAACTGCCAAAACTCCTTTTTTCACTTGTTTTCTTGATTTTCACTTAGGAACCTACAAGTTTTAGTTATGAATAACATTATTGACAAGGAATATGACATATTAGATAGTGGAAGAGAGTTTAGAACACCTTTACACCAAGGAAAATTGTACCACCTTCATAAATGACTCTAAAATGACACAAATACTAAATTTGACTATGACAAAGCTAATAACATATTGAATGACATCAAATTGACCATGACACACCCTATATCATGATAATAGACCCCTATATCAAATTTTGGATTATAGGGGGTTAACCTATTTTGACTTATGATCAAAATAGTCAATACATCCCATCTACACTATCCTCTTTGATGTTGTTCTCCCTCCATCAAGCTCTAAAGGTAGAATCAATCCTGCACCTACCTCACGACAAGTAGGTAGTTAGTCTATGTCATCGTCATCATCATCATCATCATCATCATCATCATCATCATCATATATATATATATATATATATATATATATATATATATATATATAGTTGTTTTGTTTGCATAATAGATTAATTATGTGACAGTTGTACTTTCTTACTTTTATACATTATGAAAGTATATTTGTTAGTTATACACCATAATTATATACCAATAGTAAAAATAGGTTTCAAATACATACCACCCCATGGTTGAATTGGTATTACCTAATACTTATTATAATATTAAATATTAGTTCTTTAACTTTTATTTCATAATAACCAATCACATCATGACATGTCATATTCTCAATAATTAATGTATAAATATACATCTTTACACCATGTTTAAGTATTGGATAACAATATTTTAAATATATTTTAAACTTTTTATTTTAAATTAATTCAAAATACAACTTTCCCTCCATTTCAACATACCAATGAAAAATAATTAAATTTTCAAAAAAATTGATTTATCATTATGTGACATATAAATAACAATATGAACCCCAAACTTAAGACCATTAGTAATACTTCTCCCTTAAATTTGTTTAAATATTAAATATTCTTTTCTCAAATTCTCTCTAAAATATTGAATAAAAATAATAGCTCATCTTCTCTAATGTAGATCTATTTATCCGTACTCTAATACTCTAACACCCTTTATTTGAATCATAAATTTAAAAAATATATATTTAGATCATAAATAAATGTCTACTTATGAGTTTGAGTATTTCTCAATTTTAAGCTCTTTTGACCAGGATAATGAATTCCCATCTTGGGAATTGAAAAAATTAAATTTTAAAATAAAAGAGTAAATTTTGAAAGCTATGCCTTCGTAAATAGAGAGAATCCCAATTAATTGTTTTCTTTTTGAAATTTTAAAATAAAAATACGTTGTTTTTATAATGATTGTTTTTTTTTGTATTGAAAGAATGCAAATTTACAAGAAGAACAAATAGTCCAAAGAAGACTGTAAAACAACATACAACAATTATAACAACACAATAAGCTATACAGAAATATCAGATACACTTCAACTTATCATGCTGTGACAAAACATCTGCTAAACAAGTGTTGGTGCCTTTCTAGAAAGGTAAAATAATAGACCAAACATTAAATTAGTTGTTGAACAAGTTGTTATAGACCTATCAAAATGCCTAAGTTTGATGCAAAACATCATCCTTCAAGCCCAACAAACCCAGGGATGCCCACAACCAATTTGTTACATCTTGTCCTTTTACAAATTTGACATTTGAAGCTTGATATGCTGAAGTTGACTGCCTGTTTGCATATCTTTCTTTACCACCTTCTGTAGCTGCAAAAACAAGTAATTGATTCTCAAAAAGACATCTAAGTAAAGCCTTACAGTGCTACCTTCCTGAGAATATATGGAGTTATAAAAAATTGCCTTACACTTACTCTTCCAAATATGCATGACGATAATCTATCTAATAGAGTTAGCAATAACATTATGAACACCCAAGCCCAACATAGCCTCTTTCCAGTTTAAATGATGTTCAAAAATACCAGGTAAACCATTAAAAATAGCTTTCCATTAATTTTGAGCAAAGGCACATTCCCAAAAGATATGTTTCATACTTTCTCAAGACTGAAAAAATGAGCATTTAGGTGCTTGAATACTGAAATATTTTAATTTTTTATCAATAAGAAATTTACAATGCAAAATTTTCTAAGACAAACCCTGCACATCCTCATCCAATTTAGATTTCCAAATTATAGTGCTCAAAATATACCAAAATTTCTCACCGAATCTACATTTTCATTTAAGGTTCAGATGAGGATTAAGGGGCAAAAAGGGAAGAAGTTGTCTATAAAATTTCTTCAAGGGAAAATTATTGAAATGATAAGTTGATAGCCATTGCTAGTCTTTAAAAAAATTACAATCAATAGGAGTAAAAATTTTCATTGATAGTTAAATAGGAATCAAAGATTGAACAAAAATAATGAAGTGTTTATATTTATTAGTTAGACCAAAGTGGGTTTTAACATCAGACCACGACAACCAATCTAGCTCCTTGAAATCCCAAATATTGCTAAACTGACATATCCCTTTCTTGAAAAAAAAAGGCATGCCTGGGAAAGCTTACAGCTAGGGGTTGGCTATGGTATTGAATAAGTTTATTCCACCAAATAGCAGAATTTGCAAAGCTGAACCCATGTTGAAGAGATTCTTCCCTCCACTCAAGAAGATGACAAACAGTTGCCTTGCCTTCCAAACAGATTGTAATAGAGGTGAGGTTCTGATCTAAAAAAAGGGTGTCAGGAGAATCTTATCCTACCAATTAGTAGACTACCATTTACCTTTAGTAGAAGCACAATAGATTTTATGTCAGATCATAATTTTCCAAGGTTCCTCTCCTTGGATTGCTCTTATAATCCACTTAGTTGTCAAGTAAATACCTTGTGTTTTTGGATCAATGAGACCAAGGCTGCCTCTGCACTTAGGTTATATATAATTTATCCAAGAGGTATCTTTATACCCAGCACTACCATCCCATTTAGACCACAAAAATTGGTGAATAATTTTATTCAAATCTTCATAGCCTTTGTTAGAAGGCATCCAATAGGATGAATAATAAACATGAGTGACAATAAAAATTCTATTTACAACTTGAATTTTACTAGCCAATGATAAGAAATTATTTCCCCAATTAAAGATTTTGTTCTTAAGCCTATATATGAACCACTTCCACATATCATATAAGGAAACCCCTATACCAAAGGGAATTCTGAGGTACTTAAAAATCTCACCATGTTTAATATGTCACCACTCCCTAGGGATCCGATGAGAAATGGGCCTGGACTAAACCATCCAGAACTTAGTTTTGTTATGAGCAAGCTGAGAACCTAAAACAAAATAGTATAAATCCAAAATTTCCATGGTATTATTGATTTCTTCTTCAGAGCTCTATAGAAATAACAGGGTATCACCAGCAAAGTGTGAATTAATAACCACACCATCTTGAGGAATGAAAATGCCTGAGTTAAGCTTTAATTGATTATATTTTTGAAGTAGATATTCCAATGCATCAGTAGTAAGAACATACAAGAATGGTGGTAACCGGCATCCCTACCTGATGGAGCGATGTTACAAAAAAACTTTAGTCATAAAATTTTTAATCACTAGCTGAGCATTGGCATCCTTAAATAACATTTGAACATGAGCTCAAATTTTAGGCCCAAACCCAAGCCATTGCAACATTTTAAAAATAAAGCTCCATCAAATTCTATCATTAGCTTTATCGAAATCTAATTTGATTAAAAGAGCATTTTGTCATATTTGTTGTGTCCATTCAACAATTTCCCAGGCCAAGATAAGGTTATCAAGCATATATCTGCCACTAAGGAACCCAATTTGTTTAGGGCTTACAATTCTTTGTACCATGGGTTTAATGTAGATGACCAATGATTTTGTAGAAAGAGTTTAAAAGAGTAATTGGTCTCCAGCCAGAGATAGTGTCCTCTTTTCTCCCCTTAGGTAATAGTTTAATTATCCCTCTATTTATAAAGGGACCCAATGAACCTTTCTTTAAGGCATCTAGGTATAAAAGATAAAAATCATCTTTGATACGTGGCCACATAGCTTCATAAAATTCCACTGGAAGCCCATCAATACTCAGACTCCTATTAGAGGCCATAAAAAAAAACATGTTTTAGCTCCTCTAAGGATAGGGTCCTATATAAGTACTTGCTATAACCTGAATCAATTCTATTAGGAATGTAATATGCAACAATCTCCTCCAATATAGAATGAATATCATTCCAGGATTCTTTTTCTTTGAAGAGGTCCTTATAGAAATTCTAAAAAATCAGATTAATATTAGTTGGATTCGTATGAAGAGTACCATTCTTATTCATTATGGCAAAAATTCTTTCCTTTTTATGTTTGGACTTCAAATAGTTAAAGAAGTATTTAGAACCTCTATTTCCTTCTTTTATCTAGTGAAGTCTAGCTTAAATCTTAGCCCCCTGTCCTCTATAATAATCAAGATGATGCAATTGAGTCTCAGTGACAGTGATAGAAGCTTGTAGTTGAGGAATATTTGGGTCAGTGTTTAATTTCCTTCTATCCTGATCTAGTTTTCCTTGGAGTATTTTTTCCCTTAATCTATGCTACTCGGCCATTCTTCTCCCAAAATCATGAAGAAAGGTGGTGCATTGTGAGATTGCAGCACACCACCAATCAATCTAGGACTCACCAACCTATGGTTTTGGAATAGAATTCCAAATCCCCACAAGGGCATTCATGCAAACCTAATTTTTTAGGTGGGGAATATTAAGTTTATAGGGTAGTAGAGAGGTAGCAACATTGTGATGAGCAGTAGATACATTGCAAAAAATAGGAAAATGATCTGATAGAGTGGTGGAATCATCAACTTGAATACAATCACCAAAAGCAATGTGGACCAATTGAAGGTTAGGTAATAAAAAAAATCTATCCAATCTGCTAAGCTCTCTATCATCACGTAATCTATAATTAGACCATGTAAACCAGTTATTAGCATTACTAGTAAATTGGTCATGAATAGGATCAACCTCCCTAAGGGAATTTCTGCAATACAACCAATTATTGAATTCTTCACTACTGAGTTTAAAGGGACTAAACTAACTCTGATCTGAGTTATGTTCAACCAAATTGAAATCACCACCAATGATCCAATCTGCATTGGGGAGAGCTTTAGACATCCACTCCCATAAATTAGCATGTTCTTTAGTAGTGTAGGAAGCATAGATAGAGCAAAATCCTATAGGTTGTCCATTGATAATCGATAGGGCCCAAACACAATTATGTGAAGGGTCCTCCCCTTATCAATGACAAACTTGGCAATCTAGGAAACAATACCAAGAATAACTCCACCTTTTCCATCTTTATGAGATGTATGTATAAAAAATGCCTCTTTCCATATATTTAAAAGAGCTGCTTCTAGTTTGTTGTTGCCAATTTTGACTTCTTGTCAAAGTAAAATATTGAGTTTTAATTTAACAATTTTTTCCTTAACCTTATATTCCAGGTGAGGAAGAGTGATCCCCCTCACATTCCATGAAAGAATATGGTAATTCATGAAGGAGTATCAGAACCTTCTTCCTATGGCAACACACTAAAACTATTGATGAGATTAATTGGTTGGTTATTGTTCAACTGATCAGATGGATATCTCGATCTCTATCAAGATTTGGGTACGGGAGAAGCAGAACCATGTTCAAGCGTAGAAGGGGTATTAGAGGAGGAGGGGTGGAAGAATGGATTTTTCCATGAGGATGATTGTATGAACGAGAAGAAGATCTTGATGGTTCTTTCCTTTTCTTAACCATTCTCTAGCTATCAAACATAATAACATCCTTATTAGATGGAGACTGTACATATGGTGCATCAATTTCATTATCAGAGGTAAGAGGTGGTTGAGAGTGAATTTGATGTGAAGGAGATGGGGTGGTTGAAGTGGGTATGATATGAGGAAGGACAGGGCTCAATGAAGGATGAGAAGCCAGGGAAGACATGTTAGCAGATGTGGGCAATGAGTCAAATCTTGATTTTCTAACATGACAGTCCCATATTAGATGGCCTTCTTTTGGGTAAAAAAACATGCACTCGATTTATTTAAATAAACCAATTGTTGCTCCATTTCAAATCCTGGGCCTATCAATTTGATATTCTCAAATAGTGGTTTGTTTAGGTCCATTTCCACACAAACCCTAAGATGTGCCCTAAGGTTGGCAAATTTGTCGATATTTGTTCGCACCAAATAGCCTATATTGACTGGTTTTGAGTGGTATCATAGCTACTTGGGTTTATAATGGGAAGTCTTAATGTTTACTTCTATTTTAGATGTTCTCTGGTGAACTTATTTGATTGTACCTAAGATTTAATATTGGTTATTTATGTATAGATATATTTATTTAACTATTATATTCCCTCAACTCCTTTTTAATAAAAAAATAAAAAATAAATAAATAAATTTAAATAGTATATTTATTTTATATAAAAATATTATTTTCAAATAAAAATTTTAATTAATAAAATTAATGAATTTATAATTTAATTATTATAATATATACACCAATAATATATAATAAATAAATAAAATATATAAGGACACAAATAATATATATATGTATATAATAGTGTAAAAGGTGTGTTCCAAAAATTTAAATTTAGAAATGTGTAATTAAAGTTCAAACGATTTCAACGACTCAAACAAGGACTAATACTAAGATCACACACTTTACTTTAAATATGTGTGGATTATTTTTTTCAATTTAAACAAAGTGTCAAAAACTGAAATCTAACTTTTGAAATTTATTCTCTTACTTTTGCTCATCACTTCCCGACCCCCAAATCTCATATTGTGACTCCTATATACTTACAATATCTTATTCTTTTATATCATAGAATGTTAAGAAAAACAAAAAAATAAAAGATTTTATGTTCAATGAAATACTATTGATTTATCAATATTTTATGTGAAAAATAATAATGTCGAAAAAATAATAAATTATATAAAAGAAATAACTTTATAATATGTATTAAAAGTGTTTCATAATAGAATTTTTAACTAAAAATAAAATTTAGAAAGATCATATAAATACCACCTCAAATCAAATCTTTAAAGATGAAGATTGAAAATTTAAAAGTTAACGAGAATACCAATATCATTTAATTTAATTTAAATATAAACAAATATACTAAACTAACATTAAAATGCTAGTTTAATTAATATTTCTATTCATTTGATAGGTCCTAACAATGAAAGACGTTAATAGTCATAATCATGTAGGGATTAAAAGTCTAGTTGAAGTGTTAGTATCTCAACTGCCATTTGACATGCACTTCACCTATGTCCTTTTCATTTTAGGCTTCATAGTCCATAACCTTCAATAGGGCTATTTAAAAATTTAAATAAATTTGATGGGTTAATGTTGATGTTATGTGAATTTTTAATATTTTTATATTTAATATAATATAAATAATACAATTTTTTTAAATATTCATTTAAAGTGAAGTGTTTGACTTTGCTCAATCAAAATGTCATTTTAATATTTGGAATCTTTTCAATCAAAATTTTTGTTGTTTGTAAAATTTGATATGATTAAAAGGATGAGATCGAGATCGGAATCGTGTTTTGGGTGATTTTGGTGGAATGAATACTTCTCAATCCTTGGCTCTTAACTTAAGATCATCACGTAAAGTAGTAGTTAACAACAATAAAATTATTATGTAAAAGTAATGATGTAAGAAACAAAATAAGACAATAAATAATTAAATATAAAATCCAAAATAAATTAAAATTGAGGGAGAAATAATTTTTATTGTTATTTTAAAGTACCTTATTTATCGAATAATACACAGACGAGTAAAACCTTGTTTATTTATACAAACGATTGATTAGATAGATATTTAGATTTAAAATAAAATCACTAAATTTTGTTTAGTTGTTTTGATTAAAGTGTTCATGATCCAAGTTATGATTGAAAATGTATCAACATAAGCATCTCTTATATTATTATGTAATGGGTATATTATATAAATACATAGACAAGTCAAATTATAGAAGTCTAATTTTGATAAATGATTAGTTATTTTCTATGGTATTTGTGTGTTTATATGCATAAGGATCAATCGTTTAGATTAAGCTTCTATTGGCACGTTTTCTCTTATGTTGGGTCCCATATTGCCTTCATTTATTTTTATATTATCATTATACCTTTACTTTCAGTTCGCTTTTTAGATAAACCATATTGATTCAATGGATATTTAGATTTAAAATAGAATCACTAAACTTTGTTTAGTTGTTTTGATTAGAGTGTTCATGATCAAAGTTATAATTGAAAATATATCAACATAAGCATTCTTATATCTTTATGTAATTGGTATATTTATATAAATACATTTACCTCAAATTACAGAAGTCTAGTTTTGGTCCATGACTAGTTATTTTCTATGGTATTAGTGTGTTAATATGCATAAGGATCAATGGTTTAGATCAAACTCATATTAGCACATTTTCTCACATGTTGGATTCCATTTTACCTTCACTTATTTCATATTATCCTTATACCTTTACTTTCGATTCACTTTTTAGATTGACTATTTGTTTGCCTCAATATGACCCCAAGCTCTCTTGAAATGTCCAAAACATTATTTTAAGGTTTCATGGTCAACCTATAAAGATAGACTTAGCAATCTTGGTCATGACTAGGATTAATGCACATATATTGGTAGTTTTTCTTTTTAAGTCCTTTGACCCGTGTTCTTGATTTTGTTGGTTTCTTATGCTTTATTATCGGCTTTCCCCCCCTTTTTTATTAGTGTCTTGTATATTGATAAAGTCTTGATTTAAATTCAATAAGTTTATATATACATAGGCATGTTAATGCATTTAAGGAAAGACACACAAGAAATTAAAGTTTCCATAAGCTATCACACTAATTTTTATTACTACTACCATTTATTGAAATATATACTCCCATTATATCAAAATTTGAAGTTAAATAGTGAAAAAATATATAGAATCTATTCATTGTTTGCATCTCATACATAAGGATAAGGGTTAGGATATTCATATTTCACTTTACTACCTACTGGACTACATGAAAATTGATTTCAAAACCATCTAAGAACATGGGTCTAATTATACCAAGACACTTATAACTACACTCATTTTTATGCTCTTACAAGGCCTCTTGGAGGCAATTAGGATTGGAAGTAAGGATAAATAATTTTGGAAAATCTACAACTCAATTTGACAATTTAAGAGAGGTTTTTGGTCAACAAGAACAAATGAAGGTGTTTGTAAAAGTTTAGGAGAATTTGACATCATCTACTAAGATTAGTTATAATGACAAAGGTCAAACTTTAGCCTACTAAGATACACCCAATCAAGATCGACCAATTTGATATTATATATTTATGTAACTTATTTGATGAGAAATAATTTTTAGTGCTTACTTTAGGATTGATTCTTGCATTGTTTTCACTCATTTTCATCCTTTGATAGCAAATATGTAAGTTAGAATTCGGGTATTTCTCTATGGATTTTATTTTTCAAGTTTAGAACATATTATACCCATATTTGTGTAAATTTCATATATTTATATATTTCTATATTATTGTATTTAGGTCAAATTTGTCCTATTTAACCCATTTTATGGTGTATTATACTTCAGTTAGCCTAAAACTCTATTTGTGAACTTTGTCTATAAAACACTTTTGTGATCTCATTTTACCTTTCACCCACCCTTTCTCCTTTTCCCTCTAGGGTTATATTTCCTCCTATATTGCATATTGGATCATATTCTTTCTAAGGTTCCCTTAAATCCCTTCCTTTGCATGCTTCATTCCTTTTTAGAGTTAGACCTTACTATTATAAATCTAATTTTTCTAAGAGTTGACCTTATTTTCTTTTCCATCATTAGCCCTAGTTAATTAACCATTATGTGTTGTTTTAAACTCTTTTCTACATGTTATATGTGTACATATTATGATGTCCAAGAAGGTTAGATCTAAGTCCCCTATTAGAAAAAATGATAGACTAAATTCCAAAACAATTGAGTTTTTTGAGTTTCCTTAAACTAAAACTGATATTCATTTTGAAAAAAAAAGAAGGAAATTAGTAGTAATTTTAATGGTTATTTTATGTATACACATGTAGATGATAATATAAATGATATAAATGCATATGATTTAGATGCTAACACTATGAATGACAATGATGTAAATGAAAATGTTTCAAAGTAGATCTTTAAATATTGAACATTTTGATGTAAATAAAGAGAGGGTAGAAAGACTTGGCCATAATGATAAAGCATATCCTAAGTTATCTCAATAAATCAAGGCAATGTTATATGTGTTAATAAATAAATGTGTAAAATAAAATCCCTACTAAAGAGACTATAGATAAGGGAATACCTTTTATAACCAATCATAGATCTTTGAATGCTTCTAAGGATATTCCACTTTATTAAGATTTCCATACCATACTAATTAATGTGTCTATTTTAGACACATAATTTTGGTACAAGTTATGTAATTGTAGCATATTTGTTATGCATTGATAAATTTTGTTCATTTAATTATATTGGACTATTTTCAATACTTTTTTTTCATAATGTACCCTTCATAATATTTCCTCATGTGAATTTCCTTATGAACACCTTTTAAATTAACATTTTTTATCTGGGGATGTACCAATTCATCTTACAATCCATTTTGATCAAGTTTTTTCCCATGTCTTTTGTCTTGACAATTTTCATAACAGTCTAAAAGTGGTCGAACTCTTTTGGATTAGTTCTAAAGTGGGCATGTTATATGTGGGTCCTTTGTGCCATATTTCCTAATTTCCCATGCCTTGTTTTTTATTATTAGCCTTTCCATGGCTAGCTAATGTGTGAATGTGTTCTAAGTTTATGTAAAATGGGTCTATATATACACATGTACCTTAATTAATTTATTCACTATAAGAATTAATCGTATATTTCATACACTTGTTCATCAACATCATGTACACTCTTTTGTTATTTTCTTTGTCATTTGTTGAAGTCTTGTGGTTACATGTTTCTACCAAAACAAAGATTGCATTATAGTATATAAAATTATTTATTATCAGAAGGAGAAGAGGTAGAGTATTTTCTCACTTGTTTTGGGTTACTCACATGCATTAAAACTATGTGAGCCATGATTCTCAGGTGTGTGTGATATTTAGAGCAATTCCCACTCAAAGGGTTTAGGGAAATAGCATTTCACATTTATTTTAATTTTAGACATTTTATTAGATTGTGGAGATATTAGGCTTATATCAAAGGAGAATACATTCTAACATATGCATGCAAAAATTTTCTTATCGAAGATAAGATTTTGGTTTTTTGATGCTGAAAAGGGTTTTAAGAATCATTAGACCTTGGGTATCTATAAAGATATTTTTGAACCTGCTTGGACATTTTTGGAAAATCTTGTCACTTTCGGGTACTAAATCTGGTCACTACCCTTTTTGGAAGAGTCTGAACCTAATCATCATCACAAATTACAGCCATCTTTCTAGGAGCTCTTCTACACTATTTTAAAACCCATATATTATATTCTCAGCCACTATTATAACATAGGTAAATTAGAAATAAGGCACAAGTCTCTCTATCTACCATTTATCTATTTAAATTTATCACATGTTATATCTCCATTCATTCTTATCATTATATAAGCATGCCTAATTGACTATATTTATTTTATTTAGTTAGTTTTATCGTGTGAACTTATTTTACATTTGACATAGTATTTTAAATGATTGTGCACTCTTTTTGTAAATTTTTTTGGTGAACCTTGCCTTATCAAATATCTAACCTTAGGGTTTTATGCTCTTTTTCCCTTTAGGGTTTACGTTTATGGTTATTTTAGATCTAGTTTCTCTAGGGTTTTGTTTTATTTCAATAAACCTAGCTTCTTCATATTTTTTATATTTATATATTATGTCAATTAATAAATTTATGTCTACAACATCTATTAGGAAAATTTATATATTGAATGTTACTCATATTGATTTGGTTCAAATTCCTTTGCTTGATATTCATTCTTGTTTGAAAAAGAAAAAGAATATTTTTTATGAAGTTCATTAGATGATAATACAAATGGTATAAATATTAATGATGGAAATACATATGTTGAAAATGAAAATAATGGTGATGATAATGCTTTTAATGATCATGTTATGTATGATATAAATGATAATGAAGCTAATGTATCTCATGGCATACATAATATTGAAGTAGATCAAGATAGTGTAAAAATACTTTATTCAAGATGTGCATCTCATGGATTTACACAAATGATTATGGATTGTCCTAATAAATTATAGGTCATATTTGTTTTTTTTTAAAGATTAAAAAATAAAAAATTTACTAAGAAATCTACACTTTAGAATAAACATGTTATAAATGAATCTTTGAATGCTTCTATTCCATGTATTATAGGTTTTCTTATATATTAGGTCATGAGGCTAGTGATCCAATTAATTCTACATTATTTCCTCTATCTACCACTTATACTCAGGTTACTATGAACATTCCTTCATGATATTTTGCTTATTTTTTTTCTCGGTATTGTTTCTATACCTTGTGAACCTAATTTTTAAGTGACATCTTTTGGTCATAGTATTCATCAACGTAGTAGTATCAATTCTTGCACATGTTGATTCTCAATATGCATTACTTCAAAAAACTATTCAAAACATTCAAGCACAAATTCAACAACTTTCACAAACATCTCAAAGATCGAGCCACGTGATTACTTATCATGAAAAATTACACAACCTATTGGCTGACGTAGTAATTTTATACCCTTTTCCTACTAGTTTTATTTTACATAAGTTTAAATTGTTCAACAAAAAATGTGAGCCTTCACATCATATAAGATCTCTTTTTGGTTCATGTTTTGACTTTGTACAAAATTAACTATTGTTATCTAAGCTATTTCTTATTAGTCTCAAGGACTATGCACTGGATTATTTCTATGCCCTGCCATCAGGATCCATGCATTATTTAAATGATCTAGATGATTATTTCTTAGATCATTTTTCTATCAACATTATCCAAAGAGTCATGTTTTCACAACTTGTATCTTAAACAAGGACATGATGAACATATTAGTGAGTAATTCTTAAATTCATCATTATAGAGATAAATTTGTCTCACTAACTACCTCATAGCAAACTCAAAATTATTTTCTCTCAAAGTTTGGTGCAACCTATCAAACAAAAAGTCTTATTTAATTTGTATCCATCTTTAGATTAAATTTGTCATATGGTTCACAACTATGAGATCCACATTTTAAAGGCTAATATGTTAAATATGAGACTAGTGCCCCTAAATGTAGTGGCTCCAAATATCAAGTTAAATAAATATTAAATACTAAAACTAATGATACTTCTAATTTTAAATCTAATAATGAGGTTAAAAATGTAATAAATGTGGTATCACAACCACTTGATATGCTTGTTCTTCCTTCTCAAGAACATACAAATTTAATAATATTAGTTGAGAGTCATTAAATACTTAAAGGGTTGCTTGAATGCAACATGGTTTCTTTAATTTATTAGCATGATTTGGACTCATTTTGGTCTTTACATAAACATTATGATGTGAATGCATATTATTATTGTCATAGAGATTTAGGTCATACCACCAATAAATGTTTTAGATTTAGACATAATAGTAATTTTATTCAAGTGCAAGTACACAATTACATTTAATGAATGAGTTAATAAATAAACATTTTAAAGTCTTTATTAATCTACCTTTGAATCATAACACTAAAAATCAAGATAATGTTATAGGCAACACCTACACCATAACCAATAATTTTAAATGCTCATCTTTTAGATGATTTCATAGGTGTGGTCATGGATCCAAAAAATAAGTACTTTCTATTGCATTTCATGATCGTGAGATTCCAATAGATAATTTTAATAATGGTGAATTATTTATACAAGTATTTATTGATTCACATCCTCAGTTAACAAATGGCTTTATGGTTGAAAATGGTTCAATCTTAAACATATGTACAATGTCATTTCTTGATAGTAAAGGGTACATTCAACAATAGTTAATTGGTACATCTATTTTTTTTAAATGTTATGATGGTATTACAAAGATACCTCCTTGGGTTATCATGTTAAACATCACCATAGGTTCTAAAGAACATTCTTGTGTGGTTTCATGTATTTTTAGATAATATGAAATATGATTTATTACTTGGACACCCATTGCTTAATCAATGAGAGTTATCTCATCCAAATTGCACCAATGGCTAATGTTTTTTCATAATAACAAAGTGGTTGTTATTTGAGACATATCTTATGAATCACCTATAATTTATATATATATATATATATATATATATATATATATATATATATATATATATATATATATATGAGTTATTACTCAAAGTGCTTCCTAAACAATAAATCGTAGAACACCAAGTGAATACATCTAGATTCATAATACATATTCATTAAAATACCTAAAGTAGTCTTATAAAAAACTCTTTTATGTGTTTAAGATAAATCACATACTAAGGTTTACATTAGATGGTAAAGAGGATAAAACAATTCTATTAGCTAATTTCCATGATAACTCTACTAGTGAATGATTATTTTGGATACCATACAACTAATGGTTAAATTTTGGATACTTATAGTGACACATCTAACTCCTCATGTTTATAGTCCATAAGATCCTCATATCTTGATCATGAATAGGAATGAGTAACTTATTATGGACATTTACATGGGATAAATTGTTAGCATTGCTAGCCTATCTTATGCACTTCAAAAGAACAATCTACCATACATATATTGTTTTCTATCTTCTTCTATATTTTGTGTCTCTTTATTGATTTCTTCTCTAGTGTTGTGTATTAATGTTTGGTTCATAATGTTTCCTTTTAGCTTATCATTGCTTTCCTCTCTTGGGTTATTTATTGCTTCATGCTTCTTCTAGGTTTTATGTTTATTTTTTTGCTGGAACTTTAAAGTTTGCATCTTATTTATTACTCTTGTTAATTATGTCATTCTTTTATCCCCTTGGTTTCAGTTGATTTCTTTATTTCTTTGGACCTTTCCCTTTGATTGTCGTTTCCCATTCCAGAAGCTTGCATGAACTTACCAATGATAACAATACATAAATATATTAAGGCCTTACAACCAAGTGTGCATTTGAGTTCTGAGGTAAGTTGTAACTTAGTAGGAATCCTCTCTTCATACCTCTTCTCGCATTCTTTCCTTAGGTTGTCTTCTTTGCTTGGTCCTTATTTCCTTATATGGTTCAATTTATTTTACATCTCTTGGCTTGTCTCTTATATGGTTCCATTCTTTTTTAAAATGATAAAATCCAAAAAAATCATAAAATTAAATAATCATTTTTTCCCTTTATCTTTGTCAATTACATAGTGATATATTAATACATACCATTGTCTTTCTACCTATTATTATATGTTTGCATATACAAGTTACATGTGTTTATCATGATATTATTTAAGCTAGATGTGGCATATACAAGCTACATATGTTATTGGAATTAAAGTTCATTTTGGATTCCTTATGCCCACACTTAGGGGCATACTTACATTGGATGCATGCCTATACTAGATGAATTTTTTTAAAGAGCTTCAATTTTTATCTTTGTTATTTCAAATTATCCAATAAAGGTACATATTTAAATATAAATATCTTGCTTTAGATTAAATTGAATTTGCTTGGTTACATGGATACATTGTGTATTATTTGGTTTAATCCATGTTTGTTCAATTGCTTGTATGTGTGTGCTTGTGTTTGTGTGTGTTCCTTATCATGTCTTGTTGTGTTTTGTCTATAAAGGATCCTCTAGTTTTCAAATTGTACTAATTTTATATTGTTGATTTCTTGTGTGTTATTTTTCCATTTTTTTCATTCAATAGTTATATTCATTTTATATGCTTACATTTATTGACTATACTATATGATATCATGTGCTTGGTGCCATGATATATATCATGCACACTACCATTTAAAATATATTATGTTTGGTGACCATGTTTCCATGCTTTCTATTATCTGTATATTGGGGCATACTATTGTTATGTGGTTACTTATTGTATCTCACATTTATAGGGGAATATTTTTACATTAGAGTATATCACTTGTCCCTCTTTGTGGTTACATTGGGACATATCACTTATTCTTCTCTTTATTTTTACACCCTTAATTTCCAAGCTTTAGTTTCAAGCTATTAGTATTGGGTTATGTATTGTTATTTAGCTTTACAAGATGAAATCTTTATATGGTTACATACATGTATTTAAATAATTTGTTTTCAAATGATTATGACATTTTTTTATTACTATTTGTGTTATATATGGTGCATTGAATAATTTTATTTTATATGAGTGATATATAAGAACATGTCTCACCTCAAAATGGTGCATATAGACAATTTATTATATCTTTGATTACATGTTTCAAGTGGTTACGTGTTGTAGGTTATAGAGCTTATAAGTACCATATGTTTGATTTTCTAAACAAGAAGTATATTTTTCCCATGGCATGGGTTAGTAGGATCTAAATTTTAGTTTTAATTCCAATTTTTAATTTTAGTCTTAGAGTTTTCAAAGTGCAAACTTGGTTCACATACCACTAGCTGTATTACTTCCTTTGCTTAATTTTTAACTTCACCATTTCATTCATCACATTTTGTTAATCACCAAGACATTAATCTAATAATATGTATCCACATTTTCTAGAAATTACATTCAAGATGTTGTCATTGGAGCATGGATGGTTCATTCTAAGAAATGTAGATTTTCCTTTCACATCCTCTCAAGTATCATTTTTATTTTTTGTTTTACTTAGATATGCATGCATTCTTGAATATAATAGTGAGGAATTATGTACACACCTAGTTTTGGTATAAATCTTTTAATTATGGCATCTTTGTCATGCCTTGGTACATTTGATTCATTTGATAACATTAGGATTTTTGGTACATTTTACATTTACATTAGACCTTAACATAGTCTTACATAATTTTAATTTCCTTGTGAACAACTTTAGATCTGACATTTATTTACCTTGGGATCCACTCAGTCATTATGTAGCTCATTTTTATCTATCTGTCATGGGTCTTTTGTATTGATCATTTTTAGAGCATTCTAAAAATGGCACAATCTCTTTCAAATTAGTTTAAAAGTGATGAGGCTATTTGTGGCTCCTTTTTATCACCATGCCCTAATTTCCCATGCCTTGATTGTCTATTTTCACATATTTCCATGGTTGAGATATGTGTAAATTTATGCCAATTTGAATTTAAATGAGTCTATATATACACGTACCCAAAGTCATTTATTAATTATGTATAATCATCATCTCTTTTGAATAATTGTATAGGAGCTTGAAAGCTCTATTTTTATTCCCCTTTCCATTTACTAAAATCATTTGGTTTCATACTTGTGCCAAATGAAGGACTGTATTAGAGGAAAAAAACATTATATATTATCTTAGGGAGAGGAGGTGGAGTCTTCTCTCATTTGGATTAGGTCACTCACATGCACTATAACCATGTAAGCCTTGATTTTCAAGCATTATAAATATGTAAATAAACCCCCATTTAGGGGATCTATGCCACTAACATTGCATATTTCCTTTATTTTGTATTTTTTAATAGATTTTTGATGTATTAGGGTTACATCAAAGGGGAATAAATTATGACATTTGCACATGAAATTATGCTTATCATAAAGAGGATTCTAGTCTCCTACTATTCATGAATGGTTTGAGGAAGTTTCAGACCCAAATTATCTACATATCAATTTTTAGACCTAATTGACCACTTTAATCAAAGCATGTCACTTTTAGATTATAAATCTAGTTACTGCCATTTTCATAATAGTCTAAAAACTACCATTGTAACAGATCATTTCCATCTTTCTAGGTGTGATTCTAAACAATTACAAATCTTTTATTTATTATTCACTATCAAAGCTTAGGTAAATTATAAAAAGGGTACATATCTCTCTATCTTCCATTTCTCCATTTCAATTTATCAATCATTCAATCTATTCCCATTCATATTTGCACATAGGCATGTTTGATTTACTGTATTTAGTTAGATTTATCTTGCACCCTTGTTTTAAAAAATTGGTTTAGTGTTTAAAACACTTTTGAACCTTTTTTAAAATACCCATGTCTTAGATTACTTCTACTATTGTTCCTCCCCTTGTTTCTTCCACTTAGATTTCTATGTATTTGCTTTCTTAGATTAGTATTAATTATTTTTTGTTGTTCCTTGTGTCAATCAACCATATAAATATATTTTAAACCTTACTCTCTTAAAAATTATGTGCCTCAAGTTCCTAATGTGTGTATTCTTACTTATGCCACTACTTGTTCAATTCCAAATCTTGGATCTATACTTCTTCAATAAACTATTCAAACCATGTAAGTTATAACAATAGATTCCATTTATTTCCCAAGGCTTGGAATTAAAATTCATAAGGTTAATTCACATGATATATTATTCAATTTTTTGGCTAATGAGATCATTTTATATCATTTTATTGATGGATTTTTAGCTATTAAGTTTAAATTATTCAATGGCAAGGGTGATTTTTTAAACCATATAAAGGTTTTCTATGCTTCATGTCTTGGATTTATGTACAATGATAAATTGTTGATAAAACTCTTTCCGAGGAGCCTAAGGAATATGCTCTTGATTTATTGTATCCTTTTCCATTTGAGTCTATATACACTTTTAATTATTTGGCTGATATTTTCTTAGCCCACTTTTTGATCAATATTAACATGAAGGTCACGTTTTCAAAATTTTATAAACATTAACAATTACATAATGAGAATGTTAGTGAGCATGTTATTATATTTAAAACCATGCTTAAAAAGATCACTCAACAAATACATAACAAAGAATTTAAAAAAATATTTTTTCATGGTTTAAATCAACACATTAAGGACAAGGTGGTCTTCAATCCATACCAATATTTTGATGAATTTTATCACGTAGATATAATCTATGAGATCAAGTTTTTGGAGGCAAATATGCTTAAATATGGGACTAATTCCACTACCTTTAGTGGAACTAAATATCAAGTAAAATCAAAATTCAAAGGTGAGGATAATGATAATACTTTCTAACCCAAGAATGAGGCTAAGCATGAAATTAGTGTAGTAGATCAACCATTAGGTCCAGGATAGTCCTTTCACAATAAAAAGAATAAATAATTTTTTTATGGAAAAGTGAAAATTCTCAAAATGTACTTAAATGGTTACTTGAATGCAATATGACATATTTACCTCCTTGGGGATAATTGGACTCATCACAAAATTTATATAAAAACCATCATGCTAATGTATACTATGATTATCATAGAGTATTCGACCATCATTAAAACTAATGCATTAATTTGAAGGGCATTTCAGACTTAATAAAAACTAATAAAATTCAAGTAAAAGGTTACAAAATTAATTTAAATGATTCAATTTCCCAACCCAATCAAGATTTGAATATATTTACTATCCTTTTATCAAACCATGCTAATTAGTCTTAAAAGTAATATGATGTTCATATGATGGCTCAAAAACAATCTTGAGTCGTTTACAATTGTCATATCTTTTATGGATTTGTAGGTGTGGTCAATGATATATGTAAAGCACCTCATGTAATGACATTTTACAACCACAAAATTTCCAAAAAAATATTCTAAAAATATTTTATTATTTATTTGAGATTTCATAGAGACACATTTGAGGTTACCAAATGGGATTATGATGGATAATGGTTCAAGCATAAATTTGTGTGTAATGAAATTTATTACCAATATTAAATATGCACATATACATTTAGTTGGTATAACCATATTTATTCTAGGAGGTGATGGCATAACCAAGATGTCCCTTGGTGGGTTCACATTACTTATCATGTCGGTATGAAGACTTTAATAATTTAGTTTAATGTATCATCAGATAATGGGACATATGATAAATTCCTCAAGTGACCATGGATTAACCAAATGAAATCAATTCCATTAACACTTCATGAGCGTTTGAAAATTTTCCATGATAATAAAGTGATTACCATTAAATGCACTAATTACTATCCTCCCACACAAGTGCAATGCAAGGGGTTACCTTAATATCTATTGAAAAAATAATCATATAAACTCAAACAAGTAAACCTAAAATGAGAATACCAAATCATCCATGAACCAATGTAATATTATCATAATGTTTTGTGCCTATTCGACCTAAATTAAGTACATATCCTTTTCCATAATATCTTATACTTGTTTTTTCAAACTTAATCAACTTATCTATATTTGGCTATATTTAGGACACTTCCTACACTACACTAAACTTTCTCTAGCCTTCAACCTTTTAAATCTCTTTGGATTCAACCATTTCAGATTGTAATCCTTATTTTCATATATTTAGAGATGTTTACACCCATTTTTAGCATATGTCTCTCCTAGGGTGGATTTGACAACTACATGTTACCATTGAATTTGCTTCATGAAAATTTGGAAATTCATCAAATTTGTCCCCTTTGTTTTTGTGTGCATTTTTCCTTGGCATAATTTTCTAAACATTTTATACTTCATATGACTACTTTATATGGTCAACCATATCATGTGTCATGTCTTAAGGATTCATATATACAAATCATTCCTAATCATTTACAAATTAAGAACCAAATGGAAAGCCTTCCATAAGTTAGAGTCTTCAATTGATCAAAATCCTTTACTACACTTGAGAATAATCCTACACATTGAGCCACCCTTGGCCATTTTTACTTAAAGATATTGTGACATCATCCACTTGTACCAAAAGAGGCTCATAACTAAATGTTCATGTAATTTCATCATAATTTATAGGGAAGAGGAAGCTGAAACTCTTGATTGACATTATATTTACACTACATAATAATTACATGGGGTTTGATTCTAATATGTGGGATACATAGCTGCAACTCTATTGAGGATTCCTAATCAAACTAATTTTATCCCTTATCCTTTGTATGTGGGATATATTAGGCCTTGAAACTAACCTTCAAGTCTCTTTTCATGTGCTATCCACCTCATATAAATGCTCATACAACATCTCTCATACTAAAACAATGTCAAACATTCTTCATATGTCTTGTCAATAGCTCATGTTGCCTCATTAGACCAAGTAGGGTCTAGAGGTGGTCTAGTTGCATACTAGGTCTATAGGTCTTCCCATGTAGGCTTACCCTGAGACTCACCTGAGTGTTCCAAAGCCTCATAAGCATTCTCAAACAAATTTATACATCCTCTTATGCCTCTATGCATCCATATCACCAGTTTACCAAGCTCATATCTTCTTACAAGGTCTCTTTATGCAATGACCAGTGTCATGACTAGGCTTCTCAAGATCTTGAAACTTGACAATTGACCTTGAAACACTTATTTATGCTCTTATACATTGCTCACATGTATTACATGCTCCTTAGATAATGTCATACTTCTCAATGATGCTATTAAACATGAACATTTTTCAATAACCTCATGAACACCTTTCTTAAGAACCTTTGACATCAATGACAACAGTAATGCCAAACTTCAAAAATAGGAACAATGCTCAACATGTTCCCATTCCCAAAGCCTATACATAATTCCCAATGATGATCACACACACACACACACACACACACACACACACACACACACACACACACACACACACACACACACACACACACACACACACACACACACACACACACACACACACACACACACACACACACACACATTGAGGCTTTCCATCCTGATGCACACTAAGTTCAAAGGGAATTTCCAGGTTAGTATGAATCCTTCTATTCTTACCTCTTGCTTTCACCCTTTAGCTTGTGTCTTTATTGATAAATCTTTACATCTTCTTACTTCTTCTCACTTTCACTCATTGGCTTGTGTCTTGATTTATTTATCTTTGTCTTTTTACTTATTTATTTTTTCTATTGGCTTGTTTCTTGCTAGGTTTTGATCTTATAAAAATGACAAAACAAAAATAAAAAATATTTCCCTTTATCTTTCTTGGTTACATAGTTGCACATTATTACATATAATTCTTATCATCTCTTTGTATAAGTTTACATATACATTTTTCATGCACGTGCCACAAATGATATCATTGAGTTAGATACAAGATATATAGGTTGTATATGATTATGCACATGGACATGCACTTCACCTATGTCCTTTTCATTTTCATGGACAATCAATAGTGTTATTTAAAAATTTAAATAAATTTGATGGGTTAATGTTGATGTTATGTAAATTTTTAATATTTTTTATATTTAATATAATATAAATAATACAATTTTTTTTAATATTCATTTAAAGTGAAGTGCTTGACTCTGCTCAATCAAAATGTCATTTTAATATTTAGAATTTTTTCAATCAAAATTTTTGCTGTTGGTAAAATTTGATACGATTAAAAGGATGAGGTCGGGATCGTGTTTTGGGTGATTTTGGTAGAATGAATACTTCTCGATCTTTGGCTCTTAATTTAAGATCATCACATAAAGTAGTAGTTAACAATAATAAAATTATTATGTAAAAGTAATGACGTAAGAAACAAAATAAGACAATAAATAATTAAATATAGAATCCAAAATAAATTAAAATTGAGGGAGAAATAATTTTTATTGTTATTTTAAAGTACCTTATTTATCAAAGAATACACAGACCAATAAAACCTTGTTTATTTATACAAACGATTGATTAGATAGATATTTGGATTTAAAATAAAATCACTAAATTTTGTTTAGTTGTTTTGATTAAAGTGTTCATGATCCAAGTTATGATTGAAAAGTATCAACATAAGCATCTCTTATATTATTATGTAATGGGTATATTATATAAATACATAAACAAGTCAAATTATAGAAGTCTAATTTTGGTAAACGATTAGTTATTTTCTATGGTATTTGTATGTTTATATGCATAAAGATCAGTGGTTTAGGTTAGGCTTGTATTGGCACGTTTTCTCTTATGTTTGGTCCCATATTGCCTTCATTTATTTTTATATTATCATTATACCCTTACTTTCAGTTCACTTTTTAGATCAACTATATTGATTCAATGGATATTTAGATTTAAAACAGAATCACTAAACTTTGTTTAGTTGTTTTGATTAGAGTGTTCATGATCAAAGTTACGATTGAAAATATATCAACATAAGCATGTCTTATATCTTTATGTAATGGGTATATTTATATAAATACATTTACCTCAAATTATAGAAGTCTAATTTTGGTCCATGACTAGTTATTTTCTATGGTATTAGTGCGTTAATATGCATAAGGATCAATGGTTTAGATTAAACTTGTATTAGCACATTTTCTCACATGTTGGATTCTATTTTACCTTCACTTATTTTATATTATCCTTATACCTCTACTTTCGATTCACTTTTTAGATTGACTATTTGTTTGCCTCGATATGACCCCAAGCTCTCTTGAAATGTCCAAAACATTATTTTAGGGTTTCATGGTCAACCTATAAAGATAGACCTAGCAATCTTGAACATGACTAGGATCAATGCACACATATTGGTAGTTTTTCTTTTTAGGTCCTTTGACCCATGTTCCTGATTTTGTTGGTTTCTTATGCCTTATTATTGGCTTTCCCCCCCTTTTTTATTAGTGTCTTGTATGTTGATAAAGTCTTGATTTAAATTCAACAAGTTTATATATGCATAGGCATGTTAATGCATTTAAGGAAAGACACACAAGAAATTGAAGTTTCCATAAGCTATCACACTAATTTTTATTACTACTACCATTTATTGAAATATATACTCCCATTATATCAAAATTTTAAGTTAAATAGTGAAAAAATATATAGAATCTATTCATTGCTTGCATCTCATACATAAGGATAAGGGTTAGGATATTTATATTTCACTTTAGTACTTGCTGGACTACATGCACATTGATTTCAAAACCATCTAAGAACATGGGTCTAATTATAGCAGGACACTTATAACTAAAATCATTTTTATGCTCTTGCAATGCCTCTTGGAGGCAATTAGGATTGGAAGTAAGGATAAATAATTTTGGAAAATCTACAGCGCAATTTGACAATCTAAGAGAGGTTTTTGGTCAACAAGAACAAATGAAGGTGTTTGTAAAAGTTTAGGAGAATTTGACATCATCTACTAAGATTAGGCATAATGACTAAGATCAAACTTTAGCCTACTAAGATACACCCAATGATATTTAGTATGACCAAGATTGACCAATTTGATATTATATATTTATGTGACTTATCTGATGGGAAATAATTTTTAGTGCTTACTTTAGGATTGATTCTTGCATTGTTTTCACTCATTTTCATCCTTTGATAGTAAATATGTAAGTTAGAATTCAGGATTTCTCTATGGACTTTATTTTTCAAGTTTAGAACATATTATACCCATATTTGTGCAAATTTAATATATTTATATATTTCTATATTATTGTATTTAGGTCAGATTTGTCTTATTTAACCCATTTTATGGTGTATTATACTTTGATTAGCCTAAAACTCTATTTGTGAACTTTGTCTATAAAACACTTTTGTGGTCTCGTTTTACCTTTCACCCACCCTTTCTCCTTTTCCCTCTAGGGTTATATTTCCTCCTATATTGCATATTGGATCATATTCTTTCTAAAGTTCCCATAAATCCCTTCCTTTGCATGCTTCATTCCTTTTTAGGGTTAGACCTTACTATTATAAATCTAATTTTTCTAAGAGTTGACCTTATTTTATTTTCCATCATTAGCCCTAGTTAATTAACCATTATGTGTTGTTTTAAACTCTTTTCTACATGTTATATGTGTACATACCATGATGTCCAAGAAGGTTAGATCTAGGTCCCCTATTAGAAAAAATGATAGACTAAATTCCAAAACAATTGATTTTTTTGAGTTTCTTTAAACTAAAACTGATATTCATTTTGAAAAAAAAAGAAGGAAATTAGTAATAATTTTAATGGTTGTTTTATTTATACACGTGTAGATGATAATATAAATGATGTAAATGCATATGATTTAGATGCTAACACTATGAATGACAATGATGTAAATGAAAATGTTTCAAGTGGATCTTTAAATATTGAACATTTTGATGTAAATAAAGAGAGGGTAGAAAAAATTGGCCATATTGATAAAGCATATCCTAAGTCATCTCAATAAATCAAAAAAATGTTATATGTGTTAATAAATGTGTAAAATAAATCCCTACTAAAGAGACTATAGATAAGGGAATACCTTTTATAACCAATCATAGATCTTTGAATGCTTCTAAGGATATTCCACTTTATTGAGATTCCCATACCATACTAATTAATGTGTCTATTGCAAATACATAATTTTGGTACAAGTTATGTAATTGTAGCATATTTGTCATGCATTGATAAATTTTATTCATTTAATTATATTGGACTATTTTCAATACTTTTTTTTCATAATGTACCCTTCATAATATTTCCTCATTTGAATTTCCTTATGAACACTTTTTGAATTAACATTTTTTATCTGGGGATGCACCAATTCATCTTACAATTCATTTTGATCAAGTTTTTTCACACGTCTTTCATCTTGACAATTTTCATAGCAGTCTAAAAGTGGTCTAACTCTTTTGGATTAGTTTTAAAGTGGGCATGTTATGTGGGTCCTTTGTGCCATATTTCCTAATTTCCCATGCCTTGTTTTTTATTTTTAGCCTTTCCACGGCTAGCTAATATGTGAATGTGTTCTAAGTTTATGTAAAATGGGTCTATATATACACATGTACCTTAAGTAATTAATTCACTATAGGAATTAATCATATATTTCATACACTTGTTCATCAACATCATGTACGCTTTTTTGTTATTTTCTTTGTCATTTGTTGAAGTCTTGTGGTTACATGTTTCTACCAAAACAAAGATTGCATTAGAGTATATAAAATTATTTATTATCAGAAGGAGAGGAGGTAGAGTATTTTCTCACTTAGTTTGGGTTACTCACATGCATTAAAACTACACGAGTCATGATTCTCAAATATGTGTGATATGTAGAGCAATTCCCACTCAAAGGGTTTAAGGAAATAACATTTCACATTTATTTTAATTTTAGACATTTTATTAGATTGTGGAGATATTAGGCTTATGTCAAAGGAGAATACATTCTAACATATGCACGCAAAAAATTTCTTATCGAAGATAAGATTTTGGTTTTTTGATGCTGAAAAGGGTTTTAAGAATCATTAGACCTTGGGAATCTACAAAGATATTTTTGAACCTGCTTGGCCATTTTTGGAAAATCTTGTCACTTTCGGGTACTAAATCTGGTCACTACCCTTTTTGGAAGAGTCTGAACCTAATCATCATCACAAATTATTGCCATCTTTCTAGGAGCTCTTCTACACTATTCTAAAACCCATATATTATATTCTCAGCCACTATTATAACATAGGTAAATTAGAAATAAGGCACAAGTCTCTCTATCTACCATTTATCTATTTAAATTTATCACATGTTATATCTCCATTCATTCTTATCATTATATAAGCATGCCTAATTGACTATATTTATTTTATTTAGTTAGTTTTATCGTGTGACCTTATTTTACATTTGACATAGTATTTTAAATGATTGTGCACTCTTTTTGTAAATTTTTTTGGTGAACCTTGCCTTATCAAATATCTAACCTTAGGGTTTTATGCTCTTTTTCCCTTTAGGGTTTACGTTTATGGTTATTTTAGATCTAGTTTCTCTAGGGTTTTGTTTTATTTCAATAAACCTAGCTTCTTCATATTTTTTATATTTATATATTATGTCAATTAATAAATTTATGTCTACAACATCTATTAGGAAAATTTATATATTGAATGTTACTCATATTGATTTGGTTCAAATTCCTTTGCTTGATATTCATTCTTGTTTGAAAAAGAAAAAGAATATTTTTTATGAAGTTCATTAGATGATAATACAAATGGTATAAATATTAATGATGGAAATACATATGTTGAAAATGAAAATAATGGTGATGATAATGCTTTTAATGATCATGTTATGTATGATATAAATGATAATGAAGCTAATGTATCTCATGGCATACATAATATTGAAGTAGATCAAGATAGTGTAAAAATACTTTATTCAAGATGTGCATCTCATGGATTTACACAAATGATTATGGATTGTCCTAATAAATTATAGGTCATATTTGTTTTTTTTTAAAGATTAAAAAATAAAAAATTTACTAAGAAATCTACACTTTAGAATAAACATGTTATAAATGAATCTTTGAATGCTTCTATTCCATGTATTATAGGTTTTCTTATATATTAGGTCATGAGGCTAGTGATCCAATTAATTCTACATTATTTCCTCTATCTACCACTTATACTCAGGTTACTATGAACATTCCTTCATGATATTTTGCTTATTTTTTTTCTCGGTATTGTTTCTATACCTTGTGAACCTAATTTTTAAGTGACATCTTTTGGTCATAGTATTCATCAATGTAGTAGTATCAATTCTTACACATGTTGATTCTCAATATGCATTACTTCAAAAAACTATTCAAAACATTCAATCACAAATTCAACAACTTTCACAAACATCTCAAAGATCGAGCCATGTGATTACTTCTCATGAAAAATTACAGAACCTATTGGCTGATGTAGTAATTTTATACCCTTTTCCTACTGGTTTTATTTTACATAAGTTTAAATTGTTCAATAAAAAATGTGAGCCTTCACATCATATGAGATCTTTCTTTAGTTCATGTTTTGACTTTGTAGAAAATTAACTATTGTTATCTAAGCTATTTCCTATTAGTCTCAAGAACTATGCACTGGATTATTTTTATGCCCTGCCATCAGGATCCGTGCATTATTTAAATGATCTAGATGATTGTTTCTTAGATCATTTTTATATCAACATTATCCAAAAATTCATGTTTTCACAACTTGTATCTTAAACAAGGACATGATGAACCTATTAGTGAGTATATTCTCAAATTCATCATTGTAGAGATAAATTTGTCTCACTAACTACCTGATAGTAAACTCAAAATTATTTTCTCTCAAAGTTTGGTGCAACCTATCAAATATAAATTCATATTTAACTTGTATCCATCTTTAGATGAACTTTGTCATATGGTTCATAACTATGAGATCCAAATTTTAAAGGCTAATATGTTAAATACGAGACTAGTGCCCCTAAATGTAGTGGCTCCAAATATCAAGTTAAATAAATATTAAATAATAAAACTGATGATACTCATAATTTTAAAGCTAATAATGAGGTTAAAAATGTAATAAATGTGGTATCGCAACCACTTGATACGCTTGTTCTTCCTTCTCAAGAACATAAAAATTTAATAATATTAGTTGAGAGTCCTCATTAAGTACTTAAAGGGTTGCTTGAATGCAACATGGTTTCTTTAGTTTCTTAGCATGAGTTGGACTCATTTTGGTCTTTGCATAAACATTATGATGTGAATGCATATTATTATTGTTGTAGAGATTTACGTCATACCACCAATAAATGTTCTAGATTTAGACATAATAGTAATTTTATTCAAGTGCAAGTACATAATTACATTTAATGAATGAGTTAATAAATAAACATTTTAAAGTCTTTATTAATATACCTTTCAATCATAATACTAAAAATCAAGATAATGTTATAGGAAACACCTACACCATAACCAATAATTTTGAATGCTCTTCTTTTAGATGATTTCATAGGTGTGGTCATGGATCCAAAAAATAAGTACTTTCTATTGCATTTCATGATCGTGAGATTCCAAAAAATAATTTCAACAATGGTGCATTATTTATACAAGTATTTAGTGATTGACATCCTCAATTAACAAATGGATTTATGGTTGAAAATGGTTCAATATTAAACAGATGTACAATGTCATTTCTTGATAGTAAAGGGTACATTCAACAATAGTTAATTGGTACATCTATTTTTTTTAAAATTTATGATGGTATTACAAAGATACCTCCTTGGGGTATCACGTTAAACATCACCATAGGTTCTAAAGAACATTCTTGTGTGGTTTCATGTATTTTCAGATAATATGAAATATGATCTATTACTTGGACACCCATTTCTTAACCAATGAGAGTTATCTCATCCAAATTGCACCAATGTCTAATGTTTTTTGATAATAACAAAGTGGTTGTTATTCGAGGCATATCTTATGAGTCACCTATACAAAAAAATATGAGTTATTACTCAAAGTGCTTCCTAAACAATAAATCATAGAACACCAATTGAATACATCTAGATTCATAATACATATTCATTAAAATACCTAAAGTAGTCTTATAACAAACTCTTTTATGTGTTTAAGATGAATCACATACTAAGGTTTACATTAGATGGTAAAGAGGATAAAACAACTCTATTAGCTAATTTCCATGATAACTCTACTAGTGAATGATTATTTAGGATACCATACAACTAATGCTTAAATTTGGATACTTATAGTGACACATCTAACTCCTCATATTTATAGTCCATAAGATCCTCATATCTTGATCATGAATAGGAATGAGTAACTTATTATGGACATTTACATGGGATAAATTGTAAGCATTGCTAGCCTATCTTATGCACTTCAAAAGAACAATCTACTATGCGTATATTGTTTTCTATCTTATTCTATATTTTATGTCTCTCTATTGATTTCTTCTCTAGTGTTGTGTATTAATGTTTGGTTCATAATGTTTCCTTGTAGCTTATCATTGCTTTCCTCTCTTGGGTTATATATTGCTTCATGCTTATTCTAGGTTTTATGTTTATGTTTTTTATATAACTCTAAAGTTTGCATCTTATTTATTACTTTTGTTTATTATGTCATTCTTTTATCCCCTTGATTTCAGTTGATTTATTTGTTTCTTTGGACCTTTCCCTTTGATTGTCATTTCCCATTCCAGAAGCTTGCATGAACTTACCAATGATAACAATACATAAATATATTAAGGCCTTACAACCAGGTGTGCATTTGAGTTCTGAGGTAAGTTGTAACTTAGTAGGAATCCTCTCTTCATACCTCTTCTCACATTCTTTCCTTAGGTTGTCTTCTTTGCTTGGTCCTTATTTCCTTATATGGTTCAATTTATTTTACATCTCTTGGCTTGTCTCTTATATGGTTCCATTCTTATTAAAATGATAAAATCCAAAAAAATCATAAAATTAAATAATCATTTTTTCCCTTTATCTTTGTCAATTACATAGTGATATATTAATACATACCATTGTCTTTCTACCTATTATTATATGTTTGCATATACAAGTTTTAGATTACGGTAAAAGCAGGTTTTGAAGGGACCCCGAAACCCTTTAACAGTATCAAAAAAGATAAAACATTAACAACCACCAAGAAAAGAAATCCTAAAACCTACTAAAGAGCAGCATCAAAATCAAGTTTTACAGGGACCTGAAACCACAAACATAGTCTAATAAAAGTACCCAGGTTTTACAAGGACCTGGAACCTCAAATAAAGTTTTAGACCAAGAACCAAGAAACAGGACCAAAAACAAGAACCAGTTAAAACATCCATCAATAAGGACCTGAACAGGAACAAAACCAACAAAGAAGACCCTAGGCTTCTATTGCAATTCCATGATCATCTTAACGGCCTCCTTCCCAATCGTAGCAGTGTCCTAGTTGGAGTTAGTAGCCGAAGTAGCAGCAATTTGCAAAGCTTTCTTCCTCGAACTCTGCCTTGTCCTCTTACTTGGACCCTCCAAGGATATTGTTTCTTCATTTGCTCTTTTACCAAGGCTAGTTGTAGTAGCACAGATGCTTGATGTTACCTGCTCCATCTTTGTTCTACTTTCCTTGATGAGCATTTTAAGATTATGCTCATAATCTTTAAGTTTTTTTGGGATATCTCTCATTTTCACCTCCAAGTGGTTGATTATGGTCCGATCAACATCCTGATTGTGTTGCATTGTTTCCACTTTCTTCTTCAGCCCCATTATTTCATTATAGATCCAAGAATCAACTTGGAGAATAGAGTTGGCTTTGAACTTGGCAAAATGTAGGAAGGAAAGTTTGGTTTCCCTTTGTGGAGAGTCACAAATGTCTTCTGCAATTCATGTGGAGGGGAATCAACCTTTGCAATTTGTTCCTCCCTATCCATCAGTTCCTCCTCTCTATTCTCAACAGGGTCTTCATGCCTAACAGGGTCCTCCTTTTCTTGTCCCCCAGTCTCCGTAGCAGGAGTAGAAGCCAAAACCATATGATCTTCCTCTCTCATAGAAACTGGATCATTAGTTAAGATATCTTTGTCTTTAACACCTTCCCCGGACACAGTCTGATTACCCTCATACAAGTTACATGTGCTTATCATGATATTATTTAAGCTAGATGTGGCATATACAAGCTACATATGTTATTGGAATTAAAGTTCCTTTTTGGATTCCTTATGCCCACACTTAGGGGAATACTTACATTGGATGCATGCCTATACTAGATGAAATTTTTTAAAGAGCTTCAAGTTTTATCTTTCCTATTTTAAATTATCCAATAAAGGTACATATTTAAATATAAATATCTTGCTTTAGATTATATTGAATTTGTTTGGTTACATGGACACATTATGTATTATCTTGTTTAATCCATGTTTATTCAATTGCTTGTATGTGTGTGCTTGTGTTTGTGTGTGTTCCTTATTGTGTCTTGTTGTGTTTTGTCTATAAAGGATCCTCTAGTTTTCAAGTTGTACTAATTTTATATTGTTGATTTCTTGTGTGTTATTTTTCCATTTTCTTCATTCAATATTTATATTCATTTTATATGGTTACATTTATTGACTATACTATATGATATCATGTGCTTGGTGCCATGATATATATCATGCACACTGCCATTTAAAATATATTATGTTTGGTGACTATGTTTCCATGATTTCTATTATCTGTATATTGGGGCATACTATTGTTATGTGGTTACTTGTTGTATCTCACATTTATAGGGGAATATTTTTACATTAGGGTATATCACTTGTCCCTTTTTGTGGTTACATTGGGGCATATCACTTATTCTTCTCTTTATTTTTACACCCTTAATTTCCAAGCTTTAGTTGCAAGCTATGAGTATTGGGTTATGTATTTTTATTTAGCTTTACAATATGACATCTTTATATGGTTACATACACGTATTTAAAGATTTTGTTTTCAAATGATTATAACATTTTTTATTACTATTTGTGTTATATATGGTGCATTGAATCATTTTATTTTATATGAGTGATATATAAGAAAATTTCTCACCTCAAAATGGTGCATATAGACAACTTATTATATCTTCAATTACATGTTTCAAGTGGTTACATGTTGTAGGTTATAGAGCTTATAAGTATCATATGTTTGATTATCTAACCAAGATGTATATTTTTCCCATGGCATGGGTGAGTAGGATCTAACTTTTAGTTTTAATTCTAATTTCTTATTTCAATCTTAGAGTTTTCGAGGTGCAAACTTGGTTCACATACCACAACCTGTATTATTTCCTTTGCTTAATTTTTAACTTCACCATTTCATTCGTCACATTTTGTTAATCACCAAGACATTAATCTAATAATATGTATCCACATTTTCTAGTAATTACATTCAAGATGTTGTCATTGAAGCATGGATGGTTCATTCCAAGAAATGTAGATTTTCCTTTCACATCCACTCAAGTATCATTTTTATTTTTTATTTTACTTAGATATGCATGTATTCTTGAATATAACAGTGGGGAGTTATGTACACACCTAGTTTTGGTATAAATCTTTTAATTGTGGCATCTTTGTCATGCCTTGGTACATTTGATTCATTTGATAACATTAGGATTTTTGGTACATTTTACATTTACATTAGACCTTAACATAGTCTTACATCATTTTAATTTCCTTGTGAACACCTTTAGATCTGACATTTATTTACCTTGGGATCCACTCAGTCATTATATAGCTCATTTTTATCTATGTGTCATGGGTCTTTTGTATTGATCATTTTTATCTAATACATTAGGTTAAAAGTGATCATGCTATTTGTGGCTCCTTTTTATCACCATGCCCTAATTTCCCATGCCTTGATTGTCTACTTTCACATATTTCCATGGTTGAGATATGTGTAAATTTATGCCAATTTGAATTTAAATGAGTCTATATATACACATACCCAAATTCATTTCTTCATTATGTATAATTATCATCTCTTTTGCATACTTGTACAGGAGCTTGAAATGTCTATTTGTATTCCCCTTTCCATCTACTAAAATCATTTGGTTTCATACTTGTGCCAAATGAAGGATTGTATTAGAGGAAAAAAAATATTATATATTATCTTAAGGAGAGGAGGTGGAATCTTCTCTCACTTGGATTACGTCACTCACATGCACTATAACCATGTAATCCTTGATTTTCAAGCATTATAGATATGTAAATAAACCCCCATTTAAGGGATCTATGTCACTAACATTACATATTTCCTTTATTTTGTATTTTTTACTAGATTTTTGATGTATTAGGGTTACATCAAAGGGGAATAAATTATGACATTTGCACATGCAATTATGCTTATCATAAAGAGGATTCTAGTCTCCTAATATTCATGAATGGTTTGAGGAAGTTTCAGACCCAAATAATCTACATATCCATTTTTAGACCTAATTGACTACTTTAATCAAAGCATATCACTTTTAGATTATAAATCTAGTTACTACCATTTTCATAATAGTCTAAAAACTACCATCGTAACAAATCGTTTCTATCTTTCTAGGTGTGATTATAAACAATTACAAATCTTTTATTTCTTAGTCACTCTCAAAGCTTAGGTAAATTATAAAAAGGGTACATATCTCTCTATCTTCCATTTCTCCATTTCAATTTATCAATCATTCAATCTACGCCCATTCATATTAGCACATAGGCATGTTTGATTTACTGTATTTAGTTAGATTTATCTTGCACCCTTGTTTTACAAAATTGGTTTAGTGTCTAAAACACTTTTGAACCTTTTTTAAAACACCCATGTCTTAGATTACTTCTACTATTGTTCCTCCCCTTGTTTCTTCCACTTAGATTTCTATGTATTTGCTTTCTTAGATTGGTATTAGTTATTTTTTGTTGTTCTTTGTGTCAATCAACCATATAAATATATTTTAAACCTTACTCTCTTAAAAATTATGTGCTTCAATTTCCTAATGTGTGTATTATTACTTATGCCACTACTTGTTCAATTCCAAATCTTGGATCTATACTTCTTCATCAAACTATTCAAACCATGCAAGTTATAACAATAGATTCCATTTATTTCCCAAGGCTTGGAATTAAAATTCATAAGGTTAATTCACATGATATATTATTCAATTTTTTGGCTAATGAGATCATTTTCTTGATGGATTTTTAGCTATTAAGTTTAAGTTATTCAATGGCAAGGGTGATCTTTTTTATCATATAAAGGTTTTCTATGCTTCATGTCTTGGATTTATGTACAATGATAAATTGTTGATGAAACTCTTTCCTAGGAGCCTAAGGAATATAATCTTGATTTATTGTATCCTTTTCCATTTGAGTCCATGCACACTTTTAATTATTTGGCTGATATTTTCTTAGCTCACTTTTCAATCAATATTAACATGAAGGTCATGTTTTCAAAATTTTATAAACATTAACAATGACATAATGAGAATGTTATTATATTCAAAACCATGCTTACAAAGATCACTCAACAAATACCTAACAATGAATTTTAAAATATATTCTTTCATGGTATAAATCAACACATTAAGGACAAGGTGGTCTTCAACCCATACCAATATTTTGATGGATTTTATCATGTAGATAGAATATATGAGATCAAGTTTTTGGAGGCAAATATGCTTAAGTATGGGACTAATTCCACTACCTTTAGTGGAGCTAAATATCAATTTAAATTAAAATTCAAAGGTGAGGATAATGATAATACTTTATAACCTAAGAATGAGGCTAAGCATGAAATTAATGTAGTAGATCAACCATTAGGTCTAGGATAGTCCTTTCATAATAAAGAGAACAAATAATTTTTTTATGGAAAAGTGAAAATTCTCAAAATGTACTTAAATGGTTGTTTGAATGCAATATGACATATTTACCTCCTCGGGGATAATTAGACTCATCACAAAATTTATATAAAAACCATCATGCTTATGTATACTATGATTATCATAGAGTATTCAACCATCATTAAAACTAATGTATTAATTTGAAGCATATTTAAGACTTAATAAATAATAATAAAATTCAAGTAAAAGGTTACAAAATTAATTTAAACGATTCAATTTCCCAACCCAATCAAGATTTGAATATATTTACTATCCTTTTATCAAACCATCCTAATTAGTATTAAAACTAATATGATGTTCATATGATGACTCAAAAATAATCTTGAACAATTTACAATTGTCATATCTTTTATTGATTTAAAGGTGTGGTCAATGATATATGTAAAACACCTCATGTAATGACATTTTACAACCACAAATTTCCAAAAAAATATTCTAAAAATATTTTATTATTTATTTGAGATTTCTTAGAGACACATTTGAGGTTACCAAATGGGATTATGATGGATAATGGTTCAAGCATAAATTTGTGTGCAATGAAATTTATTACCAATATTGAATATACACATATAGATTTAGTTGGTATAATCATATTTATTCTAGGAGGTGATGGCATAACCAAGATGTACCTTGGTGGATTCACATTACTTATCATGTCGGTATGAAGACTATATTAATTTAGTTTAATGTATCATCATATAATGGGACATATGATAAATTCCTCAAGTGACCATGGATTAACTGAATGAAATCAATTCCATTAAAACTTCATGAGTATTTGAGAATTTTCCATGATAATAAAGTGATTACCACTCAATTCACTACTTACTAGCCTCCCACACAAGTGCAATGCAAGGGGTTACCTTAATATCTATTGAAAAAATAATCATATAAACTCAAACAAGTACACCTAAAATGAGAATACCAAATCATCCATGAACCAATGTAATATTATCATAGTGTTTTGTGCCTATTCGACCTGAATTAAGTACATATCCTTTTCCATAATATCTTATACTTGTTTTTTCAAACTTAATCAACTTATCTATATTTGGCTATATTTAGGACACTTCCTACACTACACTAAACTTTCTCTAGCCTTCATCCTTTTAAATCTCTTTGGATTCAACCATTTCAGATCGTAATCCTTATTTTCATATATTTAGAGATGTTTACACTCATTTTTAGCATGTCTCTCCTAGGGTGGATTTGACAACTACATGTTACCATTGAATTTGCTTCATGAAAATTTGGAAATTCATCAAATTTGTCCCCTTTGTTTTTGTGTGCATTTTTCCTTGGCATAATTTTCTAAACATTTTATACTTCATATGACTACTTTCTATGGTCAGCCATATCACGTGTCATGTCCTAAGGATTCCTATATACAAATCATTCCTAATCATTTACAAAGTAAGAACCAAATGGAAAGCCTTCCATAAGTTAGAGATTTCAATTGATCAAAATCCTTTACTACACTTGAGAAGAATCCTACACATTGAGCCACCCTTGGCCATTTTTCCTTAAAGATATTGTGACATCATCCACTTGTACCAAAAGAGGCTCATAACTAAATGTTCATGTAATTTCATCATAATTTATAGGGAAGAGGAAGATGAAACTCTTGATTGACATTATATTTACACTACATAATAATTACATGGGGCTTGATTCTAATATGTGGGATAAATAGCTGCAACTCCATTGAGGATTCCTAATCAAACTAATTGTATACCTTCTCCTTTGTATGTGGGATATATTAGGCCTTGAAACTGACCTTCAAGTCTCCTTTCATGTGTTATCCACCTCATATATATGATAATACAACATCTCTCATACTAAAACAATGTCAAACAATCTTCATATGTCTTGTCAACAACTCATGTTGCCTCATTAGGCCAAGTAGGGTCTAGAGGTGGTCTAGTTGCATACTAGGTTTGTAGGTCTTACCCATGTAGGCTTACCCTAAGACTCACCTAAGTGTTCCAAAGCCTCATAAGCATTCTCAAACAAATTTATACATCCTCTTATGCCTCTATGAATCCATCTTACTAGTTCACCAAGCTCATATCTTCTTACAAGGTCTCTTTATGCAATGACCAGTGTCACGACTAGGCTTCCCAAGCTCTTGAAACTTGAAAATTGACCTTGAAACACTTATTTATGATCTTATACATTGATCACATCTATTAAATACTATTTATATAATGTCATACTTCTCAATGATGCTATTAAACATGAACATTTTTCAATAACCTCATGAACACCTTTCTTAAGAACCTTTGACATCAATGACAAGATTAATGCCAAACTTCAAAAATAGGAACACTGCTCAACATGTTCCCATTACCAAATCCTATACATAATTCCCAATGATGATCACACACACACACACACACACACACACACACACACACACACACACACACACACACACACACACACACACACACACACACACACACACACACACACACACACAAAACACACACACACACACACACACACACACACACACACACACACACACACACACACACACACATTGAGGATTTCCATCCTAATGCACACTAAGTTCAAAGGGAAGTTCCAAGTTAGTATGAATCCTTCTATTCTTACCTCTTTATTTCACCCTTTAGCTTGTGTCTTTATTGATAAATCTTTACATCTTCTTACTTCTCACTTTCACTCATTGGCTTGTGTCTTGATTTATTTATCTTTGTCTTTTTACTTATTTATTTTTTCTATTCGCTTGTTTCTTGCTAGGTTTCGATCTTATAAAAATGACAAAACAAAAATAAAAAATATTTCCCTTTATCTTTCTTGGTTACATATTTGCACATTATTACATATAATTCTTATCATCTATTTGTAGAAGTTTACGAATACATTTTTCATACACGTGCCACAAATGATATCATTGAGTTAGATACAAGATATATAGGTTGTATATGATTATGGACTTTTAGTTTCTTAGCATATTCATCGTACCTACACCATGGAATCCTTACATTAGGGACATGCCTAGGCATGTTGGTTGAAATTTTTAGTGTTTTTCAAGATATATCTTTATTATTTTTCATTATAATATAAAGGTTTGTATTCAATTATACACATCTTGAACTATCAAATATCTTGATTGCTTGGATGTTTGGTTTTTGTTTCACATGATTATTGCATTGTGTGCTATCTTGTTTCCTAAATGGTCATTTGGATTTATTGTGTTTATGTGTGTTGTTGGTGTGTTTCCTTTATTGATTTTATACATGATCCTTTAGTTGTATATTTTGTATCACTTATGTGTGATTGATTGATTTTTATTCTTTCATCACTTTTTTTTTGCTTATTGGTTTTGATTGTTGTTTTCATTTGCTTTATGTGGTTACATGATTATGCATTTTTACATTGATTGACTATACTATGTGATATTATATTTTTGGTTCCATGATATTTATAATGCATTATGTTTGGTTCCTAATTTTTCATGGTTTATACCTTTCATCTATTGGGGCATACTATTGTTATGATTCATTATTATATCTTATCCTTAAATGGACATATTGTTACATTAAGGTATATTGTTTATCTGTCTCTATTTTTTAAATAGAATCATTTTTATTTTCCTTCATTTCATCTTACATTAGGGAATATCAATTTACTTTCCCTTCCCATTCCATTAGTTATATTTTTTCTACTTTGATGTAATAGTGTTGAGTGATCGATGAGTTTTAATGATGTCATACGTCTATGATTATGAACACGTGTTTACAAATGTGCTTTAAAGATTATTATAACTTTTAATTATATATGATACACATGTTGTGTGTAATCATTTTATTTTGAGATAAGTGATTGTAGGAACATCCCTCACCTCAAAAGGAGGGAATATAGTCAACTTATTTTAATATTTGATTACATATTTCAAGTGGTTACAAGATATCAATAGGTTACACAGTAATGCCAAGTAGTTAAAAAGAGGTTCTTGATGATTTCATCTTACTCTATGAAATACATTTTATCACTCAAAACGATTAGTAGGATATATACTTTAGATGTTTCACCATATGGAAAAGGCAATTTAGGACCATGCCGATTTCATACTTTTTTAGAGACAACAATATTGTCTGCATAACACTACGATCTGATCCTAATATTATTTTTCACCCTTCATTTATTTCATTCATTTAAAATATTTGAAAATTATTATGAAATTGATCTACTTGTATGCATCCATGTTTTTTATAGTCACATTCAATATGTTGACATTAGAGCATTCACATATATTTAGTGACAATTGAGACAATCATGTATATAGCAAAGAGACATGATTTTTGTTTTGTAGGTTGTTGAAGTTAGACTCTAATAAAAGGTAATATCTCATAACCTTTTGAATTTCAGATCATTTTCATATCCAAAACTAACTTTGAGAATAACTTGCATGTATCAAGATGAATGCATAAAAAAAAAATTGACCCTTATTTGTTTTAATTTAGTGTATATGCACATGTACACACATTAAAGTGGGGCATTATGTAGACACCTAATTTTGATACAATTCTTGTAGTTGTAGTGTATTTATCATGTTTTCATATATTTTGATCATCAGTGCACATCTGAGTCTCATTTTCATAATTTTCATTAACATTGGATGACACATAGCTTTTCATTATCATCATTTTATCATGAACACCTTCATATTTGTCATTTTTCCTCCTCAAAATACTCACCATCAATTCTAAAAAGACATTAATCTCTTTTTGCTGAAATTTTATCACCTTGAACTAAATCGAAATAGTCTAATAGTCTTAATCATTTTCAAAACATTATTACTCTAGTCATGTTGTTAGTGGGTCCTTTGTTCTATCTTACCATGTTTCCTTGTGCATTGATTGTTGGCTTTCATGATTCCAAATTTTTGTTTTATGTGTGAATAAGGTCCTAATTTTAATTTTAAATTTTATATATAGACATGTACCCTAATACATTCAATAAGCTATCATAACCACATTAAGTGTTATGAAGTATTGTCAAGGAGATCACATATATTATGAATTTTATTGATTGCCAAAAGAAGGATATTACACTAGTGAAAGAACACATAGCTATCACCCTAGCTACATCTTGCATCTCATATCATAGGGTTAATGGATGGGATTATAATATACACAATATTTAATCTTAACATGCATGATTGTTTATTTACAAACTTAAAAACAAAACCTTCCCTAATGAAGGAATGGGGTTGAGTAAAACAAGCCCCTTGAATAAAAACCCATTTTTTATGTCTTGAAAAGAGTTAAATTGAGCTCAAGCAAAATATAAATAATTCTCACATATATGTGCATCAGTTTAAAAATATGAGAGAGGTTTTTGAGCATCATTTGTTAATGATAAAGTTTCAAAGTGATAGGACCTCTAGAAAAATCGTCAAAAAGAGACTAGCACTATTATGAGGACTATAACTATTAGAGGGTTTATTATTAGTCCTTTCATTATTGGATGTGTCTGATACTATTCCTATCACTATTATAGTAATATCATTTTTTTCACTATCTCATATCACTAATATGCACTATTCTAAAACCTCATTTCCATAATTTTGATTCTCTATTATAACTAGGTGAGTCAGAAGCTATATATGCATGTCTAAATCTCCTTGTGAATTATGAATCATTCTAGATAATTTATTTCATCTTCATCCATTTGAACCTATGAAATAGGGTAAGCATTTACTTACTATATTTTATTGTATTTAGATAAGATATTCTTTATATCACCTTTTATCATGGTTGGTGTAGTGTTTGAATACTTGTGCACCCTCCACATTAAAAAATGGAGAATGTTTTCTTGAGAGAAGCAAATTGGCACATTGGAGATTATTATATAGTATAATAGACATCCAATTTTAATTTTATCACCATATAGATTTATGAAAAAACACCATTATTCTTAATAACTTACTTGACGTTAGAGTAGCCTTGCCTTACAAATGACCTTGTTATTATACTTATGGTAATGCAACACTGGCACAAAATTGACCTTTGTTGCCTCAATTGCAACTTATATGGGCCTTTCTTATTCAAATTAAATATTATAATGACACAAAGGCATACAAAATACATATGGTGGTAAAATGTGTTCCCATAGCCTAAGATTGACCTTCATTCCCTCAATTGTAAGTGATAAGATCCATGTTAAGTCAAATTTTATCTAACGAAAAACATGAACACATTAAAATGACAAATGACATGGTTAATTGAGTTCTCATATCCCCTAATAGACCATGATAGCCTCAATTATAAGTAATAATCACCTTATCTAGTCAAATTTGGTCCAAACACAACATGTAAACACATAACAATGGCACAAGGTGGTAAAATGTATGCTCATAGCCAAAAATCTACCTTCATTACCTCAATTGCAAGTGATAGGGGACCTATTTAGTTGAAATAAATTAAAAAATGAAATAAGAACATACAAAAAACACACATGGTGGTTAAACGTGTTCCCATAGCCCAATACCCACCTTCCTTTATTCAATTGCAAGTGATAACAACCTCATTTAGTTGAACTCAGTCTAAAAACAACACACAAAAATAATAAACAACATGGATAATTGAGTGCCTATAGCATAAAAATAACCACTATTCCCTTGATTGCAAGTGATGGGGCCCTCATTTACAAAAACAAAAACAAAAACAACACATAGTGGTCAAATGTACACACATAGCTAAAAATCAACCTTTTTTGCCTAAATAGCTAGTGATAAGGGCCCTGTTTAGTCAAATTCAATTTTAAAATGACATGTGAACACACAAAAATGAATTTTTTTTTGGTAAATTGAGTGCATGCCAAAAATTGAATTTATTTTCTTGAATTGTAAATGATAGGGGTTCCGTTTAATCAAATTTTGTTTGACAATGACATAAAATTATAAAAAAATGACACATGGTGGTAAATTGTGGGCACATGGTACAAAATCAATTTATATTCCCCTGATTAAAATTTAGGGCCACTGTTTAGTCAAATTAAAATAAAAAAATACACATGAACACACAAAAATGACACATGGTGGTCAATTATGTACTTGTTTCCTCAATTGCAAGGAATGTGACACCTGTTTAGTAAAATTTAGTCTAACAATGACACACAAATACATAAAATTAATACATGGTGGTCAAATTTATGTCTATAGCCCAAAAATTAACTTTGTTTCCTATATTGTAAGTGATAGGGACCTTGTTTCATCAAATTAGATCTAAAAACAAAACATGAACACATAAAAATGACACCTGGTGGCCAAATCATGCTGATAACCCAAAATTGACCTATGTTGCCTCAATTTATAGTAATAGGGGGCCTGTTTACTTGATTTTTGTGTCTTAATGAGACATGGTTGTCAAATATGTGTGCATAACCCAAAATCAACCTTTGTTCCCTTGATTATAAGTGACAGGGGCCATGTTTAGTCAAATTTATGATAACAACAACACATAAACACACAAAACAACACCTAGTTTGTAATTATGTGCCCATAGCCTAAAATTAACATTCATTGCATCAATTGCAACTTATAAGGGATTAATTTAATCAAATTTGGTCTGCAAATGAAACATAAACACACAAAAATGATATATGGTATTCAAATGTGTGCTCATAATCAAAAATTAACCATCAATGCCTTAATCACAAGTGATAGGGCCCTCACTTAGTATAATTTGGTATAAAAATGACATAGAAACAACAAAAATTACAAATGGATTGTTAAATTGAGTGTCTGTAGCCCAAAATTGACCTTCGTTGGGCTTTGACTTCAAGTGATAGGGTTCCTTTTTAGTAGAATTCAATCTACAAATGAAACATAAAGACACAAAAATGACACATGGTGGTCAAATGTGTTCACATAGCCCAAAATTAACCTTTTTTTATTTGATCGCAAGTGACAAGGGCTCTTTTAGTTAAATTCAGTCTTAAAATGGCACACATGCACATAAAAATAATAAATTCCCTAGTCAATTGAGTGCCCATAACCTAAAATTGACCTTCATTGCCTTGATTACAAGTGAAAGGGGCCTCATTTAGTCTAATTTAGTTTATAAATAAAATATGAAGACATAAAAATGACACATAATGGTAATGTGTGCACATAGCCAAAAATCAACCTTCTATTGCCATGATTTCAAGTGATAGGGGTCATGTTTATTAAAATGTAACCTTAAAATAACATACAAAAATAAAAAAATAAACTCATCAATTGACTACCCATAAAAAAATCTACATTTATTCTCTTGAGTGAAAATAATAAGGGCCCCACTTAGTAAGATTCAGGGTAATAATAACACACAAATATAATAAAACAACACATTATGGTTAAATGTGTGCCCATAGTCCCAAATCAACCTTTGTAAGTTGAATTAAAATGTAAAAGAACACACAAAAATGACAAATGGTGATTTGTTGTGTGCCCATAATCCAAAATTAGCCTCCCCTGCATTTGTAAGTAAAATTCATGCTAATAACGATGTATACAATCACATAAAAATGGAAAATGGTGTTTTACTATGTGCCCATAGTGAAAAATAAGCCTTCATTACCTCCACAGGGGTCAATAATGCACGCATAATAATAAATCAACCTTTAATTCTCTAATCACACATAATTATACAATTATAGCACCAAAATGCGTCTAATAACAACATACACACTGAATAATGACAATCTAAGGTCAAGTTTTTCAAATAGGGGGAAAATAAATATTATTCCCCATTTGAACTCCTTTGTAAACCATTGGGTCAAAAAGGGTGAGGGAGATATGTGCACAAAAACTAAGTGTATTTTAAGGAAGGTGTAAGTGTTATTTAAATAATTATTTTTGAAAAATAAGCCTTTGGGCTTGGAAATGGGTTAAATTTATGAGCCTAAGGGTTGGATATAAAAAAATACAATATAATCGGTGTTTTCTATTCATCCTAACAAAAAAGAGACTATGTGATGAAATCCATAATGGATTTCATCGCAACATTTCATAAAAATGTGATAAAATTTTAATTTGGACTTATATTGTTTAAAAATATAATTTTTTCTATGTTGTGATATGGTTAAGGATTCAATCTATATTTATTAATAACATGCCTTAACATACCAAAACATTATATGTATTACTCTTTTATGTATGTTTCAATCTATTCATGGAATTTTGAATATATATATATATATATATATATATATATATATATATATATATATATATATATATATATAACCTAGGATTTGTTCTTGTTTATTATAATTTTGGTATTTGCATAAAATAAGAATATAAATGTCGCAAATAAATAGATCTAAACATAAATAACTAAAATATGGAATTCAAACCTACTTAGATTGGAAAAAATAGAAACAAGCCCAAGTGTCACAAACATAAGCTATATAAATGTAAAGAGATGACAAAGAGGTAAAAAACACATGCACCTTTGTTGTTTTGTAAATCTGAGATTGTGTTATGTGTCTATTGATTGTGTTTAACTTTGTTACATCTTGATTCCTTGTTAAACAAACTATTTAATTATCCGTCAATATTTATAGTTGAAAAAATTGATTTGACTAAGCTTTGAGATATATGTTGTTATGGGATACTTTGATATTGTTTAGGTTACATGGTACATTACTATGAGTTAGCTTTAGTGTAAATGTTTACATTACGAACATATTGATTTGTTATTTCAGTTACATTTTATGATGTATATATATATATATATCATTATGTTATGATTTAACTACCTGCTTGTTGTGAGTTTGATGCAAGAGAACTCATCCCTCAGAGCATGATAGAGGGAGAACATCATTGGACAGGGTGACATATATAGAGATGTTAGAGGATGACAAAGAAATCAGATATAACCCTGCACACACCACATTAGTTATCACATGTTAACATACATAATAAAATGGTTATAATAATGTGTTTTGAGGCCATTTGTATTAGATAGTTAAACATGATTGCTAGCATAGTTCAAATGGTTATTCATCTTGCATGACATGTGTGTATGTCCATTAATATTTTAAATATGTGCATAATTAGATTAAACTCAGATTTATTGATTTTTTTTATCATTAATCCGTCATGGCATTAGGAGATGTTAATTTAATTAGTGTTAAAATAAATAAAATTTAGGAATCCCAATAAAGTGGAAAAATGGGAAAAAGAGGAAAAAATAAAAAATAAACAGTAATAAATCAGAGAAAGTGAAAAGGGTTAAAAATAAATAAAGATATTGATAAAATAATAATAAAAATAAAGAAAAACAAAAATAAAAAGAGAAAATATAAAAAGAAGAAAAGCCACACATATTCTGGGAAGGAGCTTTTGGAAAAGATGGAAAGAAAATAAGAAAGCTACACTCCTTTCTCTATAAAAAAAAAAGAATAGGATAAAAAGGAAAGAAGGTATTCAAGGAAAAAGGAGGACGTTGGAGCATGGAAAAAGGAGGGGCATAGCAGACAGAGAAGGAAGAGAACTTGGAGCAGAAGGATATTTGGGAGGTTTGATAAATTATTTTGAACACCAAAATAAGGTAGGCAATGCCTTAAATTTGTGTTATGATATTCTTGGAAATTGAATGATCATATATTTAGGAAGCTATATAAACATGGGTATTTTTTTTGAAAAAATGGAAACTGTATATGCATACAGAATGACACAAGTTTAAAATTACTTAACAAAAAAAATCATATTATTTGTTTAGTAGATGTTCTATATAAAGACACTGGTATGTACATGAATTGTTATAGGAAATGCAATAAATATTTTAACAAGTAAATTATGTAGATTAGAGAGTAAAGTTATTCAGGTTCAGTGAATCAAAACATCAAATTAAAAACATATAGTAGGTTTGTAGTGTACTAGATATGGCCATAGCAAACTATAAAAAAATCATATAAGGTTCTAACAATATGTAGATTGTTTATTAAACATATCGATTCACATATTATTACATAAATATGATTCACATATGAAGATATTATAATGGAAATGATATCAATTCAAACACAGTCTTCACAAAATATAATGGATATATGAGAATAGAGTATATGATGGATTAGATCATATATATATATATATATATATATATATATATATATATATATATATATATGTATGTATGTATGTGTATATGTATATATATATATATATATATGTATGTATATATATATATATATATATGTATATATATATGTATATATATATGTATATATGTATATATATATATATATGTATATATGTATATATATGTATATATATGTATATGTATATGTATGTATATATATGTATATGTATATGTATATGTATGTATATATATGTATGTATATATATATATATATATATATATATATATATGTATGTATGTATGTATATATATATATACACACACACACACACACACACACACATATATATATATATATATATCCCATGTTATCCTGAAATAATTGTATATGTACATAAGTAAGCATATATGTGTGGTACCATTTAGAAATAAAATGTTGCTCGAATCACTATTTGTTTGACTGTGGTCTAACTTTGGAGATCATTGTCAATCACATCACTTAATGGTCATGATATTTAATGGTAAGTGCAGATTATCATGTTTCTATCAATCATTAATGTGTAAGGGCAGTTTATATGTATATATCAAATCATTCAAATAGTTGAATATAAAACACATGCAGGTATTTAATGGTCTAGTTATGATTAGGGAATCATATATATAAATTCAGTGACTAGTGAAGGCAAGTCGATCTATTATCCTGAGCAAAAATATATTATATATTATAGTTATAATAAATTCTACATATTATAAGGCATTATAAATGATTTCCTAATCTAGTCAATAGGGCGACATGGTTTTTTTTTAAAACATCCGCTTAGACCTGAACTAGTGGATCTAGTCGGGTGATTTAAGCAGCAGTATTTTATGACAACTCATTTATATTGTCACTTGTAAACTTGATGTTAAATATTTTGGAAAATTGTATAACTTGATGTATATGCTTGTGTTTCCATATGATAGTATATGTTTAAAATAAACCCATATATGTAATATCACCGTATATGATAATATAAGTGGGTATATGATAATATTAGTGTATAACCTATATTATCACAACTTATACATTAGATTGTGTTTAAAATAAACCTGATGAATATTGTATATGTAGGTATACAATGACAAATATATAAAGTTATATTGTGAAGATTATGCAACATGGTTAAAACCTATCCATGTATTTATCCATTTCCTTTTACAATGATATTTGAATGGAGATTATAAATTATAATAGTTGACACTCATAAAGTATTGATCTGATATATATATATATATATATATATATATATATATATATATATATATATATCATCATCATCATCAATTTTGTTGAAATCAACTTATAGCCAAAACAAGACAAATATTAGTATATCACTCTAAATAGGTATAGGGCTTGTATCTTGTAACTAATAATAGTGGATCGATAGTATAAGTTCATCTAATAAGTTATATCTTATCATGTAAATCATTAGGTTAGTTATGCATCTTATTCTATCATATATATAGTTATAAGCATATTGATATTATAATATGGTTGGGTAAAGCATGTGTGACAGTTATATATAAAGCGTCGTCTTTTGTTATATCATGATAAGCTTTATGACTTGGGATCACTTATCAGATCTAGTATGTAAAGTAAAATCCATGGTGTGGATATAATAGGCTACATATCAAGAAATAATTAATTGTATGCTTAAAAGAGTATATAGGTACATCTATGCCTAGTTAGCTTATACTTGTGCATTCGAATGTGTACCTCTAATTATAATTCCTCAAGTGGTTATCAACTATATCATAAGAATCTGTATATTAGAATATTGTGAATGTGTGCATATAACCCCCTGAGAGTATAATAAATGATAAAATAAAGTATTATATGTTTCATGAGAACTCAAAATTTCTTTGTTATATCTAGTTGTTTAAACAGAAGTTGGTTTCCATTGATTCATAACTACGTTATTATGACTGATGGTAGTACTTAGTAGTTATGCTTAAAACACTAGACTATGATAATATGGGTTATCATAGGGTGTAGTATATTTGAAAACTATTTATAGTAATTAAAATTTTAGATGATTGTTGATGTTACAATATTTATATATTATTGAGTACTTGTATGCGATACATAATGCAAATATAGTTAATATGTATAAGGGTGTATATATATAAGAAATATATCTTCATATGAATTTAAGTATGCAGTATAAATACATAACATAAATGGGTGTGTTGGGTCATATGCCTATACTTATATATAAATATATGGTTGATTAAGTTATAAGGCACGTTCGAGGGACCAAAACTATAACCATATGAAATTAGTCCCTAGAAACAGAATTAAGTTAATTAAATAGAAGTCTATGGTATAACTTGTTTATGAGTTATCTAACTCTTTTAAAACAACATGCCTAAATGTTGATATATATTTTCATACAATAATAAAAACTAGTGAGCAATACATATTGTGAGTAGGTCTAAAGGTGCAAGTGTTTAGACATATATAGCATATATATTAGTGCATTGTGATGTGTGCCTATAAGTTATAGTAATATGCAGTTTAGACATAGGATATACTAGGTTGGTATAATATATACTTGCTTGCCTATTATTTAGGATTAAATGACATTTGATTTTGATAATTTGAGACTGGTTGTTTTTGATTGAGTAGTATGCTCATGTGAAATGAACTATGATATCATGGGATGTCATAGAGTGTTTTCCTTTGAAAACTAAAGTGTAAATTCAAGTTATACCCAAGTGGTATAAATTGTAATTAATATATATGGATTCATTCATATGTTTGACGGATTAAATGTATGAATGTTGGACATTTCTAATAATAACATGTTTTATGATAGTTAGTAGAGAGTACTATATTGTGTCTGGTTACTAAACATAGAGTGTGCAACCTAATATATATTATACTCGGGTGGAATAATTTGAACTTATTTGCTTAATATATCTCTATTATGGGATAGGTATATTCGTGAAATTCATTTATACATATAATGGAATAAATGTATGCTTTTGATTATACCTATGCTTAGCATGTTATGTGAATGTTAGTATGATGTAGTCTATATGAAACTATTGGTTATACTATGTTAACCACATCTCACATTAGTGTTTTTGAGTAAGTAGTGAGATGGATTTCACTAGCTTACTAGCATCACAATGTGAGATAAAGGTAATCCAATCAAGTGGTGTGTATGAATTTGACTGATCCTTAGATCATTATTTATTATTGAAAACTTGAGCCAAGTAATGTTTAAAGAGACATTGTCTTTTCATGAGTATGATTTAGATGTTTGTGTGATATCTTGTAATAGAATGGGTTTCTATGATACACTGCATATTTAGTTTAGAAATCATGTAACACATGGGTAATAGCTTGCCTCTTTGAATTCTCATGCCATCACTATCTACTCATCCATGAAGGGAGGGGCATTCCCTTATGGGATTATCATGGGGGATTGTTGGTCCATGGTTGGTGTGGAAAAGCGCTCAGATGATGCTCTTCCTCCCCACAATAATACAACTTTTGAGATGACACTTGATATTGCCATAGATACTAGAGTCTAGAGAACTATGCTCTGGGGAGTCATGTATCTCTTATATGTACATTATATTGTATTATATTTATATTGGAAAATTATCATGATAAGTTGCAATTACTTATTTATTGTACATTGACAACAATGGTTGTAGGCATGTATCAATCATAGAGGGTTACTTGTAATTACTTTCTATATTCATATTATGATGTGTTTTATATGAACCTAGTGATTAATGATATATGATGTTGTATGCTTCATTTATAGTTATCACACTTAGAGTATTTTAAATGATCATTGGTTAGATTCTCGTGGTGTGATCTATTTATAGTTTATGTGTCTAATTAAAAAAAATCATGTATTTTTAGGTAGAACCCAACGGGGTTGTTACAAACTTGATCTAAAAATTTTGGATCTGCAATATGCTATAAAATGAGCATGTATTTATATTGGCATATCTTATACATGCCTGACTACAAAAAACCTAGTATGTTGTCATGTCTTTGTATTAAAGGTCTTATCTCTAGGTTTTTAGGCATGTCTCTATAAGATTTCACAATATGGTTTTTATGGTGAATGTGTCTTGTGTCTTCCTAATTATGAATATTCCTTCACTTCATAGATGTGCAAGGTAAAATATGATGTATGACTAAATCTTCACTTTGACTTATTGTGCACACTCCAAAATAAAATAATATTAATGAAGTTAGGAAAACCAATGAAGAAGAGTTTTAAATATGAATAATGTACAAATGAAATCAAAAATCCATATATTTTTATGGTGTGTGGATGGAATACCTCAAGTAAGGGTTTCAACCTCATCTTCCCTAGATGATAAGTGTAATTATTAAATACTAGTTACCCTTATTTGACACAAGGGATTGTAAAAGGACTAATATGGATAAGTGTCACAAGTGTGTAGTGTTGTGAATCAAAACTTGAATGGAGAAGCTTAGCTCTAGGCTTGGTCCTTAGTGTAATGGATGCTACATATTAATTTCAAATTTGATTATATTCCCTGATTCTTATTTCTTTATTACCCAAAAGTGTTTGGCAAGACCTTGTATTTTTAAAATGATTTTTAGGATGACTCATGTGTACTGGATAGCTTTTGAAAATGTAATTGGGGAGGGTTAATTCATAAGTTTATATACAATGGGAAAAAGGACCCAAAAATATAAAAGGGACAATCCCAAGGATATGGAATTTTCTAAAGTAATATTGTAAAGATATGGATTTGTTAGGAGATAAGTGGGACTCGGTTATTTAGGTGGGAATATATAATAGGTGATAAGAGGTTTAATTATACCAATGGATAACTTATATATATGAGTATTAAGATGTTTTTAGGCTCAATGGACCAAATACAGACTCTTATTGGGTTGGGGCCAATTTAAAATGTACAAGTTCAAAAAAATAAGCCAAATTGGGAATAAAACATAGGAATATAGGTTTTATGCCAAATTTGGGTGTCTACATACCCCCAATTTGACATGGGTATGTGAGTGAAATGCATGCATGCATCAAATTATATATATAAATAGTTTTAAACACACATATTTTCATACCTAGGGAATAATAAAGGGTTTGACCTTGCCCTTGTTGAGTTCTCATCCACAATTGATTAGCTTATTTACTTGAAACAAGTGCCAATTGTTACAGGTAGTTAAATTGCTCATGATTTACATGAGATTATTTATAATATTTTGAAATTAGTTCCTGAAATTGAACTGAAAGGAATCATAGGAAAGAATACACCTATTTGGTATTTCCCTCAAATGCCACCATAATTTCTCTATCACAAGACATTTTATAGGTGTTGAAAACATAATCCAACACTTTCTCATGTGAGTCACCAAGGTCCAATGCACATAGTATAAAATTTAAAAAATGCTTGAAACATAGCCAAGACGCTTTTCAGGGAATTGCCAACACCCCATCCACTTCTTGATCAAAGAAGTATATAACTAAGCTCATCTTTAATCATAAAAAACACATCTTGAATATTAAAATTGCTTTTATAATGCCTCCTTTTGAGGTGAGGAATGAAGAGCATGTTGTTGCAATCAATCATCTCAAAAGAGACATTAAAACACCACATGAAAGGAAAATACTTTAGTCATCATGTGTTATTATCCAAAACATATATAATTGAAATAATCCCTCATATGTTAGAAAAAAATGTATCATGTTATTTTCTACATGTGGAATCCTTGAATTTATATTTTATTATTTTTTTTAATTGTTTAATTTGATATTATTTTTGAATTTTCACGTAGCATTTAGTCATTCTATAATATATTATGAAAATACTTTATTTATCCAATGGGAGAAACTAGCATACTCATACAATAAACATGCCCTAAGGTGGGCCTAGATAAAACAATAAGAACATAATCAAGTAATATGCCCTCATAGATGTAACCACCATGGAAACATAAAAACCAAAGAGAGACCACACAATGTTAGAGACTACACCCAAGTAAGTGACTCAATTCATGACATGAATCAAAAAAAATATGACAAGAGGATCCTCTAATAACAAGGACGCACAGATAAATAAACACATGCACACACAAGCAAACATTCATGCAAGAAAAAATAATATAACATTGTAACAATCAAAATATAAAAAGATCCATGTGTAAGAGATGTATAAGATACTAGCAAAAAATGTAGTAACAAATGTAACTAGCTCAATGTAATAAATTAAAAGCAAGGATAAATATCACTGTGCAATAATCCTTTGTAATGGCCATGCCCCAAAGCTAGGACATGATGTCTATAAAATTAGCCCACCCACGACATTGGTGCACCATGTGAAATTATGTTACCTATGAACCTGCATAACACTCCATAAAAATATTTCAAAAATCCTATGCATAAATTGTGGATAATTAAAACCTATATAATAGGTAAATATGTAGAATAAATAAAGCCATATTTTTGAATTTTTGAAAAAAATCCAATTATTTCAAAATTTTGAATTTATTTTTGCCAATATTTTTTTGTTTTTTAAATTTTACCAATGATTTTGAATTTTACCACTTGTTGGAAAATGTACATGAGTCATATGGTCAATAAACATGATAAACATAAAGTGATAAAGTGCATAAATATTTGTACTAAGTATCATGATCCATGTAATGGTGCAAGCCAATTGCTTAATATATGTCCCAAAGTGTAATGTAAAAATAAATATATCATGGCATATGATAAAGCCAGCTATGTGCTAAGGCCAAATAAATGTGAGCCACTAGTTAAGGATATTGATGTGTATTGAGAAGACATCCTGCCTCCCCAATATGAAAAATTTATCAAAAAAATCATATATAATAGTGATAACCATCATATGTCAATCTAAGTATGAAAATCATCGATTTTTAAGTCAAGAATATGTAGTTCCAACTATTTCTAGAAAACATGTGTGGGTACAATACCCTCCATAAATAAACATATGTCATGTACCCTAAAAGTGGAATATGTAATCATCTAAATAGTGTATTGATATTCAAAAAGGCAAACTCATAATATGGACATGAGAAACACACAAGGGAATAATGCCTCACACATAGGAAAAATGTATATATAGATAAGCCAATAAATATTATGCTTGACATGATGCCCCCGAAGGAAAAAAGAGATAGATTATGCATAGAACTATATTTTTTTATTTTTTTAGTTGTATATTTAGAATAAAATATAAACTAGCACAAGGAAGCATGGAGCTGCATAGGAAAAATAATGCTTAAAAACTAGAAGAATGAGATGAGGATTTTAAGCATGTATGGGCTTCCCTCAAAACTCAATGCATGTTATGACAAATTCTCTCAATAAGTATGTTGACATCATAAATAAAAATGATTTAAATGCTAAGAATGGGATTAATAATCAAGTGGTCAAGTATAATGAAACATACCAAGCAATATGAAATAGGTGGCTTAGAAAAATGTCAATGCAAAAAGAAGAAAAGTGCCATAGTATATCTAGAAAATAGAAGAATGTAATCAAGCTAAATTATAAGGCCCAAATAAAAGTAATAGATGGTGATTTATAAAATATAATCCTCCAATATAATGATGTGATAAAAATAGCATGAAAAAATCCATGCACACATTTAATATATGTACACCTCGTGTAAGTGAGTAAGAAACAAGATATATCTAAAGGTATATTTGCATAACTTAATGTGATTTCTTATCATAGTAACAAAGTATCCATACCCAAAGAGCCATAAATAATATTAATAGTCCTATCTAGTAGGATTACCTCATCCCCTACTTAGATCAAGGTATATCACTTATAAATCAAGTGTGTAAATATGGATGCATAAACTTTATAGAGTATTTTAAAATAGGTATGACATGCACCATATGACAAATATAAAGTAAAATAAATTCTCTTTGTGTGTTTTATGATTTTTTTAATTTTTTTTACAATTTAAAAAAAATAATAATAAGAAGAAGAAGGCACATATAAGGCACAAACAATATAAGAATAAAATCTATGTACAAGACCATGGTACGATAAATATGCATTGAAGATGATCACCAAGGAATATATATATATATATATATATATATATATATATATATATATATATATATTCAACATTTTTTTTATTTAAATGAAATAACATATAGAGCATGTGATAGAATAAATAAGCATAATCTATAGTACAAAATGGGTTTGAAAGATGTATGTGTGGAAGCCCTCAATGCAGCATAATGCATCAATCTTTGCTTAGGTGACAAAATAAACAAGCATAATCTATAGTATATATTTTATATGTTGAATGTATTTTAATATATCTCTAGATTTAGTGATATATTTTTCAAGGAAAACTTCTTGCAAGACACACATTGTACCCAAGGACCCACTCGGTAGTGTTCTAGAAAAAAGTTGAATACAATGAATGAGAGCTCTTCAAAATTGGGTATAAATAGGTAAAATTAATGAAGCTGGGTTTGAGGATCTTCATGAACATCAAATAAATTTTATTTATAAATAACCAAGTCATGAGGAAAAGGTATGTTAATGATTTAATTTTGAATGGGATTAGAATATACATAATTATCCCTAATGTATGATTCATATTTGTTTTGATAAAGTGACATATTATGCACTTGCCTTTGTAAGTCTCATATAATATGCACCATTGTAAGTGCTCCATGTGTAGCAATGGTTACATTCTCAATAGTTTTGTTTTAAGTTTAAGCCTTACCATTGATAATGGGTGTAGGTATATTACATTTCATAAGTGTAGGAGTCAAATAATTTTAACAAAGCACAAATGTTTTAGTGTTATAAGCACAAGTCCTAGGGCTGTTACTATGAAAAGTCCTTGAATTCAAGATTTTCTTAGTTTTTCCTAACAATTTATGCATAAAATTAGGATTTTCAATCATGTTTTATCTAAAATCTTGGACAACATAATCATGAATCTTTTTGTTATTTGAAAATGTGACATTCTGTAATTTAACATCTATGAAAGACACAACACCTTCATTTATTTCCAAAATTTTCACCATGATTAGTGTTAATTAATTAACATAAAGAGATATGAAGATGAAAATAATGTTTTAAATTATTGAGAAAACCCTAAAAGGAATAGGGTTTTTAAAACACTCGGTTGAAATGCAAATAAAATATCAAACCCTTGGTGAGATTGGGATAATGTAAGCGCCTAAATATAAATTAAGGCTTTAAAAATGAACACACATGGAAATAATTCATATCTAAAAATCAAATCTAAAGTAAGCCATGAAATATACAGTAAGAGAGGTTTTAGAGTAAATACTAGGTTGAATGTTTGAAAAAGTTGAGGTTCACTATTTATGTTTACCCTAACTCTAGTTTTTACATAAAATAGGAATAGACATGTTTCAAATAAGTAGATACAAACATATAAAATGAAATATATAATTTGGACCTATTTAGATTGGATAATTATAGAAACAAGCCCAAGTGTCACAAACATAAGTTATAACAATGTAAATAATTGATAAAAAGTTTAATAAACACATGCACTTTTGATTATTTTATAAACATGAGATTGTATTCTAATTGTGTTGATTATGTTTGATCTGCTCTTAAATTTATAGATCTACACTATGATCTAAAATAAGCCCATATTTATACATGTTTATCCTCTATAACTCAGCTACAACAAGACCGACACATCAATTTCATCTCTATGGCATCGATCTTGTCTTTGTGTAATTAGACCTACCTTTTTAGGGTTTCATGGTTTATATTTTTTGGTGCTCGTGTCTTACATCTTCCTGATTATGATTATACCTTCATTTCATAGATGTGTATTTTAGAATATGTTATATGACTAAATATTTAATTTGACCTTGTTTTCACACTCCAAAACAAAATAAATAATGATGGATTTAGGAAAACCACCAAAGCAACATTGCAACTATGTATCCCACATGCTTAGAATCAGACCTCCACATAGTTTTGTAGCATGTGGATGGAATAGCTCGAGTAAGGGTTTAAATTTTATCTTCTTTATAAGTGATAAATGAAACTAATGAATACTAATTACCCTCCTTGGGCACAAGAGAATGTAGATAGACCAAGATGAATAAGTGATGTAAGTGTGTTATGAAGCACAACTTGAATGGAGAAGGTTAGCTCTAGGTTTGACCCTTAATGCAAAAGGTGCTTTTTTTGGATTCATAAATTGATTAGATCTCCTGATTCTAGATTCTTTATTACTCAAATAGATTTGTAAGACCTCACATTTAAAGGATGACTTGTGTGTATAAGCATAATTTTAAAAAGGGAAGGGTTAATACATAAATTTAGGGACAACAGGTATAAGGACCCAAAAATCTAAAAAGTACTAACTCTTAGTGATATGGACTTGTCCAAAATAAATTTGTACATCTATGGGTTTGTCTAGGAGACAAGTGAGACTTAGTCCTTGAGGTAGGGCTACATAACAGGTGATATGTGTTTCATATGTACTAACAAATACCTTATGAATAAGTATTGAGATGTTTTTAAGGCTTTGTGGACCAAATAAAGAGTCATGTGGGGTTGAGGCCATCCTATAAATGGATTAAAATGTAAAAGTTTAGAAAATAATCCAAATTGAGAATAAAACATGGGAATAAGGGTTTTGTGCCAAATTTGAGTGTTTACAATTATATACAAATTCAAAAAAATAAATTTGATTTTTTATCTTTTAGTAAAAATAAGCATGGAGTACATGGCTGACTATTTATTTTTAGAGTTTGTTTAGTTATCAAATTAATTTAAAATTGATATAAAAAATTATTAAAAAAATATTGGTTATAAGCATGGTGATATATTATAAATTTCCACAAAATTATTTCACAAAATAGTAATAAAGCTAAAAAATGTGGAGTGAGAAGCATAACCAATATCTGTTGTGTTTAAATAATAATAATAATAATAATAATAATAATAATAATAATAATAATAATAATAATAATAATAATAATAATAATAGGTGCACCTCTTTGAAAATCAATTGTTTAACTCACTTAAAATTATGTAATTGAAAAAATATTATATTATAAACTAGACTCTAGAAATTCTAAATTTATTCTTCTTGAAGAGTTTTTAAATTTTATGTGCCTAAATCTCAAATTACATTCCATCTACATTCATGTATCTCTATTTTTAGGGGGGGTGTCATATTAAACTCCCCTTTCCCAATCTTAGTGCACTTACCCATATATTACTCATTAAATTTTCATGGTCATGCGTTATTCAATGATATGATTGACCCAAGGGACTCTAGCTACATATTAGGGATAAATGGGCATGTGACACATCATACTCACTTACTCATATTCATTTTTGAATATTGGGGCACATTGGCTAATTACAATGGGATTCAAATCCACTCGACCTTCTACCTAATTTGATGGCATGGTGAACCTGTGAGACTTCCATTGCATAACATTATCAAAGCATAAAGTGTGTTCCATTGTATGACCAAAAATAGTTTAAAAATAAATCCCAAAAAATATTTAACATATTTTTTATTTATTTAAGCTAAAACACACAGTTTTTATTCATTTTAGATAACTAGACTTAAGTTTTTGGTAGGGAGAATGGAGTCTCTATGGCCTCAAAATTCTAAAAAGTGTAACATATTTTTATGTTGTCACCCACTAGGGACAAAGGAGGCACCTAACTAATAATAGTTAACAATTAAATTTGTATTTAGCGTTTAATTTTTCCACTTATCTATGTTTGTGTAAAAAAGGTAAGTGTGGTTCTAAAAGTATCAATAATTATTGCCTCATTACTCAAAGACTCAGATTTATAGTAACATGTGTGTGTGTGTGTGTGTGTGTGTGTGTGTGTGTGATCCTTTGAAGTATGTCCAAACCACCTAATTTGTGGCTAACAATGTACCTCAAAGTGGTTAAAATGTATACATGCAACAAATTACCCATTTGAATTTATTTCACATTACTATATCTTTGATTCAATTTGTCTATGTGCATGGGTGAACGGTTTAAATTACGTGTTATTGAACCATTACAATAAAATTTGAGGTTTGAAACCCCTTCTCGCATATTTTTACAAATCCCACATTTTCCTCATACATATCATGATATTTTAGCAATATCATTTGTATGGTCTTAAAACTTATTAGTATTTTTCAACATATGACCATAACACACTTTCCTAAACACTCTAAAAATATGATCGACCTATTCATATTTTTTGCATTTTTATGACTAGCCATTGGAAGTTGGTCATGCATGTCAATTTCATCAAAATTTGATTTTTTTCATATTAAATAGACAAATTATATCACTCATCTAAAAAAGGTTGCATATTAATCATATGTCAAGCACATGCTTGGCATATTCATTCACTTTAAACTACTACTCCACAATATTATGAACACTTTGAGGAGTTCTAAAAATTAGAAGGGAAAATGTTAGTAAATTTATCTTCACAGAGTCCCAAACCAAACCCTCACCAATTTATGTTTGCATTACTTTCTCAAGGCAACCCTCATTTTGGATATTCAAGGGGAAACTGCACGAATTTGAAATAAAAGGCAACGAATTAAAAGTAGGTAAATGTGAATGGAGACTCATTTCATAGATTGTTGGTCATGACCAGGATTGTTTGTACAATACTAAAAGTTTTGTATGATCATGATGCTTACCAGGACCTTCTATACACCCTTTCAAGCCCATATTCAGTTGGTGATAAGTTCAAAAATTCATAGTTTCACGTAGATAGTTTCAAATTATGATGATGGGCTTGAAAATGACTTAAAAGCACTTGTTCACAAGAGTGACAATGTTTTAAAAATATAAGATCCCATTCTCTCTTTCTATGCTTAATTGTGTAATTAGTTAGGCATTATTTATTTTATTTTTCATGTTTTATAACATATAATCTGAGGTAGGATTATTTTTATGTATACAATATAATTCACAATCTCCACAATGAAATCAAGCATTGTAATAGCTAAAAAACACCTTGGTGTAAGTAATTTTTGAAATTTTCAATACCAACGAAGTTAAAGATGAACATCACTTTACTCTAACATGCTCCACCCTTAATAATGCAAGAATAAATTTAACCCTATTCTAATACTCGACTAATCTTTAATATATTCTCCTTCATTTTGACGATGTTCAAATATATAAATTATATTATAAATAATTTTAGCCTCCTTCCTATCTCATCCACAAGTATAAGAATGAATATAATCTTAAATACATTTTTTTTTTGTAATGCACTCAAAATATACGTGAAGGGGTAGAGGAATAAGAAGAAATAAAAGGATGGTTGTTACAAGGAAAATAAAAAGGATGATACTTTAGTCCTTGAAGAGTTAAGACATGGAAGACAAGGAAGATGACAATAAAAATAAGAGAAACTTTAATGAGACATTGCAAAATGAATTCAATGACAAATGAGTGTCTATTTCAATGAATTGCATAGACTAGTTTGGTCTTAAGGATGTTAAAAGTTATTAAATCATCAAAATATAATAATTTTCAACTAAGTTTTTTATATATGATGAAGGATTTTAATATCTTTTACACCAAATTAGTCTGTAAGACTTATCAAAGTGTGTTAATCTAAGTTATTTTATTCTTATTTAGCTACACATATATGTATTTATACAGACCAAAAGGCTAACTTAGCTCATATATCTTAGGCCATCAAAACTATCCTAATATCATTTAAATAGTAACTAAATATATTCTACGCATGGGTTTGTAATAACCCAAAATACCCACTCATAATATAGTTACTAGCCCCTATGGTGTAATAAACCTTATTTTCTAACATTCCTTCCTTATTAGATCATAGTTTTAATAGTGTAAGATAGAATTTTAGAATGTCTCAAACTTATCATGTGCAAGTAATTTGGTAAAAATATCTACACAATGAACTTGAGTGGGGTAACATTGAAGTTGAATATTGTGTTATTGAACATTCTCACGTATGAAATGACACTGAGATTTAATCTATTTCATGCATTCATGAAATATTGGATTACAAATAAGTAAAAGACACTAATTATCACAAAATTACATGATTGTCAGCTATTTTTGTGACACTCTCAATCTTGCAAGTTTATGATGTAACCATATGGATTCATAAAAACTCCACCTATTACATGATATGTTGCTTTGGTGGAAGATCAATAAATAATGCTTTGTAGGATATGTTTCTTTGGTTGAAGATCAATAAATAATGCTTTGTTTCTTACTTCACCATGAAATCAAATAAGAACCCAAAATGAAAACAAATCCACATGTGGATTCCCTATCGTCAGTGGATCTTGCATGGTCTATGTCTATGTAGCCAATAAAAAAGATTTGGTCATTTTTCTTGTATTCTAGGCCATGTTCTATAGTGCCAAAAATATAATTTAATATAAAATGGTATTGAAGCTATATTAGGAGCCTCAAATACTAAAGTGTGGCTCCCGCGGGGGGGGGGGAGATGGGCACGGTGTTGGAGAAAATGAGCCACCTCTAAACCATAATAAGGAGTGTATCAAAAAATCCTAGTCACAAAAGAGTTAATAGCTCAAGTGGTAGAACATCCAAGCATGAGCAAGGGAAGTCCTACATTCGAATTATAACTGATCTATAAGAAAAAACAATGAAAAAGTTTTATACCTTCTTATCTTTAAACTCTTATAAGTCCAATCATAAGCAAAATTATAAATATAAACATTGAATAGGATAAACTATATAATATTTTATAAAATTATTATATATATACTCTAAACTAATCTCTAAATACATAGATTTGTTATTTTAGAAAATAAAAGAATGTACATCTCATTTTATAGTTTAAAAAAAGAAAGAAATTATATTAATGTTCACGAGGGACTAAAAGGATGTCAACAAAACTTAAAAAACAATTTTAAAATATAAATAAGTATTAAGAATACAAATAATTCTAACCCAAAAAAATAAATTTTAATTAAAATTAAAATTAAATATTATAATTAAAATCAAAATCAAAATTTTAAGATAATAATTAAGTTAGATATTTTATGTTTTCACTTATAATTATAAAAAGAAGCTTTTGGATAAAAATTGCTTGTAAGTTTTTGAATAATTAAATATTTTTACATAGTTATTATAAAAATATTATAATAATTTTATGGATTGTGAAAAAATTATATTTTAAAGATAATAATTGAATTAGATTACAAGTTTTTGGAAGTATTGTATACAAATTGAAAGATTTAATACTTTCAAGCTTATAAGCTTTTCAAAATAATTGAAGTAAAATATTTTCATAATTTTTTTTAAATCGATAATTGAGGGTTGGTGGGTCCCTCATCCTTTTATTGCATAACAAATTATTACAAAAACAAATGTTGTGAATTGGATAGACATCACTATCACAACGAAAGAGCCAAGCTTGTTGGTTTCAATAAAGATAACATAAAACAAGGATAACCACCTAAAAATAATAAATCGTGCTCTAGGGTCCCAAAAAAAAGACTAAACACATATAGAAACATTTCCATTACATGACTATAAGCCTTATGCTCACACAAGACCAAAAACCACAAAACAAATCAAATGATTAGGATTTCATCCCAAAAGTTACCAAGACCTCCACGTACTCATCCACATCAATGATCTCTTGGTACTTTTTAGTAGCTACCAAGCCCATCTCCCCTACCATGTCAATCAGGTTTTCTACTATTGTGTCCTTGCCACTTCCATCATGAACATCAATCATAAAGCCACTGCTACAACCACCACTAGGAACATCACTCAAGGAACCATTATCATCATGCCACTAGTCCCTACCAACACCTTCACAGCCACCCATCCACTTAGAATCCCATTCTGCTATATGCCTCAACAAATGGCTTTGAGGAATCATAACACCATGAAATTAATTGACATGCCTACAACCCCTACCTCTATGAGTGCCCCTACCGCATTGATCACCAAGCCTTCTGTAACTAGACATGCCTTACCCAAAGGTCATGAAATTGGACTCCTTTCGAGAAACTCTATTATATGTGTCTAAAATCATCCTTTATACTTCATGTTTCTCACAAACCTGCTAGAAAATTTGTTGCTCCTAACCACCATGCCATAGTCTTCCCATTTTAGTTTGCCTCACCTCCCCAGTTGTTTGACCCATTGATTATAACTAAATAATTTTCCATTGTGTTGGATTTTTCTGCCTTGTTATTTTGTATGAAACCAGCAAAGGATGTAAAAGGGGTTTTCAAGGAAACTAAGTCATGGGGGAAAACACTTAACCTGAGACGTATTACATTGTTTCATGAAAGGTTAAAACTACTCAAAATATGAGACTAAATTGGCAAATATTTTCTCCAATTACATAAAATCCTTTAAGGAAATCAAACCTTTATATTCATGCTTAGAGAAGGGAATATTTTAAGTATCTTTTAGCTTTGCACTTTTTAGAGATACATCCAAACCTACCCTAAACTTAGGCCCAATGAATAATTATACCACATTCCTAGTAATTTCTAGGTCACCCACCACCTTCATAACTCTAATCATGAAGAAAGACACTACTTATGAGTTCACCTTACTTCTAAATTCCATCAAGGTATAGCCTAAGCCAATGATCTCCTGAATAGCTGTAGAGATTAACCTTGAAAGCACCCATAAATTTTTATTCAACTGATTATCATACAACATGCTACGAAAATTCATTTCCCTTGCATTGACATAAAGAAATAAAAAGGGCTCTATGGACATGAGACTAGTGGTAATAAACCAAGTGAGAAAAAACCAAGGGAAAGGTTAGTAATCAATATCCCTTAATAGTTCACATAGAGTCCATCATTCCCCCAAAAAGGTTAAGATCGACTATACCCAATAATCATTACTTCACAATGAAGATTGAAGGGTAACAAAATAGAAGAAAAAACATGACCAATGTAACCCCCACATCAAAAGGAAATGGGGAGAGGGAGGGGGAGGTGGATTTCATTATCCAATCATCGGTGTATCATGATTACCAAACCTTCCCAAACATTCACTTGATTAAGAATTACTAAATCATCCAACTAAACAAAACCCTGATTGGCTAGGAAATTTGTTGCAAAATTGGCCAAGTAATGCATCACTTCTCAATTTGAAAACAATCTTAGAAAATGTCAAGCCTTAGCCAAGATGTTCTCAATCTTCTAATATTTTGTTCAACCTTTCTTCTGGGCTTGAATTAAAATAAATGAATCCCATTTAATATATAATTTATCTATTTTGCATTAGATAGTAATTTCAAGACCTAACACCAATGCCTGAGTTTTAACCTCACTATTTGACCCATCAATCATAGACTAAGAAGTAGCTTTGATCAGTGAGCCCACACAATGTCTTATGATACACCAACCCCTGAAGTCCTAGGATTACCCCTGATAACCCATCAAAATTCAACTTGAAGAAACTAGGAGGGGGGCTCCATTTTGAATGGTCCTCTTTTTTCTTGGTGGGAGAGTGAACCTTTACCCCACTAATGGAGAATATTCTTATAAATAATTATCTACATTAAAAATAATCAAATATCCCAATAAATAATTAGTTAAATATATCATATGAAATTCTAGTTCCAGATGTTTAGAGAGAACAATTACAAAAAAATTATAGAATATGTTTTCAATCAATGTTTTAGATCATGATTCAGATTCATAATCCATCATCATAATAAGAATAGTGTTTAGTTAAATACTTCATTTGAAATAATAATTCCAAATGATTAGACAAAATACCTATTCAAAATTACAGAATAATTCTCCGATCAATATTTTAGATCACATTCTGAAATAAAAAACCTTAAAATTTAATTAACTAAACACCCAATATAAAATAATCAGTGAATTGAAAACACAATATAACATAAAAAGGGATGAATTTTAACATATTAAATAAGTATAAAAATAAATAAATAAATAAATAAATAAATTTAACATGTTAAAAAGAATAAGAGCAATAATATCTCCATAGTCCATTTATAGGTAAAATAGGGCTTCAGAATTAAATGTTAAAAGGAATATAATGAGGTCCCCAAAAAAATGTAAAGCATTTTGATTTCTATCTTTTACAAGTTAATTGTGTTGTTTACATTATTTTTCTTTTTTTATGGATTCATTACATGACTATAGGCATATAGTAAAAGTTACATTACATGACTATAGGCATATAGAAAAAGTTCCATTACATGATTATAGGCCTTACGCTCACACAAGACCAAAAAACACAAAACAAATCAAATGATTAGGATTGCATCCCAATATTCATTGAGTCTTCCCATACTCATCCACATCAATGATCTCTTGGTCCTTGTCAGTATCTACTAGGCCCACTTCCCCTACCACATCAAATAGTTTTTCTATAATCATGTCCTTACCATTGCCATCATGAATGTCGTTCATAAAGCCATTGCCATAATTTCCACCAAGGAACCACTACTGCCACACCACTAGTCATTACTATCACCTTCATGGCCACCCATCCACTCAAAATACCATTCCACTGTCCCTCAATGAATGGCCTAGGGAGTCATAACATCAAGAAAGGAATTGATAGGTTTACAACCTTACCTCTATGAGTGCCCCTTCCACGTTGACCACCAATCCATATATAACTAGGGGTGCCTTCCCAAAACGTCATAAAATATTACTCCTTCTGAGAAACTCTATTCTGTGTGTCTAAAATTATCCTCTCTACTTCCATATTTCTAGCAAGCTTGCTAGAAAAAAAATCTCCCAACAACCATGCCATAATCTTTCCATTTTTGCTTCCCCCATCTTCCCAACTATCCAACCCGCTGATTCTAACCAAACAATTCACCGATCTGTTTGATTTCTCTACCTCGTTATTCCACATGAAACCCATAAAGGATGGAAAAGGGGTTTTCAAGGTAACCAAGTCAAGGGGGGAACACTTACCCTGAGACGTATTGCATTGTTGCATGAAAGATTGAAACTATTCAAAATAGGAGACCAAAATGACAAGTATTTTCTTCAATTCTATAAAAGCCTTTAAGGAAATAAAACCTCTATATTCTTGCCTAGAGAAGGGATTATTTTGAGTATCTTCCAGCTTTGCACTTTCTAGGGCTATGTCCAAACCTCCCCTAAACTCAGGCCTAATGAAGAATATTTCCCCCTTCTTGGTAATTTCCTTGTCGCCAAACACCTTTCTAACTCTAATCATGAATAAAGACACCACTTTTGAGTCCACCTTGCTTCTAACGTCCATCAGGGCATAGCTAAGCCAATGATCTCCTGAATCGTGAAAGAAATTGACCCTGAAGGCACCCACAAAATTTTATTTGACCTATTATTAGACAATGCATTACATAAAGCCATCTCCCTCTCATTGGCATAAAGAAAGAAAAAGGGCTCCATGGCCGTCAAACCCTCAAAACCTCCCATTCTTCCTACACTCAAAGCTCAAACAACTAGCAATGCAAAGCAACCAAAATCCCCTTCATGAGATTTGTGAGAAAAACCAAGGGAAAGCTTAATAATTAATAGCATATAGAGTCAATCATTCCCCCAAAAGGGCTAATATCGACCATACTCAATAATCATTGCTTCATAACAAAGATTGAAGGGTAAAAAAAACAAAACAAAAAAAGCATGACTTACGTAAGCCCCACATCAAAAGGTAGAGAGGGGAGGGGGTGGTGGATTTACTTATCCAATCATCGGTGTATCATGCTTACGAAAACTTCCCAAACATCTACTTGATTAAAAATTATTAAATAATCCAACTGAACAAAGCCCTGATTGGCTAGGAAATTTGTTACAGAATTAGCCAAGCAGTGCATTGCTTCCCAATCTGAAAACAAACTTAGCAAAGACCAGGCCTTATCCAAGATGTTCTTAATATTCTAATTTTTTCTCTATCCTTATATAGGGCTTGACTCAAAATAAGTGAATCCTATTCAATATATAATTTATCTATTCTGCATTGAATAGAAATTTCAAGACCTAACACCAATGCTTGAGTTTTGACCTCATTATTTGACCCATTAATCATAGACTTAGAAGCAACTTTAATCAGTGAGCTTACACAATCTCTTATGATATACCCAACCCCTGAATCCCTAAGATTACCCCTCACAACCTATCAAAATTCAACTTGAAGAAACCAGAAAGAGGGGGATTCTATTTCGAATTGTCCTCATGTTTCCTAATGAGAGAGTGAACCTTTACCCCATTAATGGAGAATATTATTATAAATAATTATCTACATTAAACATAGTCAAATATCTTACTAAATCATTAGTTAAATATCTCATATGAAATAATAGTTCCAAGAAAACATTTATAAAAAAATTATAGAATATTTTTTTAATCAATGTTTTGAATCAATGTTTTGGATCATGATTCATACTTGTGATCCATCATCATAATGAGAGTAATATTTAATTAAATAGTTAATTTTAAATAATAGTTCCAAATGATTAGAGAGATTTCCTATTAAAAACTGTAGAATGATTTGTCCATCAATATTTTGGATCACAATCCAAAATAACAAAACTTTAAACTTTAATTAACTAAACACCTCATATAAAATAATGGGTGAATTGAAAACATGATATAACACAAAAATGAATAAATTATGGTAATCTTATATGGAATTTAAATATGATCTTATTAGTCCCTACCTTGCAAGGTATTATAAGAATCACTTAAACAAATAATTTTTCTATTATAGCCAATGAAAACCTTGACAAGACATAAACTTTAGTAATATCAATGTAATAATTAAAAAACTCATTCTAAAAGTGACTGATTCACGATGTTGATAACATCAAGGAGCATAGGGAACCATCCCCAGTTCCATAAACTCCCCCTGCTTAGTAGGAGCATGTAGATTTAGGATCCCAAATTCATCTATTCTCTTTCAAGTTAGCGCTATCCCATTTTTTGATTTTAAAGTAATGTAGGTTATAATATAACTTTAACCCCAACCAGTAATATTTTTACTCTTACTAATCATCCTAAATCCCTTTATATCATTCATTGTTTTTCATAGCTTACATTATAAATTTATATATAAATTCAACCATAAGTAATTTTTAATACAATAGTAAGAACTAGCTGCGATACCACTGCTTTTTTAATTAAAAACATACCTTTATTGATAAATAAAATAATAGTACAATGTTAATCATACAAAAAAGATGGGTGAAAAAGTCTCACCCCAAAATCTATGCAAGAAAATAGAACACTGACTAGAAAAATCATAGACGACCGAATCTCGTATCCACCATACAGCTTTTTTTTGCCAATTTTCTTTTGAACCTCAGTGCAACACTTTGGGTAACCAATAGCCATATAAAATTTATTACACAAAACATTTGTTTAACTCAAAAAAATTAAATTTATTATACTAATTATACTTTGATTATGTTTATCGGAGAGAATTTTATTTTAACATATATAATTTAATTGGTTAAGATTTTTTTTCCTTTTAAATACTTAAAAATATTTAAATATGATATGTCCTAAAAAAATGACATTTATTATATTATAGCCACTATAGAACTTCTTAACATCCTCTATCCTTCGTTATATTTATAAAATCTATCTATAAGTAATACGAAGCTATTCCAGAATAATATGTAGAGGCTTACATACCCATCACCCAACAAGTGTTCAATACCTTTGAATGCAGTTTCTCTATATTTCAAATGATCGTGGCAATCTCTTTCGACTATAGTTATTATTGACATGTTTAGTCCAATACACATAATTTCATCTATTCTATTTCAAGTTAGCGTTGTCCCATTTTTTGATATTAAACTAATGTAGGTTATAATATAACTTTAACCCCAACCAATAATATTTTTACTCTTACTAATCATCCTAAGTCCCTTTATATCATTCATTGTTGTTCAAGGCTTACATTATAAATTTTTATATATATTCAACCATAAATAATTTTTAATACGATAGTAAGAACTCGCTGTGATACAACCAATTTTTTAATTAAAAAGCATACCTTTATTGATAAATAAAATAATAGTACAACGTTAATCATACAAAAAAGATGGGTGAAAAAGTCTCACCCCAAAATCTATGCAAGAAAATAAAATGCTAACTAGAAAAATCATAGACGACCGAATCTCGTATCCACCATACGAATTTTTTTGCCCTTTTTCTTTTGAACCTCAGTGCAACACTTTAGGTAACCAATAGCCATCAAACTAGCAATAACCATCAGTAACCCAACATTATGCCAAAGTTCCAATAATAGTTAATCCTTATCAGAGTCAGAGGTTTTAGATTCATGTGCTCTTTTGATACCTCCACCTGGAGCAACCTCTGCGGATATCATTTGACAAGAGGAATCTACCCCCTGCATTTCTCCAATAAACTTTGAACCTTCTTTCTTCCTTGTGTAATCTTTAAATTTCTCTGCGTCCTTGCTTGGAGAAGGGTACTTATACAATCACCACATGAAATTTTTTATTCCAAAAAATTGAATCATAATAAATTATTTATAAACCAAATAACTTTACCAATTAATTATTTATCTTTTTACTTTTTTTAAAATAATTTATTCTTTAGATTTCTCTTTTTAACATTTATTAGTATTAAATTTTCAATTATTTTCTAATTTAATGTCGAAATTATTTTTTTAAAAAAAAAACTATTTTTTTCATATTTATCTTAAACTTAAATATGACCTTATCTCTTATAACATAAAAAATAAAAATTATTTAAACAACTTTATCAATAAACCACTGACCTTTCTACTAAATATATTTTTTAATGTAATCTCTATTTTGTTAAAAAAAAGTTAACATGAATGTATTTATGAAATGAAGTGGGATTTCAGGGCAGACGACAGTGACACCCCTCAGAGCTGCATGTGCTTAAATCATCCGTAATTTCAATGGATTATCAAATTTTAACTAATTCCAATTTTTCTAACTAAAAGCCAGAGCAAGTCAAACCAGTAGCATCCCGCATGTGCTTAAATCATCCGTAATTTCAACGGATTATGAGAATCTTTGATATGTTATTAGGAAGACTTTGGATCCATAAACTTTGAGTAGTACCTTCTATAGTGCATGGGTGCTTTAAATAAATTCATGTCAATTGGGTAATTATAATTTAAAAAATCCCATATGAGCATTCTCTTGAGAAATAAAAACTTATACTCATGTAACTAACTATCAAACCTACTAAGGTTAATACACCACAAAAGGGTAAGAAACATGAAATCCCCTTTACCAGGTGGCCAATACTTCAGATACCATTACATTAGAGACATACAGTTGAATCTCAAAATTCTCATCTTCAATTTTGCATCATATTGAGACATCCCAAACAGAAAACATGTTTATACCATTATTATTCCAAAGAGGCCATAGAGTAAATAGAGATGTGTTACAAGAACCCTTATTCCTTCTATTACTACTTCATGACCTTAGAGTCCTACTATACATACACAAAGCAACATAAATTATATGGTGACATATATTACACCTAGATATGTTCCTTATTAGTACCAAAAGTTCCTTGTACCAAGTTATGAGTGGGGAGATACCTATGAGCATTCTTTAGATGGAGTTATAGGATGATCTTCCATATTCACATATTCTAAAAATTCTATTTTTTAAAAAAAAGATTCAAAAGTCCAAAAACATTTTTAGCATAAAACATATTTTATTTACTCCTTGGTATATAAGTGTTAATTACATGTTGATGGATGGAATATCAGTTACTTCTACATATACATTTTTTTCACACTTCTATGTGAGTGTGATACATGCATATGCAGATACATGATCTATACCTATTTCAGATGTCGGTCCTTCCCTTTACTCATGTCATATGGACATTAGGGGCACCCACCTCTATAATCACAATACTTATAGGTTATATCATTCTATGGTCTTTACATTATCACATTTTGAGTTCATATATGTACTTACACATGCCTTTATCCATGATTATATATTTCATTGGGCACTTCATATGCTATGCACATGACATTTTTGGTAACATGTTTGATCCATGGGCTACTATGATATGTTTATGTTGGTTGCTTATGCTTTATTTTATAAACTTCCTTGAGTGTCTTGCTTTGATATTGTCTTGCTTGTTTGAGAATTTGAAAATGCTCATTTATTTTTGGCCTTTGTGCCTATGTGTGCTTTCATGGACATTTGAATATGTCATTCTTGAATTTTTAGACATTTGACTAAGTCATGTCCCTTTGATTGTGTGGCATTTAAACATGCCCCCTATTTATGGTCTCCTAGGACCATTGTATGTTGACTTTATTTTGAGTGCTCTTGTTTGTGTGTTTGTTTACTTATTCATCTTGTACTATAGTATCTAGATATTACCATGATCTTTATCATGCATCTGAAGCCTTCATGTGATCACATTATTCTATGTGCTTCAATGCTATATTTACCTAGGCATGTTCTTCTATATATTATGTGGTTCTATTTATAGATTATTTAGTTGTATTATCCTTTTGAGGTGAGTTAACTACCCATTTTTATTCTTCCCTCACATCAAAGGGAGGAATATTAGTGGGGGTATGTAATAGAGGCATGCTCTTCACATTTGGCACAATTTTTAGATTCAATAGGGGCATGCTTTGGAAGTATTTTCTCCACACTTATTTAGTATTGGCACACCAAGATTCAATAAGGGCATGATTTAGAAGCATGTTCTCCAAATTTATTCACATTTAGATCAATTTTTAGATTCAACAGGGGTATACTTTAGAAGCATGGTTGCCACACTTATTCATTATTCGACACACCTACATCTAATGGGGACATGCTTTGGAAGCATGTTATCCACACTTCTCCACATTGGCACTTATTTTAGTTTTCATATTTCTCCATATATAGTGGGAGAATACTTTGTAAGCATGTTATCCACACTTACATAGTTTATGAATTAGCTAAATCACACATTTATATAATTCAAATTCACATTTTTGGCAAAATTATATACATTGGCACCATTTTGAAACATAGTTTTAGCATGAGACATATATAAGGTGAATATATTATGCAATATGCACCTAATATTATAAAGTCCAAATAAGTTTCAAATTTCAAAACACTCTAGGGACTATCATCACCCACTAGGTCAAACTTATATAGAATGTATTGAGCCAATCTACTGTATTAGTTAGTTCACTTTTGGTAGAGGTGACTAAATCACTCAATCTTTCTAAGTTTTTAGGTTGGACTTGATTGTATCATCCAAACTCACCAATTTTATAGTGTGATTTGACTTGATTTACTCAAACTCACTAGGTTATAAGTATGATTGGGTTCCACAGTTAAGCTAATCTCAACTATCGAATGGTAACAAACCTTTTTTCCAAGGTTGGCACATGTGCATTCCAATCTATATTTATCTCTATCTCCTTATATATTTGCACTTTCTATTTTTATATATTTGTCCTAATCTTAGTTTTAGATCCTTATAATGATACATATTTTAAATCAAGTTGCCAATAGGCAAGGTGGTTACACTAATACATAGGTGTACTTATAAACCTTACTCTTTCAATTTAAATCTTTTTAAGACTTTAATTTTTATATTATATGCACTGATTATGTATTGTAACATGTTCTTAGTTGTAGGTTAGTCACTAAAAAAAGACTCAAGTTGGACTCAAGCAAAGGTAAGGTGTGTTATATGCACCCAGGTACACATTTCTTCTCATTTAAACTAACAATTTCATTACTAGATTAAAGGGGGGGAATGTAAAGGATATTTATGGATTATATATCACCTTAGTCTTGTACACTTGGTAAAATTAGACCTTGATTGTTTTTTTAAATGATGAACCTTTCTTGCTTTTGAAAGTCTTGCATATGATCTATATTGTGCCCCTTGGCCTATCTCTTGGTTTGGCTAGTATTATGTTGATGACCTAGACCTTCTATCTTGCCCAAAATACTTAAAACATGTTTATCTTCCACTTATACAAGTTTTGAGCCTATAACTAATTTATTATTCCATATACACCAGTGTCCCAGACAGACACCTGTGTCGATACAAGTGTCCTACTCTAATGTAAGTTTCTAGTGCCCTAAAGTCATCCAATTTACAGATGAAATGTATCTTAATAGTCAACCTAAGTGATTTAATGTGACTTAATTCTCTAAAGAGATTGATATAATTATAAGATCAATCCTCATTCATTACTCACCTAACATAGACCAAGGTAACTTGTCAAAGCATTCAATCAAACACTCGATAAAGTAAATCTTCCCTAATTTATCTTATTTTCATATCATTCATAGGGATATCACATGCATAGGTATAAAGTAATAAAGGAGTATCCTAAGAGATTTATTTTATAATTCATAAGGTAAGTCACTATTTACTTGCTTTCCAGATATTGCATGATTCACACATAAGCCATCATGTAGGGGAAAATTACATCAGCTTGAGGTCCTCTTCAGAGTATTAGTTATTTAGGCAATACTAATTGACTGAGTAATATTTGGGGTCAAAACAACATTATGTATCCACTAACCTAATTTTTCCCAAGGTCACTATGAGTATGAAGAACTAGGGTTTTAAAATTTCATGAGGAGTTATAGTCCATGATCCAAATCTGAATGCACCAAAGTGAAGGTAAAGACAAACCCAAAAGCATTCAGGTGGTCATATCCTTTTCTAGTAGGTATTCCGTACAAGACACATATGTCAAGTTTAGGTAATAGCATTTATTTAAACATACAAAGATGATGCTAGTGTTTTTAGCTCTAGAGGCATTTAATCTAGAATTTTATGAATATTCAAGAACCCTCTACCAGTCTAATTTCTACTTGTTCTAGATCCAAAATTGTGTTAGTATCAAAACTAGCTAAGTAATTTTTTTCTTTGTCATTTATATATCTAGCATGGTTTTACTTACTATTTTTACCCTATCTTAGTTTAATGAATTCAACACATGTTATATCTGAGTTTAGCATCTAATTGGCCTACTATAAAGATAATTTATTACCCTTGTATCTTAGGCTATCTTTATCCCCTTGTATCTTAGGCTATTTTTCTAATTTTAACTAATTCTAAGGGTGAAATATCTGCAGAAACATGTCATAAACTTGATTGATTCGAACTTTTTTTATATGGATTGTGCAAAGAGTAAGGGCTATTTGCAATTTTTTTGGTGATCGATTGGGGTAAAACTTTATTTGGTTTGTCGCGGTTTCGTCATCATTTGTTCTTCTTTAGCTGAAGTCTGAACTCTGAAGAGAGAGAATTATCGAAATTATTTTGGGTACAGAGCGATGAGATTTCAGAACTGTGTTTTTCTTTTCCAAAGTGTTTTTTTTAATTGTAAATTCTTTCCGGGAATGGTCGCATATTTCTTGAATACGCTAGCTATTCTTTAGATTTTACCTTTTCAAAGATTTGTATACTTATAAATTTTCCTAGGTAATGGTCTCTTATTTCCTGATTACAGTGTAATAAGTACCCTGTAGGCTTTCGTATTTTCCTTTTTATAGATCGTTATTCTTTTGCCTCTTACAAGAGTGTAACTGTGTGACGTTGATAGACGGTTGAAACTAACAAACAAGAATCAATTTTTCAAGTGTATTGAGACTGAGATTGAAAATGATGAAGAAAAAAATCATCTAATTTTGGATAGAGTCGATTGCCACTATTGTCTCGAGATGGTCGATCTTGTCTTTTATTGAAAATCAGGGAACTTAGGTCATGTTCATTTATGACACCTTAAATTAGTTGTGTGTGTGGAGATTTAATGTTTGGATGTGTATAAAAGACCTACAAATGACTTCTTCAAATTTGAAACCTTAACATGGCTTGCAATGATTAAAAATTTTCAAATATGAAAAGGGGAAGTGTAATAGGAAAAGTTGACCCTAATCACCCCCATGATGATTAGATGTTACTTACATATCCAATACTTCGAAGAGAGAAATCAAACCCACGTAGTTCTCCCACTTAGAGTATTTTTGTAATTGTGGTCCTTGAACTATATGAATACATCTAGAGATGGCTTGAATACTTAATCATGCTTTGCTCAATGTACAATAGTGTAAGTGTGCCTCTGTATTGAAATGGTCAAGTGGTAGAATAGGTGACTTGAGTGTGCCTTTTATCAATCCGAAAGGGGAAAACCTCGTGTTGCTTATCCTAAAAACACATACCAAACTATAATAGAGGGTTCAAATTTGAAATATGACCACTAGAAGGGTTAAGGACATGAACATCTCATAAGAGACAAGAACGTTTGCCACTATTGTCCCCTACTCAATGTTTTTTTTCCTTAAGGGAAACACTCAACTTTGGGGTCCAAAGATGTCTATATAGATACTTAGAGGGGTTTTTAACAATTAGAACACATATGTAGGTGTCAAATATAAATTTAAAAAATAAATAGGTCCATATATGTGCTTAGGATAGAGTGAGGTGGCAAAATAGGTTCAAATTAAGTGCTCAAGTCAATTAAAGTGAAATAGGGCCAAAACTGACATTATTGAGTATTTTTGAACAATTTTAGTGACTACACTTTTTAGGTTGAAGTTGCAAGGGATTTTAAGTCACTTACGAACATGTCATCATAATTTAAATTTTTTCACGTTGATATGAAAGTATCTAACATGTCATCTCTAAAATATGGATCTTTGAATGTGATAGTGTTAAAGTTGTTCAAATGATCTAGGTTTGGACCTATAATATGTGAAATGAAGTTCTAATCTTATATCTTATCTATTGTTGCCTTTTGCCCTAATTACAATTATCCAAGACTAAAATGGATAAACATGTGGCTTGGGGTCCATTTTAAATTATTTTGCCCCTTCTCATTTGTCACATCCCTCAAAGCTACATAGAAAAATTACAAGTCAATAAGAAAAAATGCATAACAAAAATAATTTCAACATAGAACTTGATAATAATTAATACAATGCTTTATAATCAAATGAGCTTAATCACTTGTCTATATATAAATGACTTGAATTCAAACTTTGGAAAAATTGAGTTGTATTATCAACTTCCAAATGACTAGAAATGATAAAAGCGAAAAAGATGGATGGGCCAATCAAACTTAAAATGTAACATGAGAAAATTTGACAAAACTATATGAACGATCTTGACAGGGTTCATGAAATTACAAACAATATTGGCTTGAGATATGATAAACATGAGACATATTTGGGGGTTTATAATATTCCAAAATAAATTTCAAGCCATTGAAAGTCATAATAATAGTTTAATAACGTTAAATTTTGACCAATCATCTATATGTAGACAAATGTGCACATTGTATATAAAAATATGCGAAATAAATGTCACCAAGTCAACTTTTTAGTGTATACACATTCAAAAATAATAATTTTTCAAAATTAGAGTTAAATATGACAAACATGAGAGCATATGATCTTAATTTATGTATAAAATTTAAAAATCAAACTTGTAATTTAGAAATATTCGGTTTAAAAAATAATGTGATAGGGACTTAAGTGGATATTGAGTAAAATTTATCTATTAGGGTTTTCATGTCTATCTTGCACTTGGTTATGTTGTCTTTCTCTGTCCCATGTTGCATTTACGAAATTTTCAAGACCAAATTGCATTTATTTTGCTCTTAACTTCATCCTTTGGGTGGATTTTATTTCTTTAAATTTCCCTCAACCAATATGTCTCAATTATTGTGATGAATGGTGCCATAACAAGCTCAAAAAATTGTCTTGAAGTTTTATGACAAAGCATAAATTATTATAAACCTCCTGTTGTAGCTTGTAATTTCACCCTTTATGGAAGAGTTTTTCAGGCTCTCTCACTTCTAGCTACAAGCATGTGAACAACCTCAGGATGTGGGTATCCTATGTTGAGGTTGAACCTCTAAACTTTTTAATGAGGCTAGTTCCTCAGATGCTTCACTTCAACTCTTGATTCCCACACTAAAATTTATTGTTGGCTAAGGAAAAGGGATAGGAGGATAACATGAAAGGAAATCTAAGCTAAGGGAGGTGATGCACCAAAAGAAATGATCCACTTTGTCTGGGAATCAACACTAATTCAACATAAGATAAATTTTGCTTACACAACCTCACAACTAGTTAATTTGCATAAGTATTTCGTAAACAAGGCTCACTGGACCATACATAAAGCAAAGGGGAATTTCAAAATCCATGCCAAGCATATATTAATGGAAAAAAGAGCTCAAGTCTAGACCTACAATTAACTTGAAAACACCTAAAAATAGGCAAGAAAGAAGGACAATGGGCATGGAAGAACACTTCTTCACAAAGCCATCGTGCACAAACTTGCTCAATGCAATTTTTAGACAAGAGATAGGTAAAATTTAATATTTATTGCTTCAAAAGGTCTTTTACAAAGCAATTTTGGTAGATTAACTTTATCACCAGTCTAGAGATAATTTCTTGGCTCCAACGCCTCTATTTATAACAAAAAAGGGGGAAGAAAAGATGGGAATGCATGAGAAACTAGGAAGGAAACCAAAAATTCTTACAACCACCATTGTCATCCTCCTTTTGCCATAAAATACATCATTCCAAGTTCACTGCATAATCTCCTCAAGCCATTCTCGCATTCAAGTTGCTCCCTTGGTGGATTTTGAGAATCCATGTCGTGGGTAGTTGGAAAGTCACTTCTTGGCATGACTACATTGATCTTTATATTAAAGATGGCATGGTGACCTTCCCCTTTACGTGTCCTATTGAAAATGGATGTAGGTTTCTATGTGTTAAAAAATATGGCTGAACGATGTCACTTTTACATTGGATGATCATTTATCGAGAGTGAGCCATATTGAAGGATGCAAACCTTCATAAATTCCTAGCTACCAACCACTTAGACTCCCCTTTGCACTGATTGGTCATTGAAAGCTACCTCAGATCCTTGACCTACACCATGGATTTTTCTGTTGTGGATGCCTATGGATCATCGATCTCCCTGCCAGATGGATGCCTTTGTGCCACTTGGTAGCCTCTCATTTGTTTGATCATGACTTATGTGCACTATCGATCCTTAGAAAATGCCATTAGATCCATCTTATTAAGTCAAGCAACATTGGAAACTTGATCTACTCTTTATTGTGTAATTTGAGTTTTCAAAGTTACTTGACTTATAAAGTTTTTCAAGCTGTCATTGAAGAATCTTGATTTACTCTATGTAAAGTAACTCAGGCTTTCTGATCTCTCCAACTTCAGACTCTATCTACTCCTTTACTTATAAAGAATTTTAAGTAAAGTACTTGGAGAATCTTGATTTACTCTATGCAAAGTAATTTGGGTTCTCTAAGCTTACTTACTCTTCGAACTCTCTCAGCTTGATGACTTCGGGCTCTAAGTCTTCAAACTTTTGCAAATGGTCCTCCCGTCGAGAAAAGTGCCCTTCAGCCTTTGAAAATGGTCCTCCCGAAGGGAAAGATACCCTTTAGGAATTTTGAAATGGTCCTCTTTCTTTATAAATTATCCTTTGGGACAATTGAAAATGGCCCCTCAGAACTTTTGTTAATGGCACCTTTCGAAGGGTGACATACCCTTTGAACATTTGTTTTTGTTCCTTTCCTTTAGAATTATTTTTTGTGGGATTTTGTAAGGACTCTCCCAAAGGGTAAGGGACCCTTCGGGATTTTACAAATGGTCTTTTTTGAAGGGAAATATCTTCAAAAATTTTTAAAATGGTCCTCCTGAAGCTCAAAAGAACCTTCAACAAACTTACAACTATCCACTTGGAGAAGGAAGTGACCTTTGAATTTGTCAATGACCCTTGGAGTATTCTTTGGAGAATACTTGTCCTTTTGAGAACCTGAGAAGCACCTTTAAAGACCAAATCAGGCTTTTGATGTCTCATGACTTGCAACTAAGGAAGTCGCTCACTTCTAGAAACTCAATTTGTACTGCCCATGACCAATTTGGGGCTTTTGGAGCTTCTTACTTTGGGTTTCTCATTACTGATTACTCATGAAGTGAAAAATTTATGTTGCCCTAGAAACTTGAAGTTGTCCCCTTTGGAAACCCTGAAGACTTCCCAATGAGATAACCCAAAGCCTTCTGATCACGACCATTTCGGGTCCTTAACACCTTGTTACTTACTACTTTAGAGTTTTGTAACTCTGCAACTTATAAATCCATTTAAGTCATGGGCTTCTGAAAGTCTGAAGTCTTCTAAAGACTCACCATTTCCTACTTGAAAGTCTATCTTCTCATACTTAGGCAAACAATGGTATACAGGCTAATAAATGGCCAACATTTTAAGCGACTCGCAGGGAAACATGCACATTATGCTTTAAATAACCCAACTCATTTATTTCATATAATCCATTGGTCATGGAGTCACTATTTTTGTACAAGGCTAGCTCTATCTAGAAATTTCCCTTGAAGCAACAAGAACAACTGAAATGAAACAAACTGTGCCCAAGGCACTTAGGGAAGGGAAAACACACAACTGAAAAGGATGTGCATAAGGCACTTAGAGAAAAACATGAAAAGCTATACAAAATGTATAATATATAAAGTGGCTACAAACTCTTCTAATAACAAAGATTTAGATGAATCCCATTGACTAGGATGGGTAGTACCTCTCCATCCAGTTGGGCCAGTTAGAAAGCATTATATTGTTTGCATCTGTGGATCAAATAAGGACCACTCCACAAGCTGTCAAATTTGGTATGATTTCTTGACTTGGCCTTATTTGAATCCCATTTGAGGACTAGATCCCCTTCTCTGAAGTCCCTTGCTATGGCTCTCTTGTCAAAAGCTTTCTTGACTTGGGCTTGATGTGACTCTAGTGTCTTCATTGCAAGGTCTCTTATTTCATCAAGTTCCATGAGTTATGCTAATCTCAAATTCATGGGCTCATCTTCCAGCAGCTCCAACTGATGGGCAAGCTCTAATGCAGGTAGCTCAAGAGAAATGGGTAATTTGGCCTCCCTTCCATATACTAAAACATATGGAAAATTATCAATGGTATATTTAGGAGTCACCTAATCAGCCCACAATGTTGTCTTTAGTTAGTGTGCCATGTCCTCTGGTTCTCTTCCATGGTTCTCCTGATGATTCTTAGCAAATTTTTATTTGTGGACTCAGTCAATCCATTTCCTTGAGGATAATAGCTGGAAGAGGTGCTGAGGTAGATGCCTATCTTGAGAGCACATTCACTTGTTTTTAGACCGAGAAAAGCTAATGCATTATTAGAGATGATAGTGGATGGAACACCAAACTTGGTCACGATGTTGTCATAGAAATCTAAGACTACACTTTTGTTAGCTTCCTTCAATGCAATGGCTTCCACCCATCTAGTGAAGTAATTAGTTGTGGTAAGCACCCACTTATGCCCCACACTTGATGGAGGATTGGTCACTCTAATGAAATCCAAACCCCACTGCATGAATGGTTGCTCTACCTGAATCAGGTTGAGAGGAAAAGCTATCAGTCTTTGATTACCCATAAAGAGAGCACATTTTTGACACTTCCTCGCCCATGCTAATCATATTTGAATAGGTTGGGCCAATAATAACCAGCCCTCATTATCTTTGTTGTTGTAGTCCTAGGTGTGAAATGACCTACTATAGGTCCATCATGGAAATGCTCTAAAAGCTTGGCTACTTGGTCATTGTATATGCACCTTAAAATCACTCCATTGATGTCCTTTCTAAATAAAATCCCATCAACCAATGCATAAGGTATAGATTGAAGTCTGAAATACCTTTTTTTTGCTTTGTCCATACCTTGATGAAACTCACCTGTTAGCAGAAAATGCATCATATGATGGAGCCAACTAGTGTGAGGTAGGAGTGCATCCGTCTATGAGTTATCTTTTGTTACCAAAATAACCTCTTTGTTTTCATTAAGGTCATCAACCATGTGCTCACACAAACCTTTGCCTCTCACTATCTTAGTGACCTTGATTTCTACATCATGATCCATGACCTTGGTAATCCAACCAACCCTCTTTTCATTCAAGTCTTTGTTGAGAAGGAAATCCCTCACTCCAGGATGAAGCACCATGATATAGATTTTGCTATTGGAGAGCATGGGCCTGAACCTTTTTAGGCTTATTACCACTACAAGGACTTATTTTTTTATGAAAGTATACCTCACCTCATATCCTTCCAGCCCTTGACTAAAAAATGCTATTGGTTGTTCAAGTCCTTCACCATTCTTTTTGCATCAACATAGCTGATATATTATCAATATTTACAAAGGCATACAATAAGAAATATCTTAATAAATCAGAGTTCATGAGTGTGGGTGCTTGGGCAATGGCCTGCTTGATAGCCTTAAATGTTGATTTACCTTCATTTGACTAAGTGAATGCTTGGTTCTTCTTAAGCATAAAAGTGATGGGTTTGGCCAAGTTTTCAAAACTAGGTATAAAGCTCCTCACAAGGTTTATTTTCCTAAGGAAACTTTGGAATCCTTTCTTATGATTGGGTAAGGATAAGGCCAAGATAACACTCATTCTATCAAGATCAATAGCTAATCTTTGTTTTGAAACAACATGGCCCAACAGCTTACCTTCATGGATGGCAAACATGCATTTCTTGGGATTCAATGAGATACCATACTCCTTGCATCTCTCAAAAATTAGCCTGAGGTGGTCCATGTGTTCACTGGCATTCTTGGATAAAACCATGATGCCATCCAAGTATACTAGCACCATTTGATTTAACAACCCTTAGAAAGCCATGTCCATGGATCTTTAGAAAGTTGTGTCAGCATTTGACAAACCAAAGGGAATATTTTGGTACACATATGTGCCCTATTTGGTGGTGAAGGCAGTCTTGTACTGGTCCTCCTCTTTTACCCATACTTGGTTATAGCCTGAATATCTATCTAATAGAGAAAAATATTTAGAACCTGTAACTACTTGGAGAAGTTGTTCCATGTATGGTAGAGGGTAGTGATCCTTCAAGGAGACTTTGTTCAAATCTCTGAAGTCAACACAGCCTAATCTCCCCACTCTTCTTCCTTACAGGCACCAAGTTGGCTACCCATGACGAGTGTTTGATGGGAAAGATGATCCTGGATTTCATCAACTTAGTTAGCTCTTTCCTCATAAGCTCTTCTATCTTGGGGTTGATGGGCCTTTGATTTTGCCTTACATGCTTAGCATCGACCTCTAATTCTGTGGTATGTTGGGCTAACTTCGGATCAAAAACTTTTAGGTCATTATACTCCTAATAAAAAATGTTTGTGTATTCCTGAAAAAGTGTTATGAAAGCATGCCTCTCAACCTTGTTGCTTACCTTCCTAAGCTTGAGAAGCTTATCCTTGAAGACGAGGACTCTCTCATAGTTTTCTTCATTGGTAGACATTACTTCCTTTTCTTTTCTCATATGGTTCCCCTTAGGAAGTTTGTTCAACCTTAGTTAAACAATTTGATCCTCATATTGATGATGCAATTTACCTTGATTGGTGGAGGAAAACTCAGCTTCCTACTATAAAAAACAAGTAATTTGCTTGTCACTTTCAAAAACATACTAGTGGGCTTCATTATCTGGTACTAATGGCCTCACCACCACCTTGACATGTGGCTAAACCTTGGCTTCTTTCATATCACTTGGAATGTCAAACTAAGCTCCCACGACTACCAATCTATTACATGTTGGTTCTAATTTCTTAGGACAGCTTGAATGTCAAAGGCTTCAAAATATTGAATTAGGTCCCACACTCTATTTTTGCAGGACCTCATCAAAGGATTCTTTGTAACATTCAAGCCTCTGATCTGGTTCACTATGAGCTCGTTATCACCATATGTTTGCAACATTTTGATTCCTCTTTTTTTGGCCCATTGAAGGCCATGAATCAAGCCTTCGTATTCTATTACATCTGAAGAGCAATTGAAATAGAACCTATAGGGAAAAGAAAAGATTATTACCTGAAGGGGAAACCAACATTGCCCCAGCACCTACACCATTTTTGCTCCTTGAGCCATCAAAGAACAACTTCCACATACCATTGAGGTCTTATTTAGGTCCAATGAGGGAAGGTATGAGTTGATTCTCTTCATGTTGAAAATAGACACCCATGTCTCTTTATTCAACACCTTCCAAAGGGTTGAGAAATTGATTATCTCCCCATAGCTCATCTAAGAACAAGTTTGAACCTCTTCAAGATGAGTGTTCAGCTCCTAACCAATTATAAACTCATCCTCATCAAGGATAGTATAATTGATGTTTATGTTATCTGGCTGATGGGGTTGAATGTGGAATTGTGCCATGGGTTCAGCCTTGATTGAGACTTTAGTCTTGTACCTTGTTCTAAATGCCATGTAAGACCAATCTTCTACAAGATAACTGCTAATTTTCTCTGTGAATTCTATAGAAAGACACAACATAAATCAAGGAGTGACGTCAAGGATTATCATGTCATGTACCATCAAAACACTAAGACAAGCATGCAAGGTCAAGCTCAAATCCTTGATGATACTTGATGGATTTGTGAAATAACCATCAAGTTGCATGACTCCCTTAGTATGTAGATCATATTTAAGATGTAGCTAATCAGCTATAGACTTTGGCATGACTGAGGTGCTAGCCCCACTATCTACCAAGCAATTATGCACCAAGGATTCACCGATGATTAATAAAATGTAGAATGGAGGGGGCTTGGTCACACTACTTGAACTTTCTCCCAAAGGACCCTTGGCTACATTAGTGAAGACCGTAGCTTTCTTGCTTGGTTGTTTACTTACAGTTGTTGTAACACTCATCTTGGACAAACTTTCCTAAAGGATGTCCACTTGGTCAGGCATGGAAAGCATGTCCCACATTGGTACGCTCACATTGGATTTCTTCATTTTTTCTGTAATGTTGATTGGCATACCACCAACCTTTGTGTGGGTTTTGGGAGTTGCTACTATTGGCTTTGTCAATGAAGGATCCATGACAAGAGGTTCTTTGAAAAGCTTCTTGATTGTCACCCATATTCCTTCTCTTGAATCTTGTGTTTGTTGAGACTGGGATGTGAGCCAAACTAGGGATGGCCTGCTGATTAGATGCATACCACTCTTCTTGTTCACTAATGACCATTATGGCCTTCGATTGGTTTAACACCTAATCTGAACCTTGTTCTTGTGGAGGCTACTCCTACTTTATCATCATGGGAACCTTCATGCCTTGGGCCATAAGAGTTTGGTTGTACCCATAAGCAACAACCTATTGCCATTAGTCATTGAATGCTTGATTAGATCCATTAGTTGGGACAATAGATTAACCAAAAGAATGATTCCAAGGCATTATCCCTTCAACCTTTTGAGCCATATTATTCTGAACTAGAACTAAGAAATTGGAAGGGCCTACAGCATTTGGATTATAATTATGATATCTAAAATAGTTAGGTTGCCCCTATCCTTCAAAATTTCCTTTGTAAGGTGGCCTATATGCTTGATAAGGTTGATGTTGAGGCTGGTATGGAGCTTGATATGGCTTGTTGTAAACTTTCTACCTCTTGACATTGATCACATCATTCCCCAAATAATGGAGCATGATTTTCAGTTCCAAGTAATTCTTTTGCTCTTGGGAGTCACTGGATCCACTAGTGGAGGCCTCCTCTTACTTTGGTGAAGTCACAACAACAATCATTGGAGTTAGAAGTATAACATCAAGTGGAGGAATGACTACAACATGTGGTCTGATCTCAAGGAAAAGAGGCATTAGGGGTCTGGGAGTAAGCTTGCTCACCTAAATTAGGTAATTTTCTACTTTAATGGCCACCTTCTATGCATATGGCAGTATGTCCCCTCCTGTGGATTGGATCATTACAACTATATAATTTTCTAGAGCCTTTAAATAATATAAGAAAGTAAAGTTTGGGGACAGTCTAACAATGGCTAGAATTATATCCCAAGCCTTCAGGAATCTCATGTTGAAGTCTTGCATAACTTCATACGGAACTCTCTTGATTGTCATTAACTATTCTGCAAGTGACATATGATCACTCTTATCTGAAAACCTCTTACACAAGGTTGTTCCCAACTGGTCCCATGATTGGATAGAGTTAGGAGCTAGACCCTTATATCAATCTAATGCCTTTCCTTTGAAGGATACAACTAATATCCTAATAGCTACATTTTCTATTGTGACATTATGGATGTTGTATAAATTGACTATGTTTGTTATGTGTTTAGTTGGAGTTATAGCTTGGTCTCCTATGTAATATGGGAAAATTTTGATGGCTACTACTAGTATAGGGTCATATTGTGGCAAATTTAAAGGACTTTGGCTGCTGAACCCCACAAAAGCTCTTTGGGGAATCATAGTAGCAAGAGGGGCTAACATGGATCTTCTTGTGTAGGTATGCCTTATGACTGGTTTAGGAAGAGGATTCCATACGTATGGATGAGTATGGGTGAACCTTAACCTCTTTGTTGAGTTCAAAGGCAATTCGACAAATTTAGAAGGAAAACCTCTAGTCACCTATCTTGTAGTTACTTTTGGCATGAAAAAATGGCTATTACTCTGCCACCAGATAGTTGGGTGTTCCTCAGAGATGCCATATGTTGGAAGATGAAAGCTGCCACTACTATAAATTAATCAAAACAACATCAAACTTGACCAACCTCCCATAAAAATGGAAATGAAAATGATAGTGAGTCCCACTGGGCATGCTATAACTGTTGTAGCTTGGAATTGCACCCTTTATGGGAGAGTTTTTTAGGCTCTCTCACTTCCAAGTACAAGCATGGGAAAAACCTTAGGATGTGGGTATCCTATGTTGAGGTTGAACCTCTAGGATTTTTAATGAGGCTAGTTCCTTAGATGCTTTACTTTAGCTCTTGATTCCCACATTTAAATCTATTATTGGCTAAGGAAAAGGGATATGAGGATAACATGAAATGAAATCTAAGCTAAGGGAGGTGATGCACCAAAATAATTGATCCACTTAGTCTGGGAATCAACACTAATTCATCATAAGATAAATTTTGCTTACACAACCTCACAACCAGTTAATTTGCATAAGTATTTTGTAAACTAGGCTCACTAGACCATACATGAAGTAAAGAGGAATTTTGAAATCCACACCAAGAATCCATTAATGGTGGAAAGAACTCAAGTCCAAACCTGTAATTAACTTGAAAACACCTAAAAATAAGCAAGAAAGAAGCACAATGGGCATGGAAGAACACTTCTTCACAAAGCCATCGTGCACAAGCTTGCTCAATGCAATTTTTAGACAAGAGATAGGTAAAAATTAATCTTTATTGCTTCAAAAGGTCTTTTACAAAGTAATTTTGGCAAAGTAATTTTATCACCAGTCTAAAGATAATTTCTTGGCTCTAAGGCCTCTATTTATACCAGAAAAGGGGGAAAAGAAGATGGGAATGCATGAGAAATTGGGAAAGAAACCATAAATTCCTATAACCACCATCATCATCCTCCTTTTGCCATGAAATGTGTCATTCCTAGTTCACCACACAATCTTCTCAAGCCATTCACACATTCAAGTCACTCCCTTGGTGGATTTTGAGAATCCATGTCACGGGCAACTAGAACATCACTTCTTAACATGATTGCATTGATCTTTGTATTAAAGATGGAATGGTGACATTCTCCTTTATGTGTCCTATTGAAAAGGGATGCAGGTCTTCATGTGTTGAAAAATATAACCAAACCATGTTGCTTTTATGCTAGATGGTCATTTATCGAGAATGAGCCATATTGACAGACAAGAACCTTCATAAATTCCCAACTACCAGCCGCTTGGACTCCCCTTCATGATGATTGGTCATTGGAAGCTACCTTAGATCCTTAACCTATGCCATATATTTTTCTATCATGAACGCCTTGGATTATCAACCTCCCTACAAGTTGGATGCCTTTTTGCCACTTGACAACCTCTCATTTGTCCAATCATGACTCTCGTGCACTATTGATCCTTAGAAAATGCCATTATACTGAGCTTATTAAGTCAAGCAGTGTTGGAAACCTGATCTACCCTTTATTGTGTAATTTGGGTTTTCAAAGCTACTTGACTTATAAATTTTTTCAAGCTAAGTCATTGATGAACCCTGATTTACTCTATGCAGAGTAACTTGAACTTTTTGATCTCTCCAACTTCAGACTATGTATGCTCCTTTGGTTATAAATCTTTTTGAGTAAATTACTTGGAGAATCCTAATTTACTCTATGTAGAGTAATTCAGGTTCTTTGAGCTTACTTACTCTTTAGACTCTCTCAGCTTGATGACTTCGGGCTAAGTCTTCAGATTTTTACAAATGATCCTCCCACCAAGAAAAGTGCCCTTCGGCCTTTGAAAATGGTCCTCCCAAAGGGAAAGATACCCTTTAGAAATTTTAAAATGGTCCTCTTTCTTTGGAAATTGTCCTTTGGGACAATTTAAAATGGCCCCTCAAAACTTTGTCAATGGTACCTTCCGAAGGGTAACATACCCTTCAGACTTTTGTTTTTATTCCTTTCCTTCAGAATTATTTTTCATGGGATTTTGTAAGGACTCTCCCAAAGGGTAAGGGACCCTTTGAGCTTCTACAAATGGTCTTTTCTAAAGGGAAATATACCCTTCAAAAATTTGAAATGGTCCTCCTGAAGCTCAAAAGAGCCTTTGACAAACTTGCAACTATCCACTTGGAGAAAGAAGTGACTTTTGGATTTGTCAATGACCCTTGGAGTATTCTTTAGAGATGACTTGTCCTTTTGAGAACCCAAGAATCACCTTTAAAGACCAAATCGGGTTTTTGATGTCTCATTACTTGCAACTTAGAAAGTCACTCACTTTTAGAAACCCGATTTGTACTGCCCATGACCAATTCGGGGCTTTTGGAGCTTCTTACTTTGAGTTTATCATTATTGATTACTTATGAAGTGAAAAAGTTGTGCTACCCCAAAAACCCGAAGTTGTCCCCTTTGGAAAACCCAAAGACTTCCCAATGAGATAACCTAAAGCCTTTTGTCCAAGACCATTTCAGGTCCTTAACACCTTGTTACTTACTACTTCAGAGTTTTTATAACTCTGCAACATATAAATCCATTTAAGTCATGGGCTGCCAAAATTCCAAAATTTTCTAAAGACTTGCCATTTCTTGCTTGAAAGTCTTATCTTCTCATACTTAGGCAAACAATGGTATGTGGGCCAATAAATGGCCAACACCTCATATTGATTTTATTTACAAGCATATGTTGTTGAAAATGTTTTTAGATCATATGAAAATAATTATCTAATTGCTTATTATATTAACTGCATTCCCTCTAAGGATTCCTTCAATGCCAATATTTGATGTCACTAAGAAATTTTGGGGTTTCATGTTATTGATGTTTGTAACATCACCAATGTATTTTTTCTTATTTTCCTTTAAGGAACCCTTATAGGTGCAAGATTTTTTTTCTTAGTCAACTTGTTGGTTCCTTAAGAATACTCTTATGATTGTGTCCCTATGGTCCTATAATTTCAATGTTTTTTAGTATATTACCCTTAAGGTTCCTTTTTGGGTTGAGTGATAAAGTATTTCAATTTTTTTTAAGCCTATATCTCTAATATTTTTAAACTCATAGGGCTGTGATTTTTCATGAATTAGACATTTTTTACTTTGTGTGCCCTAACAAGAACGTTTGTGTCAAGGTTGATTTAATAAAAGACTTGAAAGAGTCTATTGATATCTAAGTAGGGACTGAAATCTTTTTATATAAATTTGCCTACATCAACATTCCAAACACATAGATTCATTGCCAATATATTGACCATAGGCTTTAGAATTTCCCCCTCATGGTTCTCTCAAGGCTCTCTATCGAGAAAGCACCACCTATAAAGAAGAAGATGGTTGAGAAAATGAGGGGTGGATAATCATTGCTACCAAGAAATTTTTAATTGAGAATAAAAACCCTAAGTCAGATATCGATCCTCCCACTAATAAAACCCAACAAGGTTTAAAAAAGGGATAATGTTTCCCGTCCTTCCCTCATTTCTTGTTAGTCTTTCAATTTTATGACTACCCTATTAAGATAAGTTTCTCAATAAATTTTCAAGCCAACTATTTTTGTTAATGTTGGGACATCCTTTAAAAACACTCCTACCACATGGAGATCATGCAGTCCTGGCAGTGATAATTTAGCATGAGAAAAAGAATGGGGTTAAGTGCCACTCCACATATCTATGGGATTTTTAGTGCCACATTATTAATGGTTTAGTTGTAATTGCTTTGTTATGCTTGGCTAAGAGGAGGACTTAGAGAATGAATAATGTGAGTTACACATGGAGCATTCTTTTTAAAGAATCCACTCTCATCAAATGTTTGAGGTCTTACAAATCACTCTCACAAATTATTTGTATGCATTACTTATCAATGGTTGGGAACTTCATATTTTATCTAGTTGTAAGAACCTAATATTTTATGGTTTACTCTGCAGACCTATCTGAGAAGTATTTGGGCTAACACATTAAAATTTTCCACTTTGTATGAAAATGGATGTCGCAATGCCAATATTTTGGTTTCACAAAAAATTTCCCCATTAATTATTACATTAGTAGAAGACCTATCACATTGGGTTATTTGGGTTGTGCTTGATATTGATGGCCATTATTTAGGATTTCTCACTATTTATGCTCCTAATGATGACCTTGGCAGCACAATGTTTTGGAGATGCCTTGTTGATAATCTACCTTTGTCTACCTAACTAATTTGTCTCTCAAATTTAATATGATTGAGATTTCTAAGGGTAAAGTTGGCACCTTTCCTATGCGGTGATGTGTGGGAGAATGTGAAGCTTGGTATTATTTTTAATTACATTGGGGTTTATTGAACTCACTTTCTTTGTGATGTTTATTAATTAGAAAGCCTTCATTTACTTGGTTCAATTTATGGTATGACACTAATTGGGTTCTCAAACAATTGGACCATGTTATGATTTTTGAGTGACATGTGTTGTCCTTTAATATTTTTTATGGGAAAATTGTCATGGTCTACCTGGGAGTTGTCCTTTCTATTCATAGTCCCATCCCATCACCTATAGACTAGAATGAGGAGGTAGCGTCCATAAAGTCCCTCACAATCATTTTTAATAAATAGGTCTCTTCTTAGCCATGATGGAATAATCTAAATTATTGTAAGAGTGTGGAACTTGGTCTTACATCCACCTTATGCTAACATTTGGGTTGAGTGGTGGATAATGATGTAATTGACCACATTATCATTTTCATCTACCATTATGACAAGCAGATTGTGTGAGTTTAGAAATGGGCCAATGATAATGTTTCTAAGGAATAATAGAGAGTTTCTTCTTTTCTTGAATAGATACCCTTTGATTTTTAGTTACAGACTACAATTACCTCTCTCAACCACAACATTAAAGTGGCTAAAATCCATGTTGCTAGAGGCACTCAAATTAGGGCTCAATTGCATTGGCTTATGATTGGTGATCATGTCTCTAAGAAATTCTTCAAATCCCTCAAGGGCCAAACAAGCCAAAGAGAAAACTAAAGCCATCAAAACAACTCATAATTAGCTCACAAACTTGTTAGAGATCTCCTCATCCTTCCTACCACTACAACTTTGTGTTCCACGTCCATGAGTATACGATGGAGAGAGCACATGCATTACATGAATGTTTAGATGTGGTACCTTTCACGATGATCCCTTCAACTCAAAAACTTTATATTGCGCATGTTTCTTTGGATGAACTTTTTTGTGTGTGTAATGCTTGGTCGATGATAACACACCAAGGGTGGATGGGTTTCCTCATGAATTTTACAAATCCACTTGGCAATTTATAGGACCTGATTTGCTTCAGGTTTATAGAGAAACCCCATGTACTATATCTTTGTGGACCATCATTAATAAAGGAAATATCAAATTTATTCTTAAGTCTAAATACCTTAAGCTTATTACCAATTGGTGCCTGATGACTTTACTAAATGTTTGTTATAAGATCATCACCAAAACCATAGTGCTCCACATTCGCCACACCCTCTATGCAATCATCAGACTAGAGCAACTAGGGTTTATTAAAAGTAAACATATCCTAAATAAAATCCTATCAGTCTGGAAAGGAATGGAATGGGTTTGTGTCTCTCAATAGAGGACCATATTTCTAAAGCTCACTTTTGAAAATCCATATGATTGGAATGAATTACTATTTATCATAGCCAAACTTAAAGCCTTAGGTTTTGGTAATTTCTTCTTTTTGATAGTTTAGAATATGCTTTTTGAATCCTCACTTGACTCACCATCAATAGCCACAAGTTAGATAGTTTTGGACTTTTTTAGTCCATTAGACAAGGCTACCCTCTTGACCCAAATATTTATGTCCTTGTTACTAATGTATTTGGGTATCTACTCACTAATAGAGTAGATTGAGGGCTTATTAGGGAAATTATTCTATCTATTTGCTCCTCATCTCATCAATTAGCATTTTACAGATGACTCTTTACTCATACTTGATGAGAAAGAGTCCTATTTCAAAGAGGTCCTTCATTACCTTGACATTTATACAAAGTTTCTAGGTCAAGACTATCGTGGGCTCAAACCCAATGTTACAAACAGAGTGTTACAACCCCTCATGGATTGTACTAGAATAATGCAATAACTTAAAAAACAAAACAAAACACTCATTATACATTCTTTCATTAGATTAAAAATGAGAATATAATTAGTGATTATAAAATACTTAACTAAGCATGTTACACTAACACAAACTTATAAACTACAATAGTTCTAATCACTAACATTTCATGTATCAAAACTTAACATAACTGCAAGGAAAGTAATTGCATTAAAATCCAGCCATGGATGGTCTAATAATACAAATACTATTATATAAGTATACACATATAATATATTTACATTTCCATTAGGCATTTAACCTTAATACAATAAATAGATACTATGCTCCATAGAGCTCAAGTCAAACTAACTTGTGTATCTTTGATAATCTCAAGTGTAGTATCTAAATAAGTACTACAATGGTGAGGGAGAGCATCATCCGAGTGCTTTTCCACACCAATCATAGACCATCGATCTCCCACATAATCTTGTATCAAGAAATGACCCTCCCTTCACAAATAGGTAAATAGTAATAATGTAGGAATCTAGAGAGACGTGCTAGTACCCCATGTGTTGTAAGATTTCTACTATAAGATGTGTATCATAAATAAAATATGTTCTAACATGATATCGCACAAACACATAAATCAAACATATGAAATAATAATGTCTATCTAAAATTAGTTTGGCTAAAGGTTTCAAATAACATATGATCTCATGGATCAGTTGATTTCATACACATCACTTGATCAGATTATCTACATCTGACATCGATGAGACTAACTAAGCTAGTGAAGTTCATCTCATTGCTTAGTTAGTATCATCAATGCTAGATTTGGTTAACCTATAGTTCTAACCAACAAGGTCAAGCAATTATTCTATAAGCAAGTAAAAACCCATGCTAATTTAGAAATAATTACCATTCATGCATTTAATCTGTCAAATATATGAATGAACCTCATCACACTTAATAATTTTCATGATAAGCAAGTTTATTTACCAAAAGGGTAATTGCAGATTGTTCTTTAGGATCTACTTTCCATAAATAAATGTTATATTTGTTTAAGTCATCATTTTCATAATAGAATGTTCATAATGCTTAAAAGAACCAGTAATTATAACTTATATAAAGATTTTTTTTTAATAAACTCATAAACTTAGAGTTATACATCCTTTAAGGTTACGTTCGCATAATTATAGTTCCCTATCCTTTGGGATTTTATGACTTATCTGATTAGGCCTTACTATTACTACAGGCATGCTACCTATTCCATAACTATAGGCTTTACATGAATAAAAGGAACTAGTTTCTCTCATATGTAAATTTCATATATTCATATGGTTCGTATACATCCCACAGTATATACATAATGTAAACACCTAGCCATTTTAAACCACGAGTTCATAAAAATTTAACACCTCACAATTTTATAAATATTTTTACTCAATGTATTTTCATGTATTTACTTGAAGTGTTTTATATATACATCTTTTAATGGTGCGTAATATTGTATAAACCTATATTCTCAGGTATAAACATACAAATGCATATGTATTGATATCGACTTTACCATTAAAAAATAATAATTGTAAGAACTGGTTCCCTTGATAATATATGATCTCGTTTAAAATTTAAATTATTTGTTTTCTATTTGCTAAAACAATAGAGTGTACACAGTCGATAGAAAATTATTGCATGTTAATAATCCATTTATACAAGATAAAGTTGACTTTATTTATATATATATATATATATATATATATATATATAAAAGACTCTGTTTCTAGAGATTTTCTATTCAGTCTTATATGCGTAGATACTATGATATCGACAGACCAAAATATTTAAATACCTAAAGACTTACTTTGATAACCAAAACTTTTAATCCCATAGCGGTTTTATATATTGGACAAGTTAATCAATAGTTTTATAAGAAACATTTGAAATACAAATCTCAGTACTATTGATTCATTATCCCCCCTTAAATCTGTATTATATCCTCTATTAATAGGTTCATCTTACTCATAAATGATCCTAAGGAATTCACAGAGACACATAATTTTAATATTATGTCATTTATTTCCTATTACGCAGGCTTGAATATTTTTATGCATGCAGATCAATTACTCAACATACACTTACATATTTACATATGCATTTTAACCATTATTTAGGTCGACATACAGATATATTAATTTAATATCCATTCCAAACCTGGTAAAACATTGTTCTCTGCATCCTTGCACCTTTTTTTCTTGTTGCTACGTATATTTATCATCTTTCTACTTATCTCCTATCCTTTCTTTCATCGCTCTCCCTTTCTTTCCTTTGCTGGTATTTCTTCTTTGTCTAATTCTTTTTACGTCACTGTCTAATTCTTTTTAGTCATCGTCTAATTCTTCAGCATGAATACCTTTTCCCTTTTTACCTCTTTTTTTATTCATCTTTCTTCTTTCATCCCATCGTTGGCTTTTATTCTCCACACCTTACTTTTATTTTTAAAAATTCTACCCTAGCGTCAATTTCCCATATCATGCAAAAATCTGCTTGACTTAGCATTTTAGTTTCCCAATAATTTTCAACACTTAAACTAACTTTCATTTATTCTTAGAGCATGCATTCATTGACGCTTACCTTTTTAGTTTCTCAAATCAAATAACTTCACTTGAGATTTTAATTCTAACGACTTAACATTGAGTTTAATTTATTTATTTTATCAAGCAAAGGTTGATGCTTTACCTATTCTAGTTTTAAAATTCTTTTTTTTAACTCTCATTAAATTTCTTAAATTGTGCATATTAATTCTATTGGTTTCAAGGCTAAGTTGTTTACTAGGTCCTCTTAAGTCATTTTATAAATGATAAATTTAGACCCTTAAAACTCACGGTATTCCATGCATAGGATTTAACACTTTAAGTTTAAATTTCCTTGGTTTAATGTAACTGGTAAATATCTCTATAAAATATAATCCACCAATTAATAATTATTACAAGATAACTCCTTTTACTAAATACCAGGGTATAAAGATTATTTATATTTGTATATATCACGTATTCTATAGTTAGTTTTTAATATTAATAAAAACTCTTATACAAAAATATATCAAATCAAGATAATGATATTTACCAAATATCATCAAGCCCTGTCATTGTGTTAGACAATCTCACGTAGTGAAAGCATTAACAACATTTATCATAAGGCAACATTATATGAGTAAATCTATGCACTAATATCAAACATAAGATCACATAGTTAGATCATCATAAGCATCTACCAAGACACGATCATAGCAAAATATATAAGTTCTCAAAACAAACTAACTACCTAGATCAAACATAGTTAAACAAATTATTCTATTGTGGTGCTTGTGTTGGGTTATTCGCAGTTCCTCTATTATCCTTAAATCATCCCATCTATGCCATCCTCTCCGATGATGCTCTCCCTTCATCATGCTTTGAAGGAAGGATCAATCCTGCATCCACTTCACGACAAGTAGGTAGTTAGTCAAAGTCATCATATATATCAAAACTAATGATGCATAACTAACAAATATACATTTATAATGTATTGAATTAAGAAAGTACAACTATCACAAAATCAATTCATTATGTAAACTACTTAGCATATCACTATCCCATAACCAATGCATGTCATATAGCTCAAATCAAAATAATAATAATTAAATAATAACCATAATAATCCATGGATTCAAAGGTTAATATAATTAGGGTGAAATTGGGATGTAACACAAAACATGATGCCTTTGCATGAGTACCTTCAACATTATTGATGAAAATGGATCTTGTTGATGTAGTGGATTGCACCCTCTGAAAGGAGGCTTAGCTCTCTTCCTCCACGTGGCACAATGGAGACATTCCTCTTCTTGTGGGTGGCAAACATGAGGCATGAATCTCTAGATTAGGGGCTAGGTCCCCTTGATGCACCTTGAGGCCCTAGATTTCTTATTACTAACAATGGGGGGGATGAAAAGGGAGAAAAATAATAAAATTAGAACCTAAACTAAAGTGGTGATGCACCAAAATGGTTGGTCTAATAAGCTTTGACATACAATTTACACCAGATAGAAGCAATCATACACTTCATTCTAATGAGAACCTTTCCTACATCAGTGTTCCAATATCAGATCCTATGGAGATACAGAGAGGAAGAAATACCAGAGGTGTTTTAAGACACACTATGGACAGCCTGTTCACATGCACCTATACTCTGAGCTTGACAGTTCTTGTTGACTTGCAAGAGAATAACTCATAATACACTAATATGTTGGCATACACTTATGAAAGCATGAAAAAAAATTAACTTAACACAAGATAAAACCATAGACATATGTAAAATTGCAAGCTCAAATGGAAGTAAAAATGCTTCTTCTGATTCAAGGTAAATTCCTTCAGGGCTTCACCATACAATCTGAGATATATCTTCTCAAAATAAGAAGTTATAAATATATAGAGAATTGGACACAAGATAGCTGACAAATCAAGGAATGAAAACCCATGCTGAGTTAAACACTTTTGCAGAGACCAAAAGACCATATTATTGTTGTATTCTTCCAACTACGTATGGGAGAGCCATGATGTAGATGTCCAAATTGCCGCCCTTGTTGTCCTAGGCCTACAAAATCATGGGAGACCATCCCCAGCAATTGACAAGGCCATTCCAAGTTGTTGTGATTGACTATGCTATCTTTAAAACCTAGATGTGACTTGGATGCACATTAATGGTGAAGCATGAAAACATGGGACATTGGTCTTTGTAATTCAAAAACTAATCTATTTTATTGGTTTTTGGTAGATATATTTCACCAAATGTATTAATTCTCCTTGCTGAGTCATCTATGCCACTTCTATTGGTCTGAGTGGTCATTGATTTTATCCTTTGTCTTTGTCAGTAGCTAGAACTATTCCTTATTTTATGTTTTTTGCTTTGTCTTTGTCCGTGTCTTGTCTCCTTCCTTTGACTTCTCCTTTGCCTTGGCCTTTTCTTTACTTAGTCTATTACTTATTGGGCCTTCTTTATCTCAATATTTTTGCCATGCTTTCCTTCAAACAAAATGTCTGAAGGAATTCTTTTGGATATTTTGTCCAAAGGAATTCTTTCTTTTGATTGCTTCTTTTCTCGAAGGGCTCGTGCCCCTCAGGCATTTTGTCTTTGTTCTTCACTTTCTCAATGTGCCCTCCATAAGGGTACATTGTGCCTTAAAATACCCTTCAAAACTTTTGATTTGGTCCTGCCACTAACCAAGGTGCCCTCCGCAAAGGCACATACCATTTGAAATTTTTGCAAACATCCTTCAAGCCATCAAAATTCCCTCCAAAGGAAATATGTTGCCTTTTGTGAACTAATTTAGACCATTTTGGGTTCTTCAATTGCTTTTACTTATAAAATTAGATAATTAATGCACTTGCACAAACCTGATTTGCACTTGGCAAAGCAGAATGAGGGAAACACCTAGCTTTTTCATGAGAAAGGTCTGACAGAAAACATTTTTGCACAAGGTAGCAGAGGGATGATCTAGCTAAAACATGGATTAGATGACTTTTTCCAAAAAAAAAGATGGGGTTCCTAATTTTGGCTTGTAGGACCAAAAATTGCTCAACATAATTGACGACTCACAGGGGAAGCATGCCTACTATGCTTGGGAAGACTGGTAGCGACAAAGTCCATTGGGCATGGAGTCAGGATGCATCTTGGAGAAGTCAACAATAGCTTTGTAAGGAATTATGAACCAACAAAGATTTTACCCCAAATAACAAGGAAAAAATACACACAAAGGTTAAAAAACCTACACACATGCATAGCAACACTTAGGGAAAATGAGGAAAAATAAGGAAAACTATGTACATGACAAAAGAAACCTAGTAACAATGCTTAAGATATATCTCATTTACTGGGATATGTAGCTCTTCACCATTAAACTTGGAGAGTTGGAAAGCATTATGGTGCTTGCATTTGGTGATGACATATGGGCCACTCCACAAAGTGTCAAACTTTATGTGTTTTCCAGGCTTGGCTTAGTCCTCATCCCACTTCAAGACAATGTCACCGTTTGAGAAGCTCTTTGGTATAAACCTTTCATCAAAATGGTTCTTTGTTTGTTGTTGGTGGCTGGTCATGGAATCCATGGCTTGGTCTCTGACTTCTTGAAGCTCCATTAGCTCACAATACTTGACTTTTAGGTTGTCACTCTCCATCAATTGCAGCTGATGGACAAGATATAAGGTTGGTAACTCAAGTGATATAAGAAGTCTAGCTTCCCTTCCATACACAAGTGTGTATGGTGAATTTTTTATTGCCCTCTTTGGAGTGATCCTATCTTCCCAAAGGGATATCTTCAACTTGACATACCAAGTCCTTTGATTTTCCTCCATTATCCTCTTTATGATCCTAATCAAATTTTTGTTTATGGACTCATCCAACCCATTTCCTTATGGATAGTAGTTGGAAGAGGTGCTAAGATAGATGTCATACTTTAATACCCACTCACTTATCTTTGTTCCCAAAAAAGCCAATGCATTATCTAAAATGATTATTGTTGGGACCCCAAATCTTGTCACTATGCCTTCATAGAAGTCTAGGACTGTACTCTCATTGGCCTCTTTCAAAGCTATGGCCTCTACCCACCTTGTGAAATAATCTATGGCAATCAAAACCCACTTGTGGTCAGCACTATAAGGATGATTGATCATCCCTATGAAGTCCAACTCCCATTGCATGAAAGGTTGTTCCACCTGAATAGGATGAAGAGGCATGGTAGCTAGTCATTGATTCCCATCAAAGAAGGTACATTTTTGACATTTTCTCACCCAAACATGAGTGTATTTAAACAAATTGGGCCAAAATTAACCATACCTTATAATCCTTGTAGTTGTGGCCTTGGGAGCAAAGTGGCCACCAGCTGGTCCATCATGGAACTCGAACAGTTTCTTATCAACTTGGGCTGAATCAATGCATCTCAAGAGCACCCCTGAAAAGTCTTTTCTGAATAACACTCCATAAACTAGGACATAAGGAAGATATTAAAGTCTAAAATACCTCCTCTTGGTCCTGTCAAGACCTTGTGGACACTCATTAGTTTGAAGGAAATGAACCATGTCTTGTGCCCAGCTCTTCATGACTGTAGGTAAAACTATTGTAGGTCATTATGGAGTACTAAAAAATCCTCCTTTGGCTCGTTCAAGTCTATAGTGAGGTATTCACATAGCCCTCTTCCTCTCACTAGCTTGGTGGTCTGATCTATACGTTATACTCCATTACTTTGGTGATCTAACCTGCCCTTTTCTCATTCAAGTCTCAGTTCAGCAAGAAGTCTTTTACACTAAGATGTGGCACCATGATGTGAATTTGATGGTAGACAACATATGTTTGAATTTATTTATACTTTGTATGATTGAAATCACGTACTTCTCAACATACATGTATCTAACCTCATAGCCTTCTAAACCTTGGCTGAAAAAGCAAGAGGTTGTTATAAATTCTCACCATTTGCTTGAGTGAGCATAACAAAGATTACCTCTTCATTCCCAAAGGTGTATAGATTGAAGTCCTTGGAGAAGTTTGGACTAGCTAGGGTAGGAGCTTGGGTGATAGCTTGTTTGATGCGTTCAAATCCTTCTCTTCTTCTTATTGTCCGCGTGAACGTCTCATCCTTCCTTAGCATGGAAGTTAGTGGCTTGATAAGCTTAACAAAGTTAGGAATGAATCTCATAATGAAATTTATCTTACCAAAGAAACTTTTTAGGTCCTTCTTGTGCTTAGTCAAGGATAACACTAAGATGGCATGCACCCTCTCTAGATCAATGGACAAACCTTCCTTTGAAATGGCATGGCCCAAGAGCTTACCTTCATGGATGACAAACATGCATTTATTTAGGTTGAGAGAGATGATAAACTCTCTACACCTTTCAAAGATTTGCTTCCTTGGAGAAGACTACCACATCATCAAGATAAACCATCACAATGTCATTGATCAAACCTTGGAAAGCCATATCCATAACACATTGAAAGGTAGCTCCAACATTTCACAATCTAAATGGCATCTTCTTGTAGGCGTATGTTCCTCACTTGGTGGTGAAGGTTGTCTTGTATTGGTCACATTCTTGTACCAGGATTTGATTGTACGTAGAGTAGCCATCTAGGAGAGAAAATATTTCACTGCCTATCACCATCTAAAGAATTTGATCCATACTTGGAAGGGGATAGTGATCTCTCAGTGAGACTCTATTCAGGTCTCTAAAATCCACACACAATCTAACTTCTCCATTCTTCTTCTTAACATGGACCAAATTGGCCAGCCAAGAAGAGTGTTTCATAGGGAAAATGATCCTAGACTCGATCATTTTGGTGAGTTCCTTCCTCATGAGAGGCTTGATATTTGGATTGATTGGCCTTTGCTTTTGCTTGATGGGTTTAGAACCTTCCTCTAGCTCAATGGTGTGTTGGGCCAAGCTTGGATCAAAGCCCTTCAAATCACCATACTCCCAAGTGAAGACATCAACAAACTCTTGACATAACATAATGAAAGCATGTTTTTCCTCATTGGTACACACCTTCCCAAGTGCAAATAGCTTATCCTTGTAGATCTCTACCCTTTCATAATTTTCCTTCTTGGTTGGCATGCTTGCTTTGTCTCTCTTGAGTTGGTCATCTTCATTTCAAATGCTCTCGAGAGTTACCAAACCTTTGGGAAGCCTGTTGGTCTTTAGTTGAATAATCTTCCCATCATACTATTGGTATAGCTTGGACTAATTTTTGGAAGCAAACTCAACTTCTTCTTGCATGAAAAGTGCTATTTTCTGGTCACTTTCAAATACCTGCCAATTGGTGACATTATCTGGTATGGAGGGCCTCACAATCACCTTTAAATGATGTTGATTCTTGCTTTGTCTCATCCCCTTTGGGATGTCAAACTGAGCACCAACTACTGCTAGTTTATCCACATGCTTGTTCTCCTCTCTTGGAATGGAAGTGATGTTGAAATCAATGAAGTTCTCTACAAGGTCCCACACTTTATGCTTGTAAGACTTGAGTAAGGAGTTCTTGGTCAAGCTTTGACTTCTTACTTGGTTCACAATCAACTCACTGTCTCCAAATACCCGCAATTATTTTATTCCTCTCTTCCTTGCCCATTCTAGGCCATGAACAAGGGCCTCATACTCTACTACATTACAGGTGTAGGAGAACTGAAACCTGAAAGTTGAGAAGTATTTATCCTTTGAAGGTGAAACCAACATTGCCCCACCACCAGCTCCCTACTTGTTTCTAGATCCATCAAAGAATAGCTGCCATAAACCACAGTCCTCTTGATCTGTCTTCATCAATTTTGGCATGAAATCATCTTTCTCATGCATGCATTAGAATATAAGACCAGCTTCTTTAATGAACTTATAAAGATCATGCTCAAATTTTTCATTTACCCATTCATCTAGGAGCAGGTCAACAACTCCTACATGGGAAGATGATGGAGATTGATCCACTTGAAGCTTTTCTTCATCAATGATTGCATAGTTCACATTCACTACTTTAGATGAGTATGGATCCAAGTGATCCTTGTGGATGGGATCTGACTCAATCTTCACTTTAGTTCCATACTTTGTCATGAAAACCATTTAAGACCAGTTGGTTTCCAAGTATCCACCTATCTTGGATGTGAAATCCCTTGACAATCAAAGAGTGAAGTAATGAGGAACATCTACCACTACCACATCATGGGGAATTGAAAAGTTTGGATAGGCATGGAGAGTTAGATTCAAGCCTCTTTCCACTCCTAAGGTCTTAGTTGGTGACCCATCCAACTGTAGAACTCCTTTGGTCATTTTTTCATACTTGAGGCATAGCTTATCAGCTATGCATTTGGGCATAACTGAGGTGTTTGCCCCACTATCAATAATGTAATTATGGACCAAGAAATCACCAATAATCAAGGACAAATAGAAGGGAGGGACCTTCTCATCTTTCTTTTCTTGACCATCCATGGGAAGATCCCCATTTACTACCAACACATAATCATTTCTTGTTGGGATAGCTTGCTCACCCAGTCCATACAATTCCTTTTGGAATATATCCTTTTGTCATAGTAGTGCTAAAGAATCTCATAATGAGATGTTCACGTGCAACTTCTTCATTTGGTCCACTATATTGATTTAAGGATTTACCCCTTTAGAGTTATCCTTGGGAACATTCGTAACTTGTGGTGCAACCTGAGGAGCTAAAGTTGTAACCATTGGCTTGTAATTGGGAAACTTTTGATTTGTTTGTGGTCTTGGGGCTGCTTCAGGTACACTTCCTACTTGATTGGGTGAAGGATATGTTGTACCTACTTGAGTCGTTGCTTGAGCTTCATCAATGGCTCTCCTTTTGGACCTAGTGTTGGATGCAACGCCAACATTTTGATTACTTGTGCTCCCCACATAGTTGACTACATAGAACTCTCCCTCCAAGTGATTCATAAGAGTGAAATCAGATTGAGCCTACGTGTTTTCTATCCCAAGTTGTTTTGACATCTCAAAATTTGATAATTGGGTTGCCTGATTAGCTTGTGTAGTCATGCTTTGTTTTGGTAGCCCACTAGCATAAGCAACATGTTCTTGGTCATGAACAAAGGGTGGATAGTTGGGTTGCTCCTACACCAAATTATTTTGAGTGGGGACAAGAGCCTTGGAAGATGAAGGGGCATTTGGATTATAGCTTTGATAAGGCTTGACATGTGTAATTTGACCTTGCCCTTGATTATAATTCTAGAAGGGAAGACTATTCGCTTGCCCAAACTACTGGTAGCCTTGATTTGGCCTATAACTTTGAGCTTATTGTCTCTTGAGGGCAACTAACTCATTGGTAACAGTCTACAATAGGATCTTAACTTCATGGATGTCATTTACAGGGGTAATAATTAGGAAAGAGTGGCATAGGAGGTCTAGGAGCTATTTTTCCTGCTTGAACAAAGAATTTTTTAGCAATTATGGCTATCTCATAAGCAGTGGGCAGAGTGTTTCCACCCATGGATTGTATCATGACAACCATGTCACTATTCAGGGCCTTCAAGTAGTAAAGGAAAACATAGTTTGGGGTTGGCCTCATAAGAATTAGGATTCTATCCCAAGTCTTTTGGAACCTAGTGTTAAAATCTTGCATAAACTCATGTGGGGAAATCTTCATGGTGGTTAACTGTTTAGCTAGAGACAAATGGTCACTTTTTTCCCCAAACCTATTGGTCAAGAGGGTCCCTAACTCATTCCATGATCCAACTGAGTTCATAGGCAAGGTCCCATACCAATCCAAAAATTTTCCTTTAAAGGACAAGGCTAGAAATCTAATGGCTACATTTTCTCCAGTGATATTATGGATGTTGTAGAGGTTTTCTATGTTTCTAATATGCTCGACAACAGTGATTGGGCCCTATCCACTAAAGGGAGAAACACTTTTGAGAGCTGTCCCTGGAATTGGGTCATACTACTGAAGGTTCAAGGGACTTTGACCATTGAAGGCCACAAAAGGGAAAGCCCTAAGGGCTGTCATGGCTATGAAAGGATTCAACAAGGGTTTCCTTGAGTAGGTATATTTTATGGCTAGTTTAGGAAAATGGCTTGCTACGTAAGGGTGGGTATTTTCAAACCTCAGCCTTTTTTTGAGTTCAAAGGTAACTCAATAAATTTAAAAGGGACACCCCTAGAAGAAGATATTGTAGTGACCTTTGGCATGGGATGCCAGGTTGGTCATTAATCAGAGACTTGGTTCCTGAATGGAGTAGCCAAGTGTTGAATATAGCTCCTTCTTTTGGATTTTTTTAACAATATCAAGACCAACACCAATCCTAAAACTTGTAGGACAAAAAAATTATCCCACTGGACATGCCAAAAACTATAAACTTAGTGGATTGCACCCTCTGAAGGGAGGCTCAACTCTCTTCCTCCATGTGGCACAATGGAGACATTCCTCTTGATGTGGGTGGCAAACATGAGGGATGAATCTCTAGATTAGGGGATAACTCCCCTTGATGCACCTTGAGGCCCTGGATTTCCTACTACTAACAATGGGGGGGATGAAAAGGGAGAGAAATACTAAAATCAGAACCTAAACTAAAGCGGTGATGCACCAAAATGGTTGGTCTACTTAGCTTTGACATACACTTTACACCAGAGAGAAGCAAGCATACACTTCATTCAAATGAGAACCTTTCCTACATCAGTGTTTCAATAGGGGATCTTATGGAGATACAGGGAGGAAGAACTACCAGAGGTGTTCTAAGACACATTATAGACAACCTGTTCACATGCATCTATACTCTGAGCTAGACATTTCTTGTTGACCTACAAGGGAAGAACTCATAATACACTAGATATGTTGGCATAAACTTATGAAATCATGAAAAGAAAATGACTTAACATAAGATAAAACCATCGACATATGCAAAAGTGCAAGCTCAAATGGAGGTAAAAATGCTTCTTCTAATTCAAGGTAAATTCATTTAAGGCTTCACCATACAAGCTGATATATATCTTCTCAAAATGAGAAGTTACAAATATATAGAAAACTGGAAACAAGATAGTTGACAAATCAAGGAATGAAAACCCATGCTAAGTTAAACACTTCTGCAAAGACCAAAAGACCATGTTGCCACCGTATTCTTCCAACTATGTATGGGAGAGCCATGTTGTAGATGTCCAAGTCATCACCCTTGCTGTCTTGGGCCTACAAAAGCATGTGAGACCATCCCTAGTAACTAACAAGGCCATTCTAAGTTGTGACTGACTATGCTCTCTTCAATACTTGGATGTGACTTGGATGCACATTAATGGTGAAGCATAAAAATATGGGATGTTGGTCTCTATAGTTTGAAAACCAGTCTATTTTATTAGTTTTTGGTAGATATATTTCACCAAATGTGTTAATTCTCCTTGATGAGTCATCTATGCCACTTGTCTTGGTCTGAGTGGTCATTGATTTTGTCCTTTGTCTTTGTCAGCAGCTATAACTATTCCTTGTTTTGTCTTTTCTACTTTTTCTTTGCCCGTGTCTTGTCTCCTTCCTTTGACTTCTCCTTTTCCTTGGCCTTTTATTTGCTTGCTCTTTGACTTATCGAGCCTTCTTTATGTTGGGCTTTTTTCCACACTTTCCTTTGGACAAAATGTCTGAAGGAATTCCTTTGGAAATTTTGTTTGAAGGAGTTCTTTCTTTTGATTATATTCTTTTCCCGAAGGGCACGTTCCCCTCGAGCCTTTTGTCTTTGTTCTTAACTTTCTCAAGGTGCCCTCTGTAAGGTAACTTTGTGCCTTGAAATGCCCCTTCAAAAATTTTGATTTGGTCCTACCACCGACCAAGGTACCCTCCACAAGGGCACATACCCTTCAAACTTTTTGCAAACATCCTTCAAGCCATCAAAATGCCCTCTGAAGGAAATTTGTTACCTTTTACGAACTACTTTAGACCATTTTGGGTTCTTCAATTGCTTCTACTTATAAAAGTAGATAAGTAATGCACCTGCACAAACCCAACTTGCACTTGGCAAAGCAGAATGAGGGAAACACCTTGATTTTTCATGAGAAAGGTCTTGCAGAGAACATTTTTGAACAAGGCAGCAAAGGGATGATCTAGCCAAAACATGGATTGGATGACTTTTGCAAAGAAAAAAGAGGGGGTGCCCAATTATGGCTTGCAGGACCAAAAATTGGTTAATAAATCCTAAAAGAGGGGATTTTAAATTGATTGGTATTACCTTTGATTTTGACAGTTCTCTTTCATTGGTATGGCAGTATGTAATTGATAGGGTGAAAAAAATTCCCTCGCTAGATTACTAAGCCTTTTTCTCTCACAATAAACTTTCAAGTCTATACCAAAATTATTGCAACCACCCATGTCTATAATTCATCATTTTGGTCTCCATCAAAAGCCTCGTACAAAAAATTAGCAAAGGTGCTTAGAGATTTTCTCTTGGCCAATGCTAATGCAAACTTGAGGATTCCATAGAGTTGCTTGAGACATTTGTTGCCTTCCTCAAGACAAATGAGGAATAGGCATTATTAGCATCTATAGACTAAGCATTGTTCTCTTTGCTAAGTGGGTTATAAAAGTAATTGAGGGAAACAAGGCTTAGAAAATATCTTAAGACACTGCGTTATTGCAAGTGTTTTTTCTAGTAAGAATTACTAGTAAAATATTGGCTTGTACGTTATTTTAATTACCTTTTTCCCTGTCAAAATAGAATGATACCTTGTGGCTAAGAGCATCTAAAAAACTTTTGAAATAGTGCAACCCTTTCTAAAAAAGGTTAGAGATAAATTTCGCACTTGTCTCTCTTTTGACGACCACAACCTTTGGTGGCCCTCATTCATGACCAACTCCAACCCCCCTCTGGTAGAAATGATAGGCATAAAATCTCTTTGGATTTTTAGAAAAATAATTTACATTGTTCGAGATTTGGTTTCCTCTCATGATTGGATTGTGTGGCACTCATTGAAAAACAAATATAAGATTATTAATTTAGACTTACCTTCCATTCTACATATTCATGATTTGATGCCCAATTTCATGCTCCATAAGATTTGTCTACAACCTCCGCTTGCCTAGTGGAAAGAATCGTAGTGGAATTATGATATTGCCTTCAAAAATTACTCTCCTAGGCTCCTCTACCAGATCATGAGTTTGTTCGCTTTAGCTTTGGATAAGCTCAATATGAGATGGACGCTGACTTCCTCTCCCAAAACATGGCTTCCTAGACAATAAGATTTGGAATACCATGCTCGAGTCCAAACTTGCTCATGTTCTCTAGTGTTTGGTTTGTCAAGGTCTTCCTCTGGAGGAGTGTCTCAAGCACATTGGGATTTCTAGCCTCAAGTGCTCAACCTGTTCCCAACCTGAAACCTTTAATCACCTCTTTTGAAAATGTCCTAGAGACTAGTCTACATGGAAATCAATTCATAGCTTATTTTAGTGTTGCCACCAAGAGTTGATTAATTTTTTTGGGACCGATCTCAATGGCCTTCATACGTTTATTTTCAATGGAATTTATTTAGAGCTATTATTCTATTTTTACTATGGAACTCTAGAAATTCAACAATATTTAACAATGAAGAGCTTTATATGAATTTCTAAATTAATGTTGAAGTGCCCATTATTTCTTAGGCTTTTCTACATATTCCATCATAAGTCGAGGTGTCCTTTGAGTTCAACATCTTTAAGAGCTCCTCAACCACTGGTAGAGTGCCCTTTGAATTAAAAGCTATGTTCCTCCCGACCAACCCTCACATGGACTCCTCCACCAGCAACCAAACATCAGTCATGTCGCTCTCATGGTTGTGGCCACTTCTCCTCTTCTCAGCCCCAGTGGAGGTGATGGAGTCCATTGCCACATGGAAATCATATTGATGGTTCGTCTTGATGTAATTTCCCTATATAAGGTGTTGAACTAGTGGGGACTTATGTGTTGTCACTACGTAGTTAAGGTATTACAGTTTCTCTAGTTCCTCTTGATGTCACACATGATAGATGGGTAACACTTAACTCTTTTCCAACAGAACCCTCTTCATAGGGTGTTCAACCACCCAAGGATAATTTGCCTTCACCACCTTTTAAGACTACACCTTGTACCTAATTTTCTTATTTAATGATGCTTTATTAATACTTTTATGGTATCATGTATAATCTACAAAGTTGTTATTTTAAATCGTAAATACCAACATACCGTCTTTTTTTGATAACCATAACATGTTATTAATAGACATATCGACAAGTTCTAATAAAATCATGGCCACTTCTCCTTTTCTCATCTTCAGTGGAGGTAGTGGAGTCCATTACCGTATGTAAATTCTATTGCCGATTCGTCTTGATGGGATTTCCCTATATAGAGTGGTGAACCAGTAGGGACTTATATGTTGTCACTGCGTAGTTAAGGGACTTATATGTTGTCACTGCGTAGTTAAGGTATTACAGTTTCTCTAATTCCCCTTGATGTCACACATGGTAGGTGGGTAATACTTAAATCTTCCTCTAACATAACCCTCTTCATAAGGTGTTCAACTACCCAAAAATCCTCTGTCTCCACCAGCGTTTAATACTACATCTTGTTCCTAATTTTCTTATTTAATGATATTTTATTGATACTTTTGTGACATCATGTATAATCGACAGAATTGTTATTTTAAATTGTAAATACCAATAAACCACCTTTTTATGATAACTATTTACATATTATATATTTATACGATTAACAGACATATCGACAAGTCAAAATAAAATAAAAATAAATAAATATAATATGTATAAAACATTTAACTCTTCTATAGAGTGGTGGGCGCTTGTCCCATCAGACAATCTCAATGTGTATAGGTGGAAAGTATCGTCAAGTAGCCAGACAAAATAAATTTGGCCTTATGCCACCCCACCACACAAACTATAGTTTAATGCCCCTAAAAATGTTGTTTTTATAATGGACATATTGTCTAAATCTTTATTAAGTTGTCGAAATCTCATCACATATATTTAATTGGAAAAAGGATTCGGACTTTAGCCTTTTATGAAAGTTCGAAGAAAAATGTCTCGATGCATGAGGTCACAAATTAATTTGAGTGTGGGCCCACCTTCTCCACACAACCAAAGGGATAAAGGCCTCATAATTATTTTTTATTATTTTTGGATTATTTTTTGTTAAGGTATTACGTACCTTTTGTATTATCTTTGTCAACTTTTTCTATATGATGTGTATCTTCACTTCGCACTTCAATTTGATCGTAATTTACATTTTAAAAGTCTATAAATATATGTGTGTTAAATAAGATATAAATTTTATGTTATAAAGATTTATTGTGAAAGTATAAATATAGAATTTAAGTATTTAGAGTCGATTTGAATCAAGATTTAACATATTTATTTTTCTTGTGTCATTTGTTCATTCTAACACAAAAAGTCATATCAAATAATGCTTATATCCGCAAATCATAATTCAAACATTTAGAGCATATTCGAATCAAGATTTGAAATAATGATTTTTCCTGTGCCATTTGTTCATTCTAGCACAAAACATTATATAAGATTAGGGCTTGCATTTGTAAAATTACTTGCTAAAATGCATTGAATGTAGTTTTATATTTTTTCCTCAACCTAGAAACCTGATAATAACAGAGGGATAACAGATGTCCCATATTCACACCCTTAATTTTATTGGTCTTTGATGAGTTGCTAGGGTTGAGGAGAAGAAGATCTGTTTCATAGAGATCTATTTAGAATTTTGGAATTAAGCAAGCAATTTTTATAACCCTGGAGCTGACAAACAAGCTCGCAAAATAAGATTTTAAAAATTTGCAATTGGACAAAAATGACCTAACATTTTTAGAAGCATCCTTACACCGCAAGAAGAGAGCACTATAAGAAATTATCTTTGTTCATCTCAAGTTTTCTTTAGGTTTTGTTCACCTTGCCTTCCAGAATTATTTAATTTTATTTGTTTTTAAATATTTTCTGCAAATTCACAATAAATTTGATATTATTTTAAAACCCTCTTTTGTCATTTTTTTAATAAATTCTATAATATTATTTATATATAATTAGGTTTCATTTCTTATTTTATTGAATTAGCTTAATTTAGGCTTAATTTTACATTGTGAATGGGTAGATGTGTTGTATTGTGATGTAATTTGACCAAATTTATTTATCCATAACAAAGTTTGGTGAACCAATACTCTCTTATACCCTTTAGGGTTAGATCTTGTTTGATTTGTGGTGATTTAATTTTTTATAGGATTTCATAAACCCTTGATGTGTTGTGACTTTGCATAGGGCTAGATCTTGTATTTCCATAGTATCACATTTAATTAGGTCTTGTACTATCTCATATTAGCCTTTCGTATTCTTAGTTTCTCTTTTTATTATCCCTTTTTAGTTCATTTCTTAGTTTTATATCTTTTTATCCCTAATTGTTTATTTCATTATAAATCTTGTTTCTCTATGTATAATCTAGCTTTTCTTATGGAAAGGACTTCTAAGCATGGTTCAATTGTGAGCCGCTCTTTAATTTTTTTTATTTACATAGCATATTCTTAACTTGTGTATTTTATTATATATTATGATGTTATTAGTGTACAAATATTCATTTATGATCAAATATTTCTTTTCAATGGTATATCATACCATACTAACATATTTTCTAAGACATAATAAGGTTGTATGTGATTGTGGTAGTGTTTCCAAAACAATCACATACAAGAGATATTTAAATTTATGAGGTGTTTCAAAAATATTGTGTGAATGATTTCAAGGGGGCTTGTTCCCCAAAAAAAAAAACCCCAAAAGAGTGTGGGGTTTAGAAAAAAATGAAATGTTTTTTATAAATATCATTTTTTTTAAAGTTTGTAATTGTTAGCTTTATTTTTTTATTGTTTAAAAAAATAGATGGTTTTATTAAAAAAATTACCAAGTCTTTTTTCAAAGTAAATATAAATAAAAATTCAAAATGGGGGGGAGGAGTTGGGGCAAGTGTAGTGGTGGAGGAGGGTTGCACACACATCCTTCCTACTAATCCACATATCATCTAACCTTCCCACCTAATTCCTTCGACACTCGTTACAATCCCAACTCCCCACCTATCCCCAAGACCACTATTGTCCATCACACCACTGCACCACCCTTCCCATGACCCCTTAAAAATATCTCATTTTACGTGGACATGTGTAATGAAATTACTTAGATAGATAAAGAAAAGTCATGACAATGGATGGCAATATAAATATCAAGAACATTAAAAAATAATGAATCATAATAATTATAGAAAAATAAAACATATCCACGTAATGATTGATACCAATGCATAATGCTGGAAATATATGACCGAGCCACTTCGAGGGCAAAACCTCCAATGCCTTACAATAAGAAAAGAATTCATAATATGTTATTCCAATACTTATCACTAAATTCTATATATACCCTACTTAGGCTAGAATACTCCACATGTTGACATTACTATTAATATGAATATATATAAATTATCATATGGCTAAGTATAAAGCTATGATATCCACAAGTAGATCACACATATCCTAATACATGTCATTAGTTAAGGGCATAGCATTCCCATCCCCTTCAAACCAATGTTTTTCTCAATGTTCACAATATCTTAATGCTTCTATAGGAATGTTTCATCCTCTCATGTCACATCCTCACTGAGTATATTCTTCTAATAGGTTAGATACTATGTAATCCCTGTAATAGCTTAGTGCAAGTCTAGAGGATTTATTCAGATTCTAAAATGATTCTTATTTCCTCATCAAGCTCTGTTAAATATGCATGATCTAAAACTATTTATCCAATTACCTTTTTCAAGCAAGAAACATGGAAAAATGAATGTAGTTTTGTTGAATGAGGTAGCTCTAGTTTATATACTACATTGTCGATCTCATCCAAAACCTGATAGGGTTCGTAACACTTGGGTGAAATCATGTTATCCTTCTTATATTATTTCTAGTAAAATTTCTAATATGTTTGTAATTATAAAAAAAACCCAATCTCCTACTTCAAAATGTCTTTCAATACAATGTTAGTCAACTTGTTGCTTCATTTGGTTCTGTGGCATTGCCAATTTCTATTTGATACTAGAAAGAACCTCTTGTTTGTGTTAAATGTGCTCTTCAATTACATTAACCTTTTGTTGAACCCTCAAAGCCAAGGTGATAGATGGTGTATGACACTCATTAAATAACAAAAATGGAGACATTTTTAATTAGGTATGGAATAAATGATATACCACCATTCTGATAGTGGAAGCCATTGAACCCATCTCTTATGTTTATTTAAACAAAAAAATACCTCAAAGCACTTATTGACCACCTCAGTTTGTCCATCATATTAGGGATGATATGATGAGCTACAAGGCAACTGAGTACCTAAGCATGAGAATAAATTAGTCTAAATATTACTATTAAATATAAAATTATGATCACTAATTATGATCTTTGGGTTCCCATGTAGCTTCTGAACTGTATATATAAAATTCGATGCTATTTTATTTTCTACAAATGGATGACAAGGCAAAAATAATTGGAATATTTGATGAGTCTATCCTCTACAACCATGATGTTATTTTTCCCATCATACTTGAGAAAAGTGTGATGAAATCCATGTAAAAATCCTCCAAATTTTAGCTATAAAATGAAAGTAGTTGTAGTAAACTTGGGGTCTTGATTGTCTTACCCTTATTTTGCTAACACACCATGAATTCAACTACAAATTATGAACTTACCATTTGAACATTTACCAAAATAATTCCTACTTTACTCAATGATAAGTCTTAAAGAATTCCAAATATCCACTTACTAGAGAAGCATGCAACATTGCAAGAACTTTATGCTTAAGTTTTGAGTTCTTACACATGTATGGCCTATTTTTGTTACTTAAAGTGTCCCCTTTCCATATAATTTTTGTAGACACATCAGATCTTGTTGGAGCTTTCGAATGATATTATGTATATATGTGTCATTCTCCCATTTCAACCTTACCTCATCCACCCACCCAATCTATTCGTAATACGAACATTGCACATAATAGTGCTTATGTGAACTCATCCGTCATGGATAACACATTATCCACTACATTCTTATTTCTTTTCTCATAGATGATCTTATATTCATATCCTAAAATATTTGTGACCCATTTTTTTTTTTTTTTTTTTTGATAAGAAACTTAAAGTATCTTCCCATCAAATATGATCTCCATTGTTTGATGACATGAAGGATGGCCATCATTTCCTTCTTATAAATGGGCTTCAAAAAAATTTACCCTTGATTTGGTAACTATCAAACAGAGTAGGCTATCCCACCTCGAAGCATCACATTCAACAATGAAGTTCTTGGAAAAAATTGGGGTGGTGTACATGACCTGCATCAACTTCTCAAATGCCCTAGTGGTTGCCTCATTATAATAGAAGAAACCCTAATTCAATAAATCTCTAAGTGGGGTTGTCATGTTTTTCATAAAATTTCATAAATTTAAAATAGTAATTTTGTAGCCCTAAGAATCCCCATATGTTCTTTAGGGTTATAGGCACTTGTCATTCAACCATGGTCATGATCTTGTGAGGCTCCACATTTATGATTTCATGTGAAAAAAATGTGACCTAAGTATTCCACCTCCTTAACTCCAAAATCACACTTGTAAAGTTTGGCATAAATATGATATTGTTTGAAAGTTTTGTTTTGGTTATTTTAGGTTTAGAGTATCCTAAAATATTATAAAATTGTGCACTATCATATTATGTAAAATATAAAAATAAATCACTAATCTGAATTAAGATGAATATTCTATATATCACACTATTTTGATTTAGAATTGATAGAGCAAGAGGGTTTAAGTGTACTTAATTGATTTTAATATTCAGTCACTTATAAAAGGTGACCTTGTAAGTGGAAATACTTTGTACCTATGTTGTCAACTAGTTAGACCTAAAACTAAAGATTAAAATCTCTCTAGATGTTGTTGACAAAGTCTGACCCCTTTGGTAGATGACATTATCTAGTGGTAACTAACAGTGCCCATGTGCATTGTGTGGGTATGTAACTCATGAGACCCTTACACCTACACCTATAAAAACTTAATTTATGTGTGCTCACCATTGGTCATGTGCATTGATCTCTATTTTCCTTCTCATTATGTCCAAACCCTAATTGTGCTTTCAACAATAATATGCCCTTAAAAAGGGGGTTAATATTTTGGGTTGGATAAACCCAATCACTCTTTATTGAATGGATGAGTATTTCTTACATTCTAATACTTTTAAGAAGACTCAAAATGTAGTATTATTCAACTTATGTGTGTATACACACAACATTATGAAAATATAGAATGTGGTGCAATTTATTTATCTTTGACACTTAGCATTATGCAACTTTGACTTTTATGTATTTAGACTTGGCTCTAAGGTTGTTCCTTTAATGTATTTTTAGATGTGTATGTATTTTTATAATGTCTCGAGATTTCAAATTGATTTATAAAGTTTTCAAGTGATTCTCAAGGTGATGGCCAAGTGAGTATAACCTTAGGAATGACTTACATTTTTAGTTGATCTTCATTATTTCCCAATATGACTGATGCATGAAACATGTCTAGGCTGACCTAATGTAGACTTCATAATTTTAAAAATAGTCGAATGAGTGCACTTGGACACTATTGGTAGAATCAAATACTTGTAGTAACTACAACTATCTATCCATTACTAATACTATCCTGGGAGTGTAAATCAGTGATATGAGATATAGAGAAGGCCTGTCTAGGATTATGAGATGTTCTTGAATATACTAGGTTGATATTGTATAGGTATATCTACTGAATAAATTTGGCCATGAAATAAATGGGTAGATGGATAGAGGGAAAGTGTGCACAAGAGTCAAATGTGTTATTCCCTAACACACACACCCCATTTAAAAATCTAAATAAGCACCCACTATCCTTATTTGAGGTCTTCTGAACCAGATGTCAATAACATAGAAGATTGAAAAGTGCAATCTTAAAGAATTTGTCTAATGCTAGAATGAATTTACCTGCTCTTGATTTCTATTATTTTCTTGACACAATCAACATGATTTATCTCATTGTTTGTAGTATGTTTCAAGGTTATAGGAGAATTGAAGATGCACATAATCCATATTATATGATTTATTTTTTGTCTTTGATTTTATTTTAACTCATGCTTATATATACTTGATTTGTAATTTAATGTCTAACCAACCTAGCGTGTTATGTTGTTTAGTGGGTTCTTTGCCTTAGTTTGTCTTAAATAAGTTTTGTCTACTTAGAAATTTCATAGAACATCTTAGAGATCATTTACTCTTACCACAAAACATCATTCTGGTCACTTGGAGCCAAAGTAAAGAATGTAAGTAACCCAATGGTGACATCAACATAGTTCCATGTATGAATTGCCTAAAGTAAGTGGAGTAGTGAGAGTCGTCCATATGTCATCATCCCACTATATTGGCAGTGACATCAACACATTTCCATGTATGAACTAACTCAGGAAAGTGGAACAACAAGAGTTGTTCACATGTCATTATCCCACTATCACGGTGGTAACATCAGCATAGTTCCATGTATATGTTGGATGAATATTTTGTCACCGGCTAACTAATGAGAAAAATAGGTTACTTCAACCACAGCAAGGGAGATTGGTCAGCTAGATGTGTAGGTTTACCACATCAAAAGGGGATAAATCTCTCCTCTCATCAAGGGGAGGTTCCTTATAAATATGAGGGGCTATATACTATATATATATGCAAAAAATAACACTCAGGGGTAGGAAAACACCATCCATATCTCTTTTTTTAGAGATAATGTTCACAAACAAAGGAGAAATCCAGGTGAAAACACTGAAGGCACTTCTCTTCTTTCAGAAGTGGTCTTGCAACAAATAATAGGAGTTCTTTTTGATAAATAACAAGTAAATGATAACAGGGGCACAGTAACCACCAGAATGAAGTGTAGCACAAAGTCTCCACCTCAACTACCAAAGAGTGAAATATGAAGGATAATGAGGGCACAAAGTCATCCCAAGGCCCTTTACATAGAAAGAAACTAAAACACACACACTAAAGACAATTGTGGCAACACAAAGTCTCTCCACAGTTGGCTTCAGGACACCTTCCTGATTACTTCCACTAGTTCTACTTATTTCATTAACTGGACATGAATGCATTTAAGAAATAGACATAAGAACAATCTCCTAAATGACACAAGCTATTACAGTACAAAGTCTAAAAGTAACCTACTTTCTCATTCAAACAAAGAAATAGGATTAATAAACTGAGCTCAAAGTCTCAGAAATTGCCTCTCAATTTTGGCAGAGTTTTGCTTCTATAACCAAAAAGATCCCTCTTTCATAAAATAAGAGATTACAATATATAGCAGCCAAAGAAGACTTGGCACGTTGTTTCATGGAATGGCCCATGCTGCATTCAATGCCTTGAATGTGTTTTCAATTTTATCAGGGGGCCATGTTGGAACAGGGCGTCTGCCTTAACTGTGGCATGTCAATTCATCTCAAAAATCATCTCTTCTACATGGGTTGTCTGGTCTTTCACCAAATATGTACACGATTTTCCCCTCACTTTTATTCCAAGGGATAAAAATAGGTCGTGCCTTTTAATGCTTGCAAGCTCAAATATCTACTTGGTGGACTGTTCTACCTACTGAAAATAACTCCTACACAGATATTTTTGGTCTTTCCCTCTTTCATGTTATAATTTGAGCTCTTGGGCTATCTTTTCCCTTTCTGCTATCTCTTTCGGCTCCCTCTTCAGCTGGTCGCTGAGTTTGTTATCAAGTTCCATGCCACATTTGAAAATCAATAGATATTTCATTACCCTAAATTTGACATCCATGGGGATGTCATTGGTTCACTTGTTCAATGGTTCAGGTGGCCTTCTCGGGTCCTTGGTTCCATCGCTTCTTTGGTTCATTCACTTGAACCATCTCTTTGAACTGGTCTCAGGAATCTTCCGCTTCTTTCCTTTGCTCAAAGACTTCTTTGAACCTTTGAACCCGTTGAACCTATTGAACCATTTTGGTTCAAGGTTTCAATGGTTCATCCTCTTTCTTAGAATCCTTTGTTTTCTCAAAGTCTCTCGAGCTTTGAAATTCCTTCATCTTTATCAAGCCTACAGAGTCCGTAGAAATCAGCTTGAGGAGCCTGTAGAAATTAGCCTGAGGAGTCCATAGAAATCAGCCTGAGGAGTCTGTAGAAATCAGCCTGAGCAGTCCATAGAAATAAGCCTATAGAGTCCATAGAAATCAGCTTGAGTCCATAGAAATCAGCCTGAGGAGTCCATAAAAATCAGCCTGAGGAGTCCATAGAAATCAGCCTGAGGAGTCCATAGAAATAAGCCTGAGGAGTCTGTAGAAATAAGCCTACAGAGTTCATAGAAATCAGCCTGTGGGCCTTTGATCATTCCCTCGACTTTATATCTTTGGAACCCCCTCAAAGGGAAGGTGTCCCTTCAGGCCTTGAGAAAGGTCCATTTCTTGGTCGCTAAGAGCCCTTCGGAAGGGTACCTACCCTTCGGGGTCCTTCGAGCAGCCTTCTTCTTCAATTCCTTCAGATAAAATGTCTAAAGGAATTCCTTTAGACATTTTATCTGAAGGAAACCTTTCCTTTGCCTTAGCCACTTTCTTTCGGGCCTTTGATCATTCCTTCAGACATTTTGTTCGAAGGATTTGCCTTGTAAAATTTCACCGCAAAAAATCTTTCTGAAGGATATCTTTTTGTTGCCTTTAGTTCATTGCCCTCCGCAAGGGCACTTGCCCTTTAGTTCACTACCCTCCGTAAGGGCACTTGCCCTTTGGGATACTTCCCTTCGTAAGGGCTCTTGCCCTTTGGGCTCTCGGGGACTCCTTTGAACTGTTCGATTGAACCGACCGATTGCACCAACTTTGGTTCAACGGTTCAATACTATGTTCCACTCATTCAATTGACCACTTGAACCAACCGCTTCGAACCATTCGTGTTAAACCTTTGAACCCGTTGAACCTTTTTTTGGTTCAAGGTTCAACGGTTCAATCTTTATTCTTTTTTTTAAGTTTTTTGAGGCTGTCAAACTTGCTAAAGTGGTTGAACTTTGAACTTTTGCCTAAGTGCTTAACTCTTTAAGTCTGTCGACGTCATTGAACCTTTGAACTTGCTAGTCCCTTAGCTTGAAAAAGCTTGAATAATGAAGAATTTGAATGCTTAGAACAATTTTTGAGAAGGGAAGAGAGAATTTTGGTCTACAGGACCAAAATAGTTCATATGTTGTCCCAAAAATGAGTGACATATTTTGGGAACAACAGCTAGCTCCAGTTGGGGAACTTCTTTTAGTTAAAATTTTGGAACAGTTGAGGGGAGTAGAAACCAAAATCTTTAGTGCCTTTAAGTATGCCATTGGGCTACGGAGTCATGCTACCCAAAAAATAAAGACACCAAAAATGAAAAGCACAAAATAGAACTAAAGACTATATAAATATACATATGTACAGATGATCTTATCTGATACTTCAAGAATTAAAGTGCTTCAGATGCTGCCTATTGTGAGGTAGAAAAAAGGGCATGCCATCTTGATACTTCAATAGGAAACTATTTTCACCATTGAGCTAATGGATAGTAAACGGGCCTCTCCATAGGGGTTCAAACTTCCCATGCAATCCCTTTGGTTCTCTCCTCTTGTCCCATAACAAAACTTGATCTCCAATTTGGAAATCACAGGTTTTTGCTTTTTGGTCGAAGAGCTTCTTCACCAAACTTTTATGTGCAGTAATTAGGTCCACCACCATAGTTCGCTGCTCATCCAGCTCAGTCAAGCACATGATCCATTTGTCAATGGAGCTTTCATATGTTTGATCTTCGACTACCTTAGCCAATTTCAATGCTAGCAATTCCAAGGTGATTGGTATCTCTGCATTGAGACCATACAAAAGTTGGAAAGGTGACATACCTATTGCCCTCTTGGGTGTAATCATGTCTTCCCATAAAGCATCAACCAATGCTTTATGCCATGTTCATTGGTTGTCATCCACCAGCTTCTTGATGATGGTCACCAAGTTTTTGTTGCTTGATACAACTTGGCCATTCCCTTGTGGGAAATAATCAGAGGAGTGGGAGAGGGTAATCCCATAGTAAAAATAGAAGTGAGTAATCTCTTAGGAAGAGAAATAGGCTGCATTGTCTGTCACAATCTTGGTTGGGACCCCAAACCTGGAAATGATGTTTTCCTTGAGAAAATCGCATACCACTTCTGAAGTAGCATGCTAAGTTGGAATTGCTTCCACTCATTTGGTGAAGTAATCTATGGTTGTGAGGACATAATCATAGCCAGTGCTTGAAGATGGGTTTACAACACCAATGAAATCAATTCCCTATTGCTAAAATGGCTCTTCTATTACCACTAGCTTGAGAGGCAGAGCAGCTAACTTGGGTCTTCCAACAAACTGTTGGCACAGTTCACATCTTTGTACCCATTTGTATGCATCTTGAAATAGAGTAGGCCAATAATACCTGGCTCATAGAATCTTATGGGCAGTTACAGGAGCAGAAAAATGTCCTCCATAGGCTAGATTATGGAAAGAATTCAAAATTTGGTCCTGATGTTCTTTATCCATGCAACGAAGGAACACTCCATCAAGGCTCCTCTTATACAGGCCATTGTTCCAGAGGATAAAATTGGCAGCTTTTAATTTAACAGTCCTCCTTTCTTTACGAGGCAAGTGAGCAGGACACTCACCATACGTAAATAAATGAGCAATATTCGAATACTACTCATTCGTGGTCGAGACAAAGAGGTATGTTGGCGTGTCTTCCACTTTTGTTTCTTCATGCCTTGCTTTTTCAGGTCTATTGTTAGCAATCAATTGGTAGAGGCCCCTTCCTCGTACAAGCTCTGTTGGTTTGATGACTAGATCAAAATCCTAGATTTTAGCAATCCAATTGCCTCTTTTATTTCCAAACTCCTATTGAGTTAATATGGATTTGACTGTGGTATCAAGAACCAGGGCAGTAACGTGCAAATTTAAGATGTAAAAATGGAAGTACTTTACTGCCTTTACCACTGCATAAGCATGCTTCTCCATGTTTCAATACTTCAACTCTTGATCTTTGAGAGGACAATTCATGAAGGATATGGGAGATTTTATACCTTAATTATTCTATTGAACTAGAATTGTTCAAAGTGTGTGCTCAGAAGCATAACTGTATATGGAAAAATCTTTGGTATAATCTAGACAAACTAGAATTGGGGTGTGGGCAATAGCTATCTTGATGTCTCAGAATGCCAATTTGCCTTCTTTGGTCCAGCTGAAGGTGTCCTTTCCCTTCATCATGTTTACAATATGGTGAGTCTTCTCTATGAACTCAGAGATGAACCTTCATAAAAAATTTACCTTTCTGAAGAAAGAGTGAACTGCAGTCTTACTTGTGGGTAAAGTAAGCTCCTGGATGTATTTGACTCTTTTTGAGTCAATCTTTAAGCCTTCTCGGGATACAATGTGTCTGAGAAGTTTCCCTTCTGTTACTCTAAAAATAGACTTCTTAGGGTTTAGAGAAATGTCATTCTGGTGACAACATTTCAGCACTTGTTGTAAATGATGCACATGGTCAGAGTGATGCTTGGAAAAGACTGTTAAATCATCAAGGTACACCACAATCAACTTACCCATTTTTTCTTTGAAAGCAAGGTCCATTGCTCTTTGAAAAGTGGCACTAGCATTTATCAGGCCAAATGGCATCCTTCAATATGCAAAGGTGCCCCAAGGCATGGTGAAGGTAGTCTTATGCTAGTTTGCTTCACCAACTTCAACTTGATTATTTCTTGAGAAGCCATCTAGCATTGATAACATCTTTGAACTGGTTACTATCCGAAGCACTTGGTCCATGATGGGTAGGGGGTAATTATCCTTTAAGGATGATTGATTCAAATTTTTGAAGTCCACGTAGAGGCAAATTTTGCCATTCTTCTTTCTCATAGGTACTATGTTGGCAATCCATGTAGAATGATGAATTGAGAAAATTATTCTAACATTCAGCATTTTTTGTATTTTGCATAGAATAGTACCTGATATCTTTAGATTGTACTGCCTAGATTTTTGCTTGTAAGGCATTGAATCACTTTTGAGAGGAATTTCGTGGTGAATCTCTTCAGGCCCGAGTGACTTCAGATCATCATAGGAGTACACCAAAACATCTATGTACTAGAAAAGTAGAGTGGTGAACTTGAACTTCTCTTCCTGAGTGCAACACTTCCCAATGTTCACCATCTTAGAATTTTCTTTGGTACCCAAATTCATCTGATCAAACTCCTGAGAGGAGATTGAATCCATTTGTTGTTGTTTGATGAACCTGTTGTGCTTATCAAATAGCTTCTCAAGGGAAATCAATCCTTTGGGAATTTTATTCCCCTTTATCTATAGGAATTCCTCACCTATGTCTAAACTTGATTTAGGGGCTAGTTCAAGCTTCTGGGGCTCATTGCCTTCGAAGTGAAGCTACTCAAAAATGTCTTTTTGTTCCAAAAAAGTGATAATTTGATGGTTGCCATTGAAAATTTGCCAATGATTGGCATTATCAGGCACACTTGGTTGAAAGACTAGTTTGATGATTTACCTATCTCTCTTAAAATTTAGGTGAGGAATAAGAAGTGTTGCTAAAATAGCGAGTGCATCAGCTCGATCATTAAATTCTCTGGGCACTACAGAGATACTGAAAGCATCAAATCTTTTAATTTGATCTCAAACCAGATTGTGGTAGTGATGCAATCTCTCATTTTTGGTTTGGTATAGGTTTTTCATCTAACAAACCACCAGCTCAGCATATCCTTTGGCATGAAGGAGTTTGACACCCCTATCTTGAGCGGCCTTCAATCCAAGAAGCAGTGATTCATATTCAACAGTATTATTGGTATTACTAAATTGTAATTTGTATGATGAAGGAAAAATATCTCTTTAAGGAGATATCAACATAATCTTAGCTCCTAAACTGGTAGAAGAATAACTGCCATCAAATTCCAGTATCCATACATCATCAGAAGCTGACCTTACCTTAGATTTCTCTTTGTGTGAAGGGGATGGTTCCTTTGGGTTTGTATCATGCTCTTTCATATCTTCTGCTATTTTATTTGAATCAATTTTTAGATTTTAATTTTCATAGGTTTCATCAGCTCAGACAGGAACATCCTCTATAGTCAGGAAGTAATTACCTATCCCTGAAGACTCAAATAGAATTTGAGCTTCAGGTGTTGATGTTTTAGTGACAACATATTTTGCTTCCTTCTCAGGGAGCAACCTTTACATGATGCCTTTGACTGGGATCCTTGCTTCAGATAGGTCCATGCTCAACTCGCCACCAACATCTTTGAAAAAAATTCACCCAAGGAGGATGCCATATGAGGCTGGGACGTCGGCCACCAGGATTGTCATCTTGATTCTCTTATCTAGGAATGTCGCAAATGCAAATTGGGCATCCTTGATTTGTCCCAGTAGTGGCACTTATTTGTTCTCCATGGAGAAACATCTCCCAAATGTCTTGGTTAGTGTGACTCTAAGAGATTCTACCACTTTGGCAGGCATGACATTGTCAGATGCACCTAAGTCTATGATGCAATTGTTCAACAGGTGTCTATTTATCATCAGGGAGACATAAAATGGTTCAGTCCTTTTGGGAGTAGTAGGAGGAGAAACAACAATATTATTCTAGGTGGATGTGGGAGTCACCTTTGGGATAGTTGGTCTTACAGGGATGGTTTTATTCCTCACACATTCCACTAACTTATTCAACTGCTCAGGGTTGGATTGTAGGAATTCAAATTTAGACATTTGAATCTTAGTTTTCTTGGCATGGTCGACTATGTCAAATGTCTAAAACGAATTATGAAGAGGGGAAGGGAGTTCATCCTTCTAGTTTTTAGGGGGGAGGACTGATCTGTGAATTTGAAGTTGAAGGTGAAGGCACGTTTGGGGTGCTTACTTTTCTAGTAATCACTAGGTCCTTTGGCAGGAAAGGCAGAGAAGTTCCTCATTTGGCAATTGAAATTATAGGATGATCTCACTCCTTTGCTTTTTCTTTATCAGCTTGTTGGGCTAGTTGATTCTTAGACTGGGTGAATACAACGTATGATCCATCAACTATTTTACCTTCACTTCTGGGTTCATCCTGGTAATTTAGGAAACCAATGTTGGAGTCACCAGCTAATTTTTCTTCTCCATATGTGAAGAGATTATCATCATCTTCTGGGTTCAACTCAGGCTAGAAGGAGAAATCTGATTCTACTTCAAGATATCCAACTGCTGAATTGATTGGTGGTGCTTCAATGGCCAATTTCCCTTGAGGGGGAGGAAGATGATTTATCTGCCCTTGATTCCTAGCAGCATTGCCTTAGTATGACTGATTAGAGAATGTCCTCCTTGGTATATCTTTATATGAAGGAGTAGATGACATACCATGCACCATTTTCTTTATGAGAGCTAGCAACTCATTTTCCAGCTTTTGCACCATTGGATTAGTGGTGCCTGTAGGTGAGTATTCAAAAGATGAAGGAGATTTACCTCTGTTATAATCTCTCCTTATCTGTCCTACCAAGATAAGGTCATCTTCCACCTCAGTGACCAAATCTTGAGTAGAAGCAAGGTCTATGTGGCCAGCACGTCTCACCAAAAAACTCACTTCAGGCAATTGTGACTTGATGAAGAAACATTTAAGGTTCTCAGGTGTTGGCTGAAAAATTATAGGAATCTTGTTCCTCAGCTTGTCAAATTTGGCAATGAAGTCCCTCATAGGTTCATGAGGTTCCTTCTTCATTTGTGTGAGTTGGGCCAGCCGGGCATGTGCATCTTCTACAGGCTTGAACCTTGCTTTAAACTTAACTTTGAGGGTGTTCCAATCAGTCACAGTCTGGGCCTGCAGATGATAGAACCAGTCTACAATAGCACCTTACAATGTTTCCACAAACAATCTGACTGCTACATCCTCATACTCCATGCCTATCACATCGTAGGCTATGCTAAAAGCTGTAATGTGTTCATCAGGATAAACTCTCCCATCACCAAAGAATTTGGGGAAATTCTTCCTTAAACTACGTGGTAGCTCATGTAGAGGTGGAGTTAAATTGAGTGGGCCAAAAGAGTTACCCCAGGGGCTTTAAACTGCCATGATTTAATTATAAAAAGTGGGGATAACAAATTTGGGTGGAGTATGTATAGTCAAAGCTCTACTAATAGTAGAAAAAGAAGCTATGCCTTGTATTGGTGACCTGGTATTGGTAGGAGGAAGACTCCTAGTTCATTGAACTTGAAGTTGTGGAGGAAACAAATTAAAATTGCCCTACTACACCAACTCAAAAATAGGGTCAACAACACCTTGGGCTTTTTGGCTTCTTATATAGCATGGAGTTACCAGATTGTAGAATAAAAATGGAAAAAAATTGGCCCTGCTTCAGCTTGAAGCTTGAGGGTTCAAACTACGCGCTCTTCCCCAGTGCAGTCGCCAAAAAGTTGTTGGATGAATATTTTGTCACCAGCTAACTAATGAGCAAAATAGGTTACTTCAACCATAACAAGGGAGATTGGCTAGCTAGATGTGCAAGTTTACCACATCAAAAGGGGACAAATCTCTCCTCTCATCAAGGGGAGGTTCCCTATAAATATGAAGGGCTATATACTATATATATATGCATAAAATAATATATAGGGGTAGGATAACACCATCCATCTCTCTTTTTCAGAGATGATGTTCACAAACAAAAGAGAAATCTAGGTGAAAACACTGAAGGCACTTCTCTTCTTTTAGAAGTGGTCTTGCAGCAAATAACAGGTGTTCTTTCTGATAGGTAACAAGTAACTGGTAATAGGGGCACAATAACCAATAGAATGAAGTGTAGCACAAAGTCTCCACCTCAACTACCAAAGAGTGAAATATGAGGGACAATGAGGGCAAAAAGTCATCCCAAGGCCCTTTACACAGAAAGAAACTAAAACACACACACTAAAGACAATTGTGGCAACATAAAGTCTCTCCACAATGGGCTTCAGGACACCTTCTTGATTACTTCCACTAGTTCTACTTATTTCATTAACTGGACAAGAACGCATTCAGAAAATATACATAAGAAAAATCTCCTAAATAACACAAGCTATTACAACACAAAGTCTAAAGGTAACTTGCTTTCTCATTCAAACAAAGAAATATGATTAACAAACTGAGCTCAAAGTCTTAGAAATTGCCTCTCAATTTTGACAGAGTTTTGCTTCTATAACTAAAAAGATCCCTCTTTCATAAAATAAGAGACTACAATATATAGCAGCCAAGGAAGACTTGGCATGTTATTTCGTGGAATGGCCCATGCTACATTTAATGCCTTGAATGCATTTTCAATTTTATCAGGGGGCCATGCTGGAACAGGGCATTTGCCTTAACTATGGCATGTCGATTCATCTCAGAAATCTTCTCTTCTACATGGGTTTTTTGGTCTTTCACCAAATATGTACATGGTTGTCCCCTCACTTTTATTCCAAGGGAAAAAAATAGGTCGTGCCTTTTAATGTTTGCAAGCTCAAATATCTACTTGGTGGACTGTTCTACCTACTAGAAATAACTCCTATGCAGATATTTTTGGTCTTTCCCTCTTTCCTATTGCAATTTGAGCTCTCGGGCTATCTTTTGCCTTTCTGTTGGCTCTTTCGACTCCCTCTTCAGCTGGTCGTTGAGTTTGTTTTCAAGTTTCGTGCCACATTTGAAAATCAACGAATATTTCATTACCCTGAATTTGACATCTACAAGGATATCATTGGTTTACTATTTCAACAATTTGAGTGGCCTTCTCGAGTCCTTGGTTCCATTGCTTCTTTGGTTTATTCGCTTGAACCATCTCTTTGAATTGGTCTCAAGAATTTTCTGCTTCTTTCCTTTGCTTAGAGCTTTCTTTAAACCTTTGAACCCGTTGAACCCATTGAACCATTTTGGTTCAAGGTTCAACGGTTCATCCTCTTTCTTAAAAGCCTTTGTTTTCTCTAAGTCTCTCAAGCTTTGAAATTCCTTTGGCTTTATCAAGCTTGCAGAGTCCATAAAAAATAGCCTAAGGAGTCTGTAGAAATCATCTTGAGGAGTCCATAGAAATCAGCCTAAGGAGTCCATAAAAATCAGCTTGAGGAGTCTGTAGAAATCAACCTAAGGAGTCCATAGAAATAATCCTACAGAGTCTGTAGAAATCAGCCTGAGGAGTCCATAGAAATTAGCCTGAGGAGTCTATAGAAACCAACTTGTGTAGTTCATAAAAATTAGCCTAAGGAGTCCATAGAAATAAGCCTAAAGAGTCCGTAGAAATAAGCCTGCAGAGTCCATAGAAATCAGCCTACAGGCCTTTGTTCATTCCTTCAGCTTTATATCTTTGGAACCCCCCGAAGGGAAGGTGTCCCTTCGGGCCTTGAGAAATGTCTATTTCTTGGTCACGAAGAGCCCCCCACAAGGTTACCTACCCTTTGGGGTCCTTTGAGCAGCCTTCTTCTTCAATTCCTTCAGACAAAATGTCTGAAGGAATTCTTTCAGACATTTTGTCTGAATGAAACCTTTCCTTTACCTTAGCCACTTTTCGTCGGGCCTTTGATCATTCCGTCGGACATTTTTCTGAAGGATTTGCCTTGTAAATTTTCACCATGGAAAATCTTTTCGAAGGATATTTTTTTTTTGCCTTTGGTTCACTGCCCTCTGCAAGGGCACTTGCCCTTTGGTTCACTACCCTTCACAAGGGCACTTTCCCTTCAGGCTACTACCCTCTGTATGGGCACTTGCCCTTTGGGCTTTGGGGGACTCCTTTGAATTGTTCGATTGAACTAACTGATTGAACCAACTTGGTTCAACGGTTCAATACTGTGTTTCGCTCGTTCAATAAACTGATTGAACCAACCGCTTCGAACCATTCATGTTGAACCTTTAAACCTTTGAACCCGTTGAACCTCTTTTTGGTTCAAGGTTTAACGGTTCAATGATTCAATCTTTTTTCTTTTCGTTAAGTCTTTTGAAGCCATCAAACTTGCCGTAGTGGTTTAACTTTGAACTTTTGCCGAAGCACTTAACTTTTTAAGTCTGTCGACGTCATTGAACCTTCTAGTCCCTTATCTTGAAAAAGCTTGAATAATGAAGAATTTGAATGATCATAACAATTTTTGAGAAGGGAAGAGAGAATTTTGGTCTGCAAGACCAAAATAGTTCATATGTTGTCCCAAAAATGAGTGACAGATTTTGGGAATAATAGTATGGACTACCCTAGACAAATGAAGCAATAAGAGCCTTCCACTTATCATCAACCTACTATCTCGATGGTGATGTTAGCACAATTCTATATACAAACTATTTTGAGCAAGTGAATCATCAAGAGTCATCTACATGTCATCATCTTGCTATCCTGATAGTGACATCATCATAATTCCATGTATAGACTATCACATACAAGTGGATCACTGAGATTCATCCACACATCATCATCCTGCTAACCCAAAACCAAAAGAAATAAAGTACAGTAAGCCACAACTCAGCTATGATCAGAATAGTGATACTCAGACATGTGTCTACTCAACCACATAAACAAATAAAAGACATAAATGCCCAACCTAAAAAAGTATAAAAGAGACATCTATCACATTATAATGACTAAGAATTCGAGAGCAGGCAAAAGAAGCATGGCAATAAAAGCCACAAAAGTTAGTGTTATGAAATTCAAATGAAAATAATAAATAATGAATGGAGTGAAAGCCATTATTTTCATTAATTCACATGTATTGGTAAATTAATACATTTAATTCTCATAGCTAACACATAAAAATCAATATAGTTTGAATTACCACATTCATTCTAATCACATTGCCTTCTAACTATCAAGTGAAAATTATGAATTCAGATCCCTATTGAAAAATGTGAATACAAAACTCCAATATAACTAATATTTTATAGGTTTTTTCATAACACAAACATTTTTAGACTAGATTTTCAATGGCTTCCTCAAATTGCATCCCAGTTCCTTATACATATTTAATTATAGGGTCGATTGAATACATTGATATAACATTTGATTCAATAGCTCTCAATCATGATTTGAAGCATCTACTAGTTTGAATGAGGTTGAAGCAATCAATCCATACAAGGATGAAAACCAATTTTCAATTTTCACACAAAGGTACAAATATAACTTGCTAGAAATAAAAATAGTTAGTCTCCATAACACAACTGTCAAACCAGAGATAATGCCCTAAATTGACATGTTGTTTGATTTATTTGTGAATGGTAAAATCTTTGGGAAAATATTACACTTAGGTTGAACAAAAATCCAACATTGTACATAAGTGGGAATGATTTTGAAAGGTATCATAGACTCCTTATCCCTGAAATGACCTATAAGAAGGATATGGTAAATTTATGGCTCCTTGCCAAAAACATAAGCCACGAATTGCAAGGGTGGGCTAACAACCCAAGTATTTTTGTAGTTTAAGGCCCTACTTCAGCTATCCCCATTATATGAGAATCGTCATCACCATACTAAATATAATATATGTTTTCTCAACCATTACTTACGTCAATGAGATATGAGTCCCACTGTTGGATATTATGTGAACATCCAATAAAATCATAGCTTTGGGGGAAATTATCAACTCTAATTTGATTCTCTCAATCAAAAATATAGGAATTCAACTAGATAGTAACTTTTATATGACGTCCTATATGGTAGTTGTTGTCACTACAACTATACATTCATCATATGAAGAAATCTGGAAACCATCTAAGGAATACCCAAAGAATAGAATTTGTGATAAATTTAGTGTTATCCATGTGCACAAGTTTAGAAAGCATATGAAAAGGTTGACTAATACCTTTTACCCTATTATATATCAATCCATATATGAGAATAACATTCCTAGGCTATTCGATCTTATATATTAAAACTATTCAAAATATAGGTGACTACTAGTTATATCTTGAGTGCACTATAGTTAGGATTAAAGGTACAAGGGCACAACCTTTGTACATACCCTAGATTGTGCCTGATAAATTGGCTAAGTAGGAAATTGTGGCTCAATTGGCTGACAATGTAGATGTTGAACTAAGAAGGGCTAAGCAAGCATCTATTCATCCAACCCCTATCAACATTGGTAGAATGTAATATACAAGTGGAAGAACTTCCAATCTATTAGAATAATGAGGAAAAATAATGGATTGAACTGGGCACCATTAATATATTGTGACCCCAAGAAAATTGTTAGAGAACATATCATGAAATATGACATGAAGGTGAAAATTAATTATGGGCACAAATCCTATAGTCATGATACTATTTTCATGAATGTAGAGGATGACACTGAGGTTTCTGTAAGAATGATTTAGGTAAATATTCCAATGATTGTAGCATAAAAGATCCAATATTATCCCACTATCACTAAGGATGATGCTAAAAGAATTAACAAATAACAATGGATTTATAGACCTATTGATGGACTTCCCCCTCATACAGAATTAGATATACAAGAGCAAGTTGGCCTATCTTTGGAAGTAGATATCAACAAAAGAGTGAAAACTCCTCCAAACTCCCTTGCATATATAGTTATTATTACTTCTCCTCCACACATAGTTAGTGAAGAGAGACCTACCAACCTTGCTACAATAATTGGAATATTTTCCATGTTACCACTACCTCCTCTAAACATAGCTCAACAAGTAAGTATTCATGTTTTCTTATCTCATGTTTCCATCATTTCTTATTTTAGTCCACCACCTATTATTAAAACACCACCAACAATAATGCCCCAACCTATTGCGTAACCTATCTTCACCACCCATAATTTTGCCAGTGGTCACTACTCCTCCCACTCCATTACCTTTTGCCATCACTATGGTTATTTCATCTATCATTCCACCTTTTATAGGGTCATATTCTATTGCTAATAAAATAATAATAACCTAAAAAAGTAATCCCAATACTCCCCCTATTTCACCTCAAAAGGTAGAGGTAGAAGAGAAACCAGTAGAAGTTCCCAAGGAAAGGGAAGATAAGAGAAAGGGTAGACTAAGGTCAGACCCTGTTGAGATTTATGATAGTGAAGAAGAAGACAAGAGATGGGGAACATATGAAGAATGGTTTCTCATATAGACACAGAGGAAAAAAAATCATTTGATGGGACAATTGAGTCATATAAAGAATATGAATGGATGATTAAAGGGAGTGTTGAGTCTAGAAGGACTGAAATATTAGGACAATATGAAGAGGTTGATGAAGGATATGTTAACTAAGTGGCCAAAAAATTATTATCAGATAAGGAAAGGGATATAGAAGAGGTTTTAGACTCAAAACTAAAGACTTCAATATAGGAGGCATCAGTAACCACACCTCTAAGCTCTCCAACTTAGGTTATTACAGTGATAGCTACAACAACTGGTAGCCCAACTATCTCTCCTCAAACTATAAGTTCACCCATTTTTCATTTTGGGATAACATCTTTACATTCTTTGGGATAAATGAATAAGCCTCAGGTAGTTATAATTCTATTTTTTTCTACTATATCCCAATTTTCTACTTTGGGTCCTATTACTATTATGACTACTACTGCAGTTACATATGCATCATGACATATTACTTGTATAATTTACTTAACACCCCATTAGCTTATTCATTATTTAGTTAAACCAGTTCTTAGTCCCTTAAGCCATTAAAGAGGGTAAATTTTGAAAACATGGTGTTCATTTCTATTTTTTATATACAATCCACCCCTCCTAGGTTGTCTGCACAATTGGGAATGACCATTGGTCCAGCTACACAAACAAACTCTCCTACTATTTTAGTGTACAGAGTATCAAGGAAGACTAAATACATAATTGATACACCATCCCAAAAATAAGTCACTAGATGGATGAAATTTATTCCCCATTTCCCTATAGTAGGTACATCTTCCCCCACATCTGTGCTTCCTCTCGGGTAATTACCTTCATCTATTCCTACAAAGAAAGAAGATCAATAGGTTACATTAAACAATCCTTCATGGATCAAACACCTACAATAGTAAGAATAAGGAAGGAAGGACCTAGTGATTACGAAAAAACCAACAGTTAAATTTAATTTTGATAGATAAACAAATACCTTGAGAAAGGTGAAAAGAAAAACTATGGTTGTAGAAGGACAACAGGTTGAGTTAAAATAGAGAGAAGACATATTCTCTATGACAAAGAGAAGAAAACTAAATCCCTCAGACCTGTATAGGTATATAAAAGATCCTTATAGTTTTGTGGATGCTATTGGAGGAGTGATAAAAGAGATAATCAAAAGCTTCGATCAACCTATACATAGGCCACCATAAAGGAACACTATTCAAGCTCCAAAAGAAATTGTAGATAATTTGTAAGGGAAGCTCAAAAGATATATGACAACATTAATTGAATAAGTTCTACTAAGACTACATCCTAACCTAAGTGGGGGGATATAATTCATTTGTTTAATAAGATAAAAGACATTGATTCCAAACTTCACTTTCTAAGCCAAACAACTAAAAATAAGGCTTATGGCCATTTAAATTTAATAACAACATCTGAGGTTGTATGGGGCCATAATTTTGTTATTTCTAAGAGGGACAACTTTCTTCAATGGTATCAATAAATATGAGCTCTAACATAATAATTTATAAATCAAGAAAGAGAGGCAATCTCTATTTTGATTGATATGAGAATCATTTAGGTAAGTAATCCCCTAGGGCAATTAGTGCCTAAGCCCATTTTTGAAAATATTTTTGAAGTAGTAGTTGATAGCTTATGAGCTGAGATTAAGGGAATAGTATAAAGGACCAATGATGAGATTATGTAGCCAGTGAATTTTATGAGAGATTGAATTATAGGAACTAAAACACTTTATGTGGAGGTGAAAGTTGCATTAAACACACATAAGAAGTTGATGGAAAAGTTTACATATTTGTTCAAGAGGCCTTTGCTTGATTTTGAGATTATCAACATTAAATCATAGGTGAACCACCCATTATATTTACTAATGGAAGCATCCAAACAATTATCTTCGGTAGCATGGGAAATACCCACACCTCTTTAGGGTTCTTAGGCTCAAAAATACACACTAGTGCAAACATAGACCATGCCTGTGTATGTGCCACCCCTAATTTTCACTGCTATAACTACATCGATGGTAATTTCAGGCATATCAATAGTTAGAGTACTTGTTCCAGTTATTACTCAAGTTATAATGATAGTTCCATCTATTTCAACTTCTACAGTTGTTATTCCATAGTTTTCTTCTTCCAATGGTGCCACATCAACACCCCTCTAATTATACACATGTATTTGTATGTTTCACTAAGTTAAAACGTTAAGTTCCTAATTTATTTTGCATGTATATATTGTATTTTAGTGAAATAACTCTATTTTTGGAAATCACCATTGTATATGCATGCTTTACATGAGATTTAACACACAATTCTATTTATAAAACATGTATTATTATACTTTGCTTGAGAGATGGGGCTTTCCCCATACCAAGATTATTTATATATATATATATATATATATATATATATATATATATATATATATATATGTATATATATATATATGTATATATATATATATATATATATATATATATGTATATATATATATATATATATATATATATAATCTGTGTGTCTGTGTGTGTATGTATGTATCTTCCTAATCCCAAAGGGAGAATAATTTTGGCTATTGAGATTAATAGGAAAGTCCTGCAATTGGACTCAGTGTGAAAATCTTGATTCTTCTCTAAATCTATGGATTGTGTAAGAAATGTTATCATTCTGGTATCTTAGTTTTATGTTTGTGCATGATTTGTATTTTTAATACAGTCATTCCTATTATGTTATTGCTGATTTGAATTGCCTTTTTTTATGTTAATCATAATCTCCCCTTATAAATGTGCTAACGTAATATTACAAAAGTGGAAACCTTTGATTATATATGCTTAAGTTTATTGTATTTATTATTTATTTGGACTTATAAATGTGCTTGATTGATGGTCTGATATTAATAACTTGTATCAAACATTGGTTTCTAATTATTCATCCAACCTTTACTTCAAGTGTTAGCTTTGAAAGGTTTAATTTTGCTTGACCTACAAGCCTCCCTTTTTTAATTTTATTTTGATCCTACCCACCTTAGGTTAGATGCATCATTTATCCATCAATCTCGATTAGGTTTAGATTCATCGATAATTGAACTCATCTATGGTAAACAAATTGCTTCACTCATTGTTATTCCACCAATAGATTATTTACAAAACCCAATACCTTACAACTCATGCCTTGGATTGAATTTCATTCATAGATCTTGAAACATTATAGGCTACATTGTAAAGTTTCTAGGGTATGCATAAAACCCACATGAACAATAACTTAATATAGCACTAAAAAGAGGGCCCAAACCTTTGCCTCTATTTATTTGAAAATTATCACTTAAATTTCATTGGAAGCACTCAAAAGATTAATAAGGTCTACCTTAGAAACTAACTTTCTATACCCACCTTTGGAAATCCATAAATAATTTAGGTCTAAAAAATGAGTTAAGAGAGGATCCTTGGCTCAATCATTCTCTCCAAGTAGACAACCTCATCTTCCATTATTCCCAATGGCCCAAGCTCTAACCTGGCTAACCAATTTTGTTGTCAACATTGCTAGGGTTGTGCATGATTTATCCAAAAACCTTGAAAATTAATTTCCTTCCTTTTCTCCCTTAGGAGGTAAGAATGTTGAAGAACACATAAAGGCCTTTAAGATTACCCTAGGAATATTGAATGTAACCCACAAAGACGTGGCATGCATACTTTTTCATTTCACATTACAAGATGTCACATATGACTGGTTTCCCAATATTCCAAAAGGATCACTTACATCTTGGGATCAATGTCAAAACACCTTTTTGGCATAATTTGTCCAAGTCAACATCACAAGTGTTGTTTACCAATACTTTGCAAGTATGAGAAGAGAACTAAATGAGCTAATCTGAGCCTTCAATGCTAGGTTCCAAAATATGTATACATGGTTGGAAACTACCTAAAAACCTATTAAGACTTTGGCCCTTTAAATGTAAAAGAATGCCCTGGACCCTATGACTATTATTTTTCTATACCGAGTTATCAATATTGATACATTGCCTTTGTTTTAAGATGAATCTATCAATGTGGATAAAAAATTGAATCCCAAGATGGAACTGTTAGTCCCACTTACTCTTGGTCTTGTTTTTATGGCTTTCAACCCAATCCCAAACATAAATTAAAATAACATGGACCAAAAATAAAACTACGTATACTCCCACATGCTTTTAAGTCATGATCCACCCAATCAACACCTTAGCTTCTTGAATAATTCTACACCTAGCCAACAAAACTAGAACCAGTCCCTGATACTAATCAACACTACCACTACACATGGTACCAATTTTGATCCCACAAAAATAAAATTGGAATATATTTAGAGGATGGTGCAAAAATTAAGCAATGATTTTATGAACATGTAGAAATACATGGGTAACACTGGAGGATAGAATGACAATCAGTGGTTTGGATTCTAAAGGTACAAAAAGCCTTTCAATAGGTCTAGAAATAACCCAGAGTAATATCCACCTAATAAGGTGCCATAAATAAATAGCATGTAAAAAACTCTTCCTAATTGGTGATGGGTTCATAACACAACACAACACGGTGACATGGATTGCATAGAGTTATACATTACCTTTGATATATTTTAGAAGGAGATGTACAGACAAGAAGGTTTTTTCAATATAATATAACCACCTTCCTCTACTGCTCCAGGACATCCCAACACAACAATGGTCTTTGAGACTTATGATCTTCCATTCCCAATAGAAGATGAAAATAACTAGAGAATAATAAAGATGAGATCCATGCATTTCAATAGTTCTATAAAAATAATTACAATCTAAGGAACAAGTAATCTATTACCAATTCAATGCCTCTGAACAATAATGCTACTATTCTTATAGATTATAGGGCCAATAATAATCCACCTCCTCTCAAGAAGGATGATCATATGCAGAGTGTGAAACCACAAAGCAAAGTTGAGTAAAATATTGTTGAGGACATGAAGAAGATTAAGGCTAATATCACCTTAAATGAACTGGCATAAGATCACTAAATAAAGGGATTTAATGCTCAAGGATTTGACAGTGAGATCCTCTACATCTAAAAAGTCTAAATCTATGTATGCAAATGTGATGGTATTTAAAGACAACCTTGAAGTACCACCATTTCTGATAACAGTCTAAATGTTCAAAAAGAATGTGCACAACTTCCTAGTTAACTTAGGTGCCTTGGCCAATGTGATGCTAACAACTATGTGTAATAGTTGGGTTTGACCCTAGATAATTCAAAAAGAGTGGTCCTAAAATGGGACAAGTTTTCTATAACATGCATTGCAGACCTTAAAAATGTACACATCCAGCTGGCATCAGAGCTACATGTATAACAATACACATACACATATTCTAGTTGTGGACATTCTAGAAGCTTATGGCCTATTGCTATGTCATGATTGGTCAAAGACATTGAATGAGTACATGGACACTGACTTCTCACATATGTGGTTTCCTTGAAAAAGAGTAGTAAATCATATTTGGGAGGATAAAGAACAAAAGCTGAAGTACTTGATCACTGAGTACAAGACCAAGAATGGGAAGGTTGACTTTGTATCTCCACATGTAAGAGTATACACATTTACTACCAATTAAGAGCTTCATGAACAATAATTTAAAGGTCCTTATTAATTATGGACTCTCCATTTTGATTGAGCTAGATTAAAATAATGTTCTAGTGTTGGCATATCCTTAATAGGCCCTAATGATAAGTAATACATGGCTACCTATGGGTTAAACTTTCTTGCACCAATAATAGGGCTAAGTATGAATCTCTAATCCTTGGTCTGTAATTTTTTATTAAGTATAACATCAATAAATTGTAAATCTTTGGTGATTTTAAGCTGATTTTTAACCAAACCAGAAAAAAATGTTAATGCAAGCTCACCTAATTGAATAATTATAAACACCAAGCATGGGCCCTAATTGAGTCCTTTGAGATGTTCAACATCAAGGCTATCCCAAGGGAACAAAATTAGATGGTAAATTCACTATCAATATCGACTGCTAACCTGGCATCACTCTAAAAATCCAAAATGTAGAAATTCTCTTTAGAGCTAGTTCCTTATCCCTCTATTCTAAACAATATTGACAAATTCCAAGTCTTTGAAGATAATCAAAATATTGTCCAATTCATGAGTAGTTATAGGACCTTTGAATCTTAGCTGATAGATGAGAAATGATTGGAACCCATGCATATTAAAGATCTGGGAGAGGATGGTGTTATACCATTGAAGGAAAACCACATCCCTCTAGGAATGATTTCCTTAGAATGAGCTTTTGATGTAGATCCACAAGCTCAAAAGCAAAAGCAGTCTAAAGCAACTAAATTCAATTTCATCAAATAGAATCTAGGAACTGAATAACATCCTCAATATGTGAATATCAGTTTGAGCTGTACTTTAGAAATTATATTCTAAGGAAAAATGCATTTACCATTGTTCCATACCCGACTGTCAAGCTCACGCTTGGTCAAAAGAAGTTGAGCGAGAAAAGAGGCAAGTGGATGGCCAAATTTCAGGAATTTGATCTTAAAATCAGGGCAGCCAAGATGGTGACAGGCCAAGGAATCATCCAGTTGATTATTGATATTGATCCATGCATCAATATTAAATAAATTAATGAGACTCAAGTAACTAGCAGTGTGTGGTACACTCAAATCATCCATTATTTGTTCACATGTACATGTCCCCATGAGATAAATAGAGATTATAGATGAGACCTCATGCTAAGATCATCTCATTATATGATCAAGAATAAATTCATATAAAAAAATAACTATGAAGGTATCTATTTAAGGTGTGTTTTACGAGAATTTTTGGACATCTTGGATAGTATGCATCATAATATTGGCAGTGAATGTCCCTTAGGTAATACATCAACTCAAATTTTTTTGAGGATGTGATATTAATATCCCACAATCAATATATGTATAACCATGCTATAACCTCCCATGAATACTAGGCATTTAAACTAAGAGAAGTGAATGTTACCATGCCTTTGCAACTAGTCATTGAGGGATGCCCCTTTGCCCAATGGGGCCTTGAAATTATTGGGATAATAAATCCAAATTCTTTATTAGGGCATAAATTTGTCTTAAAATCTACTAATTATTGCACCAGATGGACATAAGCTATGACAACAAATAACTTCAGAGCACTGCATGTCATCAAATTTCTAGAAGAGAACATATTAACCAGATTTGGTACCCCAATTTCTTTGGTTTGTGATAATGGTCCAACTTTTCAGTCTACTAAATTTATTAAGTGGGATTAGAAATCAGACTTAGACACATTATGTGACCTGAAAGAATTCTCATTTTTTTCATAAAGGTGAGAAATTGAAACATAAACATATAAAAAATAATCATTCACTAAGTTACATTAATGAACACAAGATGCACACTTCATGAATAGCCTGAAAATGAAAGAAAAATTATCTCTTTATTGCTTCAAAGGTGAGGCAATACAAATTTTGGAAGATTTTATGTAAAACCAAAGCATAATTTTCTCCTATTCTCTAAAAGGAGAACATACATATAGAAAAGGAAGAAAGGAGAGAGGAGACAAAATAGTCCTCAACTAAGAGAGGAGTCCCTTGTCTAGTCATCCTTCACTTCTACTTGAACTCAACTAACTAAAATTCAACTCAACCTTTAACTCCAACCAAATTAAAATGTAACATATTAGATTTTAAACATTATTTTTTGGAATATGGTGTAGTAGGAGAGGGAGAGAATTTTAAAAATTCAAAGGTTCTTGCATGCTTTGATTGCCTTCAGTCTTGAAAAGATTGATCATCTTTAGTTATCTCCTTTTGATCTTCAATTGAACTCCTCTTGATCTTCACTTAAATAATTTTGGTCTTGCATGCATATTTAAGTTTTAATTTAGTTACCTTTATTTCATCTTTTAGTTTTACTTGACTTATCTTGACATGTAACTTGGAGTTTGACTTGAGCTTCTTGACTTGCATGTTTCTTCTTCTTGTTTGCTTTATGACTTCTAAATTTATCGCAAATGGGGCATAGTAGGAGAGAATATTCTTAAATGTTGATGGATACTAATTTCAACCTTGAATTCATGTTTAAAACAAACACTTTAACCCTTTCTTGATCTCAAGTTAGCAAAGATCATGTGTTTGACTAGGCAAGGTTGTTGAATGCACCGTGTATTGATTAAACATGTGAATTATCTTCTTATTCAAGGGTGGCACAAAAGTGGGAGAGATTGGATATTGATGTTATTGAAAACTCTATGAAGTATAATTTATAAAATTTCATTAGTTGATGTACAATCACAACTCTCCATACTAGTCTCTCTTGGACATATCTATCTTCTATGGTTTTGGCAAGCTTCTTGAATGCACCATGAGAACCTCAAACTTGATAAATTTGATTTTTTTTAATACAAGAGTTTAAATATTATCTAAACATAATCACATATTAGAATAATTAAGCTTTTATGTGTTTGGTTATATTGTTATAACCAATATTGTTTTATTATTGCATGGGTTTTCTATTTTGTAATTCATGTCAACTCTTTGTTTCACCTACCTCTGTATTTGTAGGTGCTTGTTTCTTGCATATACATTAGGCCATCTATGTGTTGAATAGAAAAATGTATTATTTTGGGATTTCTTTATGTAATCTAATATGGTAGCAGAGCCAATGGTGGGTAAAGCTTGGGAGAGAAGCCTGTGAAGGAGGAGGTCTGGTTCAGGGAGGAAGCATGAGGTTTACACACACTCAGTGTGAAGACCATCTGGCAAGATAAAATCAAAAGAAGAAAAAATTATTTTTTTGTGCATCATTGCTTTGCTAGGCCGTACAAAGCCCAAAAATGTGGAAAATTAATTTTTTGCTTGTTTTAGTTGTTTCTTGGCTCTATAAAATTCTATTTCTTGAGAAAAGCTTGTAGGCACAAACAAAATTGAATTTGGCTGAGTATTTTGCTTGTAAATTGCATTTGAAGTTTATGGTTGGTTAATTTTATACGGATTGGGAAGGAGACTAGATTTTCATTCGGGCACTATTTTTGGTGTGTGAGGGCTCTAATTTTTTTTTAATTCTCTGAGAGAAGCTCATTGGATCTAACATCTGATTTGGCTAAGTAGTTTAAAGTTTTGCAGGTTGGCCAAGTAGCACTGGGCATTTTTGATTGGTTGATTTATTTCATGCAAGCTTTTATGCTAAGTTTTTTTCCATCCAATAAAAAATAAGGTGCTTTTTTTTTAAATTTGGGAAAATCAATTTATTTTTTCAAACTTTAGAAATTGATTTTTTACCAAAGGTTTTTCTTGGAAGAACATAATTAATTGTGTTGGGAGATAACTGTAAAGCCAAATCCAGTGAAAATTTCATCATTTTTTGGGTTTTGTATCTAGATGTTGACAGAGAAGGAATTTTTGAAATCAGAATTGTAAATCTCCTAATTTAATTTTTTTGTCCATTTTTTAGTGTTTTTAAAGATAGAAAGTTTAAAATCTCCCAAATAGTGTTAAGTTTTTTGCTAAAAACTGGAGGTATTGACCAATTTGTGATTTGAATTAGTGGGTAGGAGGAATTTTATGTAAAGTCATTATATTTTTTTATATTTTCCCTTTTTTGGAAAAACCAGGTCAAAATGGCTAGTTTACAACACCTCTTGTTGCTAGATTCACAAAAATTGATAGGCAAAAATTTTAGTTTGTGGAGTCACAAGGTTTTGACGATATGTGTATATTAAAATCTTGATCAAATAGTTCTCAATAAAGAGCAAATACCTGCCATTGGTTATGATGACTATGATAAACATTATCATGAGGATCTTATGTTGTTAAAATTATGTATAATCTAATCTTAGAGGTCAAAAATACAACCATTGTATCAGATTTGTGGACTAGTCTTACTTTTAAATACCATGCATCTGAAGTTGGTAGGGTATTGTATTTGAAGAATTTGTTATTTTCCACGAAGATGCAAGAAGGTGGCTCTATTTTTGAGTTTTTTTTGCAAATCAAGGACATCAGTGATCAGTTGAAGGCTGTGCAAAATCCTATGGATGAGTAAGATTTGATTTTTCTAGCTATACAAAATCTTCCACCTTCATTTGAGTCAATTGTGGAGTCCTTGCACATGATTTCTAAGACACAAACTTTTGACTTTGAAAAGTTATCCACATTGCTATTGCAGAAGGAGAGAAGGTAGGAACAATCAATCACGTCGAAATAAGAATTGACAGAGAGCGCAATCATTACATAAAATTTTAAGGGACAAGGAAGACAATATAGTTGTAATTCATCCAGTGATGAGGCCTTCAAAAGTGGTTAGAATAAATCATAGTGGAAATGCCACTATTATAAGAAACCTGGTCATTTCAAGAAAGATTATTGTAAGTGACAATATTATTTGACAAAGCAGTCACAATCTATAAATATGGTTGAAGAAGATGAACATAGTTCGGTGGAAAATTTTTCATATGTGGCATCACATAACCAATCATAATAGCTAAGAACATTGTACTTTGAATCAGGGGCTTCATGACACTACATGTTTCATAGAGACTGGTATGTAAATTTTGTTGAAGATACTAGTTGCAATGAAATAGTTTGCATAGGTGATGGTTGGGTTCATGATGTGAAAGGTTATGGAAATGTTAAAATTTCATTGAATTTTGTCATGTACACTTTTTAAAATGTTTAGTTTACCCCTGACATGAATATAAATCTTCTTTCCATTAGTGAAATAACTTTGAAACCTAACCTTTATGTGGAATTTAAAGGAAACAATTGCATGGTTCAGAGTCTCTGTGATAAGAAAGTCATTGCTTTATGGATTAGTTTTAAGGGTCTATGTAGACTGATTGATCCCAAAATAGGTAATGAGCATGCACTAGCAGTGGTGGATAACTCTAGTGAACTATGGCACAAGAGGTATGGTCACCTTGATTATGATCACTTACATACATTAGGTCAGACTAATATGGTGAATGGAATGGTTTCTATTTAAAATAGTCATAATGTATGTTCAGGATGTTAAATTGATAAGAATGTTGCAATTTCATTTGGCATTGATAATCAAGAGAAAACTCATATTGCATTAAATTTGGTACATATGGGTTTGTATGGTCCAATACAGACACCATCTATTTCTGGAGCTTTGTACTACTTGTTATTTATTGATGACTTTTCTTAGAAAATGTGGGTTTGTTTCCTACATAGAAAGTCAGAATGTTTATTTAACATTATTGCTTATAAAGCTATGATAGATAAATAGGGAGGCAAACAGGTAAAGGATATGAGATTGTTTAAAGGGCATAAGTTTATCTTTGGGAAACTTAAAGAATTTTGTAAGGAAGGAGGAATACACATGCAAAGTTCTTCACAACAGAATGAAATCATGGCAAGGCAAAACATGATAGTGATGGAGATGGCACAATGTATGGTGGATAGCCAAAAATACCATATCAGTATTGGGTAGAAGCTATCAACATTAAAGTGTTTATCTTGAATATAAGTCCCTATAAACTTGTGCAAAATGTAACATCGAAAGAAGCATGGTCAAGAAAAACACTGGATGTAAGTAATTTTTGTGTTTTTGGATCAACCGCTTCTATATTGGGAAAAGAATACATGTTTGTTGGATATTATGAACATAGGAATGCATATAAATTAATATGCATCTTTACATACACAATTTTGGTGATTAGGGATGTTCTTGTAGATGAGAAAGTACCATTCTTTTGTAATAATGGTAAATTTACTGAAAGTATTGTAGTGATTTCTACTGACAATGTTTCTAGAATAAGTTCTAGTAATAAAGTTGAACAAGGTTCAAAGATGGAAAAACTAGAGGAGTCAAGTTATAGTGATGATAAGAGTGTTTCTAAATCTTCACAATCAAATCAAGAAGACCAACACAAAAGGCCTAAATGGTACCATACCACTATGTAGGATGTTCGAAAGGATGAATTGTCTTATTTGAAGAAAGGGCAATCCTCAAGGTTAGGAAAAAAGGAAGTACAAGGTGAAGAGTAAGTTAATTTTGATTTTAATATTATTTCATAGGTATTGAAACCAATCACAAGTTCAAAGACCAAAGTCAAACCCAAATGGAAGTGTTTCATGAAGGTTGGTGAAAAAGGAAGGGGCATAAACAAAGAACACAACCGTGTTATGCACAAGAAATATCCCAAAATTCTAGAAGAATGGAGAGAAGTAGGCATTAAGTTGTCAAAATATCTTAAAATGAATATCCCTTAGGGGATATGTTATGTTATTTAGTCTTGATGTATATTCTAAATTTTTTGTCAAACTTGATCACTCTAACAAATAGGTAAAGCATGACACATACAAGATATGATAATAATTCAAGGTATAACAGAATCCAGTGAACCCAGTATTCAATACCATTTCCTATAATACTTGGTGGTTGCATCGACACATTACCCATCTATTCCGGTAAGATGGATTGGCAACAATATGGACATTTGGATACATCATTGCAGAGGCAACAATAATACACCCTGGTTGAGTTTTGTATAGACTTAATCATACTATTGTAGTAATGACTGAAATAATTGGTTTAGTCATTAAGAGAGGGTATTAGAATAATTAATATTTTATGTGTTTCTTTATATTTTTGTAACCAATATTATTTTATTATTGCATGGTTTTTTTATTTTGTTATTCCCGTCAACTCTTTGTTTCACTTACCTCTGTATTTATAGGTGCTTGTTTCTTGGCTATATATTAGGCTATGTATTTAATGAATATAAGAACATACTATTTTGAGATTTATTTATGTAATCAAATATCACCATGGTCTCATATACCTTAAAACAATTTTTTAGCTCTAAATTTCACTTACAACCTCCAAAAATGCCATTTTGTGCTCTTTAGGCCTAAAAAAAACCTGATTTGGATTAGGGGGTCTAAAATGAGTTCCAAGCCTTAAAAAAAATCCTCTTATTATAATTTTATATTTCTAAATGGATAGTTTTAAAATATTGAAAAATCTTTACCAAACTCCCAAACTAAAATTCACAAAAAAAAAACTTATTTGTTGCCCGCAGGGTAACATGGAGATGTTTTTTCTTTGATGTAAAATTATTTTAAATTGGTTTTAATTGAATGAGCATGGATTAATACCTATAAATAAATTATACACACTATAAAATCTTTTTATTCCATTTTAAGGATCTAAAACACTCATTCTAACTCCATTTGTGAGCAAATTAATGAGAAAACCCTGATTTACTTCATGAGCAGACCTGTGTTTTGAAATTTATCTCTCTTTAGGTATATTATATATATGAAATAACTTTTAAATATTAAAAAATATCAAAACATACTTCTATGTCAAATTTCAAGATATTTCATTCAATAAAACTCAAAATATGCACTTTTTGGTGTTTTTTAGCTTGCATAATTTCATTTCTGAATGGCTATAGGTTTGAGTTTTTCTATTTTTATGAGTTTTATGAGGCATAAATACCTAATTATTTTTGAATTAATACCTTTAATATCCACTCTAATAATTCCAACCGTTTGATATGCTCAAACAAACACTTAAACATCTCAAAAATTGCCTTTCTTACTATCTCTCTTGCTTGTTTGAAACCCTGCAACCTGTGCCTTTACCTTCATCCATTATTTAGATAAAAATTTTGATTTATAAATATTTATAAAGGTTATTTATTCCTGATAATATCTCACATAAATTTTATTTTACAACAAAGAACTCAAAAATGCTATCACATCTCCTAAAACCGAGCTATTGGGGTTTTATAACACTTTTCCTTTTTAACGATTGTTTAAAAAGTTAATCACCTATAGCCTAAAACCAATGTATGGAATATTTATGGAATAGGGGCCCTGATATTACCATTCAAACTAAATCTTCTTATCTTTCATTAAATGAATATTTGAAAATTACCTTTACTAGCTTACAACTAGTTAGTTTGAGGAATTAGACAAAGCTTCTGCCAAAATTTGAATCTGTGAGCAGTTCTCGAGCATGATTTTGGATTGATGAGAGTTTTATGATGTCTTATATAACCTAATAATTCTTAATTCCATTAATAGAGTCTTATTTAAAACTTGTACATAAGTAACCTTGACTAATGGTGGCAAAATTTATCAACATAAAACTGAATTACCACTTACCAAAGATATCACTTCCCAAGGTAAAGTAACTTTCAGAATAGGATCTATATAATCCATACCTATTTCCATTATTTTATACAATAAATATACCTCAGAGTGTGCCAATTATCATAGATAGGGTGACCTACGTTATTTAATCTGAAACTGGTGTGTGGGTGACTTTGTTGTAACTGGTCTATACACAAACTATTTAGTTGGCTAGGACTGTATTTGACATTCTAGCAGAAGATTGAAGAACCTGTATTTTGAAGCTTGTATAGTGTTTTGTTTATTATCTAAATTCATCTTGAACCAACTATTATCCTCATAAAAATAAGGTGACTCTGGTTCTTTAGGAATAACTATGGCTTAGGCTCAGATTTTGTGCACTCAAACAAATTATGTAGAAGATTTGTAATATTCCATATAATATCTTCATTTTGGAGAGTAATCAAGAGTTTCAATAGATTTGTCATTGCATTCACCACTCCTTGTCACATTATTCACATTTTTCCACCCATACATTTGTTAATCAATAGCCTTAGCATCACCTTCCAACACATTTTGTTGTTATATGTTATATAACTTGTGTTATTTGATACATCAAATCCTTTTCTCTTGCAGGATCAAGATACTTATCTAGTTGAACCTTCATGATTCTTTGATCTGGTGGCATTTCTAATGATGCAAATCTTTTCTCTACACATTATTGTCTTCTAGTTGATTTCATGAATGCATTCTCCCTAGTTGTAAATTTTTCATATTTATATTCCATACAAGATTTTATTTCCTATTTTTTTTTTAATATTATAGAATCGATTAAAAATATAAGCATCGATGATGAAAAAAATAGTTATAAAGTTCCCAAAAATATAAGTATCAAGATATAGGGCATCCCCCATCAAATCAAAACATACTAACTGATTATACAATATAAAAATTCCCCCTTATAGTGGCCCAATAACCAGTATCAATAGAAGTAAAATATATAAATCAACGAAAAAACTAGCCACCCCAAAGGTGGCATAAAAAGGCTTAAGCATCTTTCACTCTCCAACTAGTGGCACAATCCATTTCAAAACCATCCTTAGAATCCACACTATTAGGTCCCTTAATCAAATCTTTATCTCCAACAAGTCCCATCTGAAGCTGCATAGCATCCAGTTGTGGAGGATAATGGTCAACTTCTTTAGAAGGATTTTCATGTTGTTCATTCTTACATAATCTAGGACATCCTCCACATCCGTCGAGCTACCCCATTCTATAAGTTTCTCTAGTTTCTTAAAAAATACATTGACATTATCATCGATCATCTTCCACATAGTCTTCTGGGCCTCTTGATCCTGTATCATGGGTGTCAATTCCTGAGGAGAAGATGTTGTCACCATAGTCTTATCAAAAGATCCAGGGTGTAGGTTCAAGTCAAACGGGGTGAAGGATTCCTTGGATTATTTGATAATATAACTTCCTAGTCTATCATTTTACACATCCCTAAACATATTTTCATTAGTTGACAGCTAGCTATCAACCCCATTCTTATCAGAGTCGGTCGAGTTGATCTATTCCTGCACCCAATCGTTTGCTTGGTTAAAGTATGAGTCCTTTATATAATCCCATTCATGCTCAATAATTTTTATCTTAGTAGATGATTGATGATAGACTGCCTGATCTAGGTGGGATATGAGCTTGGGATATCCACCAGAGTCTAACAATTAATTAGAGGTAGCTTTGAGTAATCTAGTTCTGAGAAACTGTTCTAGCTGATTTTGTAGCACTTTCAACTGTAGGAAAATATGCAAAGAGACAAATGAAGAATTACTTCCACTGAGAAGTTAATAATCATCCTAGCCTTATGTTGGAATACCTCTAGGTTCATTTTCTTTCACAAAAACCATAAAATATTAGTTGAAAAAATAAGCTAAAATTTATGAAAGAAAGGGTAAACTTTTACTTTAGGACATGCATAACAAAAAGCAATGTTTAGCTAGCTAATTTCACATTCAAAGACCACATTCCAACACTTAAGACTGTTAGGTTGTGGAGCTAAAAGATTCACTGTTGCAAACAAGGAAGGTGGTTGCTAAGTGGCAGAGCAACCGACATCGATCTGATCAACCGACGTCAGTCATATACAGTGTCAGAGCAGCTGACATCGATCAGGAGTCGGCCAACATCGATCACCTCCAGGCAGACAGAGACCAACGTCGGTCCCCTGTGCGGTTCTGAAACTGTCAGTTACATGAACAGTTTGTTAATGAACCGAGTGTTTGCATGTTAAGAGCCAATTATAGACTTAAAGTTACGGATCTAATTATTGTAATTAGGTGTCTAATTATTGTTTGCATGAGATCTATATAATAGACTCATGGGCTATATTGTAATTTGTGCTAGAGAGTAAGAGAGCAAATATTAGCTCCTTCTGTGTGTAAAGAGACCATGGTGTGTTCCTCCTAGTGCCATAGTGCCAAGTGTGGGTGCTGGTTTGGAGAATCAAAAGGATTCTTCATGTAAGTAAGATCTTGGTCAGTAGGTGTGCAAGGCCACGTTTGGAGATCTACATGGTAAGTAAGATCATTGATCTATAGGTGTATGTGATAGGACCTAAGTTCCTTAAAGTTCTGACACAACTTGTCAAAATTAAGAGCACACATGATTACCATTGTATAAGCAACTTAAGATTGTGGAAATAATCAGAAGAACAAATAACTATCAATGAGAAAACACACAGAATATGAGAGGCAACACACAATTGTATTCAACTCATTACAAAGAAAATTACAATAAAGAGATCACACTCTTCTTCCACCTCTATGAGGCTTCCTCCTCAAGGGCTCCCAGTAATATTCCCACCTAAGTAATCTTCTCTCATAGGTCACAACACACAGCTAACACAAGCTATTGTTCACCTCATTGTACGTCCAATACAATGGAGTACGAATTGGTACTCCAAGTAGATCTCACCATGATCCTGCTCCTTGATGTATTGCTGTCACCTTGGATCCTGCTCCCCTGCCAATCTCCTTTTGACCCTCGCACAATACACACCCTTGCAGACCAACCTGATCTTACTTATCACATGTAGATCTCCACCATGATCCTGCAACACCCTGCATATCAAACCTGATCTTACATACATGAGGAATCCTACTTGATTCCACCATGGGAAGAACTCTCCAAGATCTACACTTGGGTTCTACAAGTTCTACATAGTTCTCCACTTAACAATACAACCCATGAGTCTATTATATAGATCTCATGCATACACTAATTTAGACAAGTGGCTCAAGACTCGAACTAGTCTTCATCATGCAAACTCTCCATTTACTTAACTAACTGTTCGTCAACAACAGTTTTAATCGCCACAGGCAACCGACGTCGGTCCCTGCCTTCCTAGAGGTGACTGACGCTGGCCGATCCCTGTCGATGCCAGTTTCCTTTTGCGCTTCCCCTTACTGACATCAGTTGTGGCCTGCTGACGCTGGTGACTGTCACGCTCAGAAACCTCCTTCTGTTTGCAACAAGGTGAAGCTTTTAGCTCCACACCCTAACAATCTCCCACTTGGAGATAAATAGTTGCACCTGTACCCATACTAGTACTCTGTCTAATCTGCATCCTGACTTGTATTCCTCTTCAAGCTCCCACATGAAGACTACCCACCACACCACCACACAATTGATTACCAAGCAACTTAACATGTAGAAATTAACCAGAATACACAAGCAACTAGAATTCAAAAATAACACAGAATATGAGAGATAATACACAACTTGTATTAAAACTCTTTCAGAAAGAAATATAAAAAAGAAGGCTACCACAGTTCTTCTTCCTTACAGACCTCTAGGGCTCCCACACCTCTAGGGCATAAACAGTAAATCTTCCCTCAAAGCTCTCTCTCTTAGGTCCCAACACAACTCAAACATAGAGTTGGTGTTCACCTCCAACCAGCTAGTATCCACTACTGCCAGTACACCTGTGCTCCACGCACTCCACAAGTACACAATCATACTTCAAGTAGTTCTCCCCTAAACCTGCAACAACCTGTAACTCAATTTGATCTTACTTATGGAAGGATCTTCCTTGCCTTCCTCTTTGCTCTCTTTTTGAGTACACACTGTACTCTAAGTAGATCCTGCCTGATCCTGCTCCCTGTTGTGTTGTTGTCCTATCTAATCTTGTACACCTGCAAATCAATCTGGTTCTGCACACCTGTGAACCTTAGACCTTACACACACATACACCTGTAGATCAATGATCTTACTTCCCCATGTAGATCTCCTAAATTAGCCATGCTCACCTGATGACCAAGATCATACATACATGAAGAACCCTGTTGATTCTCCAATCCAGCACCCACACTTGGTACTATGGCACTAGGAGGAAGACACCATGCTCTCTTCACTCTGAAGGAGCTTATATTTCTTCTCTCTTACTCTCTAGCACACTTTACAATACAACCAATGAGTCTCTTAAATAGATCTCATGCAAACAATAATTAGACACCTAATTACAATAATTAGATCCACAGCTTCTAGTCTAAATTTGGCTCTTGACATGCAAACACTTGGTTTGTTAACTAACTGCCCGTAACACTCGCAGCTTGAACCACATAGGTGATCGATGTCGGTCCCTATCTGCCTGGGGGTGCCGATGCTGGCTGATCTCTGACCGACGTCGATTGCCTTCTTGTCTAATCTTGCCGACGTCGGTTGGCCTGACCAACGTCAGCATCTGTGACACACAACAAACTCTCTGCAACCTCCTCCTATGTTTGCATCAGTGAAGCTATTAGCTCCATAACCTAACAATATGTGTGTGCGAGGTCAAGGTTTGCAAGTGTGCAGAACCAGGTTGATCTGTAGGTGGCAGCAGGATCAAGGTGACAGCAACACAATAGGGAGTAAGATCAGGCAGGATCTACTTAGAGTACGGTGTGTACTCATTTGGAGAGCAAAGAGGAAGGCAAGGTAGTTCATTCCATAAGAAAGATCATTTGAGTTGCAGGTTGTTGCAAGTTTAAGGGAGATCTACTTGGAGTACGATTGTGTACTTGAAGTGCGTGGAGCACTTGTGGAGTGCATGGAGCACTTGTGTACTGACAGTAGAGATATTGACTGGTTGACTGGCGGTGTTGTTACTGGCTAGTGGAGGTGAACACCAACTCTGTGTTTGAGTTGTGTGTTGGGACCGTAATTGAGAGAGAACTCTTGAAGGTGAATTATTGTACACTTGAGGTGTGGGAAACCTCTATAAGGTGAAGAAGAACTATGGCATCTTCTTGGTTGTAATTCTTTTCTGGAAGAGTATTAATACAATTGTGTATTGTCTCTCATATTCTGTGTTATTTCTAAATTCTAGTTACTTGTTACTTTTGGTTAATTTTGCATATTAAGTTGCTTGTACATGGTAATCAATGGTGCTTCCTTGGGTTCCTAACAGTTGGTATCAGAGCTAAGGTTGCAGGGAGCAGTTTTGTGTTTGGTTACAGGTCACTCTCAGGGGTTTCTGATTAAGTGGGAATATAGCAACGACAGAAGAAAGTATACTAAGAATGGAGGAATTCAAAGGCACGAATGGTCAATTACGGTCTTATGGAAAGAAAGAGCAGGTAAAGAAAGATTGTTGGTTGGTAGCAGATCAACATGAAGGAACTGAAGAAGCAGATGTTGCAGGTGTTGTTGCACATGATGCTCTAGGATGTTTCTTGGATAAAGTAGAATCTTGTTTTATAGATTCTGTTGCCTCTTTCCATGCAGCTCAAAATAGAGTATTTTTTCATGTTAAGGTCTTTGGAGACTTTGGAAAGATTTATTTAGGAGCTGGTGTGCCTTGCCAAAGAATTGGCAAAGGGGAAGTGAAGCTAAAATTGCAGGAGGCCAACACATGGGTGTTGAAGAAGGTCATGCAGGTCCCAGTCTTGAAGATGTGGCTAATTGCTTCAAAAAAGTTGGGTAATGAGAGATGCACAAGAAATCTCACAGTGGATGCACTTGAATTAGCATGTGGTAAAAAAGTAGTTACTCTTTATCTACTTGCATGTATTACTGATTCTTCTTCTGTTGCGAAGACGTGGCTTTGTAGGCTTGGTCACATGAGTAAGAAGGAGATGCATGTTCTTAAGCAGAAGATAGATGTGTTTGATAGACTTAAGAACTGGAAAGCCTTGGTGTTCCTGGAAGAGATGATGGATAGAGATCAGAAAATGGGACTGAGTAACTCTGAGCAGGGCGGTTTGGACAGGGTTTTGATCCATGGAGAGCTCATGGGTAAAAAGTCATCACTCACAGGCAAACACAGTTACCAGTGTCAGTTAAGGGGAACCAACGTTGAATAGATAGGTGCCAATGTCGATCATGTGCAGACTAGAACTGGTGGTGTCAAGTAGGGTGGCTACTGGCGTCGGTCATGTAATTGACATCGTTTGACCAGGTAAGACCGATGTCGATCAAAGAACTGACGTCGGTAGAAAGGATAGTCGCATGGGAACTGACATCGATCGAATGCAAATTGTGTGGTGACTGAGGTCGATCACTGTAATGGATTTTGGGTGGATAGCAAGCTGTCAAGGAGTCTCAAACACCCATATGGAGGATTGAAAGTAGTAAGCCTCAAATTCATTGTTCCTCTTCTTTATACTCATTACTTACTACAGAGCAAGAAGGATCCAGGAAACAGTGGGAGCATGGCATGGATTACGATGCAGAACCAAATGGGAGAATTGGTAGGGTTGCCAGCTGAAAGAAATCACTGAGAGACGAATGGATACCTTAGTTAAAGAATAGAGAGAATGGACATGTGAGATGGAAGGCCAGGTCATATGGTCTTGAGAAAGTTGCAGAACAGTGGTACAGGTTTGATAGGTGGATGACAAAGTAGGGCTTTAGTCAATGTCATTGTAACCATTGTGTTTGTCTTACCAGGTGGATGATGGTCACGACATTATCCTATTACTGTATGTGGAGGATGAGCTTGGTGTAGGTTTAGACATACAGGGTTTTGCTAAGCTAAGGGTAAGGTTAGTTCAGTGGCATATCATGAGGAATTTGGAGCGGCAAAATTCTTTGGCATGAGTGTGTTCTAGAGACATGGAAGATCACAGGTTGATTTTGTCTCCAGATGATTGTGTGATACCGGTTAGCACACCAATGGTTGGACAGTTCACAGAATAGGGTCCTAATTCACATGATAAGGTTAAGTACATGCGTATTGGACTTGGGTTTGCCCACGCAGTGGGAGCTGTCAGAAAGTTTGGAGCCGATCCAGGAAAGAAGCACTAGAGTGCAATTCAATGGATTCTCAGGTATCTGAGAGGGACCAGCAGCAGGTGCACATGCTATGTAGGGTTAAGTTATTTTCTACATGTGTTTGTAGATGCGAATGGGGCAGGTTACTTGGATGACACGAGGTTCACCACAGGGGTTGTGGTGGTTGGTCTTCAAGGTTGAGCTTGAAGAGGGATACAAGCCAAGAAATAGATTAGACAGTGTATAGGTACAGGTATAGTGCAGATGTTTATCTCCAAGTGGGAGATTGTTAGGTTGTGGAGCTAAAAGCTTCACTGTTGCAAATAGGGAAGGAGGTTGTTGAGTGGCAGAGTAACTGACGTTAGTGTGATCAACTGATGTCGGTCATATACAGTGTCAGAGCAACCGACATCAGTCAGGATTCGGCCGACATCGGTCACCTCTAGGTAGATAGGGACCAATGTCGGTCGCCTGTGTGGTTTCAGAATTGTCAGTTGCACGAACAATTTGTTAACGAACTGAGTGTTTGCATGTTAAGAGCCAATTATAGACTTGAAGCTGCGGATCTAATTATTGTAATTAGGTGTCTAATTATTGTTTGCATGAGATCTATATAATAGACTCATGGGCTATATTGTAATTTGTGCTAGAGAGTAAGAGAGCAAATATTAGCTCCTTCTGTGTGTGAAAAGAGCATGGTGTGTTCCTCTTAGTTCCACAGTGCCAAGTGTGGGTGCTAGTTTGGAGAATCAGAAAGATTCTTCATGTATGTAGGATCTTGGTCAACAGGTGTGCAAGGCTCTACATGGTAAGTAAGATCATTGATCTACAGGTGTATGTGTGTGCGAGGTCAAGGTTTGTAGTTGTGCAAAACTAGGTTGATCTGCAGGTGGCAGTAGGATCAAGTTGACAGCAACACAACAGAGAGCAAGATCAGGCAGGATCTACTTGGAGTACGGTGTGTACTCATTTGGAGAGCAAAGAGGAAGGCAAGGTAGTTCATTCCATAAGAAAGATCATTTGAGTTGCAGGTTGTTGCAAGTTTAAGGGAGATCTACTTGGAGTACGATTGTGTACTTGGAGTGCGTGGAGCACTTGTGGAGTGCATGGAGCACTTGTGGAGTGCATGGAGCACTTGTGTACTGGCAGTAGAGATATTGATTGGTTGACTGGCGGTGTTGTTACTGGCTAGTGGAGGTGAACACCAACTCTGTGTTTGAGTTGTGTGTCAGGACTGTAATTGAGAGAGAACTCTTGAAGGTGAATTACTGTACACTTGAGGTGTGGGAAGCTTCTGTAAGGTGAAGAAAAACTGTGGCATCTTCTTGGTTGTAATTCTTTTCTGGAAGAGTATTAATACAATTGTGTATTGTCTCTCATATTCTATGTTATTTCTAAATTCTAGTTACTTGTTACTTCTGGTTTAATTTTGCATATTAAGTTGCTTGTACATGGTAATCAATGGTGCTTCCTTGGGTTCCTAACAGTTGGTATCAGAGCTAAGGTTGCAGGGAGCAGTTTTGTGTTTGGTTACAGGTCACTCTCAAGGGTTTTTGATTAAGTGGGAATATAGCAACGACAGAAGAAAGTATACTAAGAATGGAGGAATTCAAAGGCACGAATGGTCAATTACGGTCTTATGGAAAAAAAGAGCAGGTAAAGAAAGATTGTTGGTTGGTAGTAGATCAACATGAAGGAACTGAAGAAGCAGATGTTGCAGGTGTTGTTGCACATGATGCTCTAGGATGTTTCTTGGATAAATTAGAATCTTGTTTTATAGATTCTGTTGCCTCTTTCCATTCAGCGTAAAATAGAGTATTTTTTCATGTTAAGGTCTTTGGAGACTTTGGAAAGATTTATTTAGGAGCTGGTGTGCCTTGCCAAAGAATTGACAAAGGGGAAGTGAAGCTGAAATTGCAGGAGGCCAACACATGGGTGTTCAAGAAGGTCATGCAGGTCCCAGTCTTGAAGATGTGGCTAATTGCTTCAAAAAAGTTGGGTGATGAGAGATGCACAAGAACTCTCATAGCGGATGCACTTGAATTACCATGTGGTAAAAAAGCAGGTACTCTTTATCTACTTGCTTGTATTATTGATTCTTCTTCTGTTGTGAAGACGTGGCTTTGTAGGCTTGGTCACATGAGTAAGAAGGAGATGCATGTTCTTAAGCAGAAGATAGATGTGTTTGATAGACTTAAGAACTGGAAAGCCTTGGTGTTCCTAGAGGAGATGATGGACAGAGATCAACAAATGGGACTGAGTAACTCTGAGCAGGGTGGTTTGGACAGGGTTTTGATCCATGGAGAGCTCGTGGGTAAAAAGTCATCACTCACAGGCGAACACAGTTACCAGTGTCAGTCAAGGGGAATCGACGTTGAATATATAGGTGCCAATGTCGGTCATGTGCAGACCAAAATTGGTGGTGTCAAGTAGGGTGGCTACCGGTGTCAGTCATGTAATTGACATCGTTTGACCAGGTAAGACCGATGTCGGTCAAAGAACTGACGTCGGTAGAAAGGACAATCACATGGGAACTGACGTCGGTCGGATGCAAATTGTGTGGTGACTGAGGTCGATCACTGTAATGGATTTTGGGTGGATAGCAAGCTGTCAAGGAGTCTCAAATGCCCATATGGAGGATTGAAAGTAGTAAGTAAGCCTCAAATTTGTTGTTCCTCTTCTTTATACTCATTGCTTACTACAGAACAAGAAGGATCCAGGAAACAGTGGGAGCATGGCATGGATTAGGATGCAGAACCAAATGGGAGAATTGGTAGGGTTGCCAGCTGAAAGAAATCACTGAGAGACGAATGGATACCTTAGTTAATGAATAGAGAAAATGGACATGTGAGATGGAAGGCCAGGTCATATGGTCTTGAGAAAGTTGTAGAATAGTGGTACAGGTTTGACAGGTGGATGACAAAGTAGGGCTTTAGTCAATGTCAGTGTAACCATTGTGTTTGTCTTACCAGGTGGATGATGGTCACGACATTATCCTATTACTGTATGTGGAGGATGAGCTTGGTGCAGGTTTAGACATACAGGGTTTTGCTAAGCTAAGGGTAAGGTTAGTTCAGTGGCATGTCATGAGGAATTTGGAGCAGCAAAATTCTTTGGCATGAGTGTGTTCTAGAGACATGGAAGATCACAGGTTGATTTTGTCTCCAGATGATTGTGTGATACCGGTTAGCACGCCAATGGTTGGATAGTTCACAGAACGGGGTCCTAATTCACATGATAAGGTTAAGTACATGCGTACTGGACTTGGGTTTGCCCACGCAATGGGAGCTGTGAGAAAGTTTGGAGCTGATCCAGGAAAGAAGCACTAGAGTGCAATTCAATGGATTCTCAGGTATCTGAGAGGGACCAGCAGCAGGTGCACATGATATGTAGGGTTAAGTTATTTTCTACGTGTGTTTGTAGATGCGAATGGGGCAAGTTACTTGGATGACAGGAGGTTCACCACAGGGGTTGTGGTGGTTGGTCTTCAAGGTTGAGCTTGAAGAGGGATACAAGCCAAGAAATAGATTAGACGGTGTATAGGTACAGGTATAGTGCAAATGTTTATCTCCAAGTGGGAGATTGTTAGGTTGTGGAGCTAAAAGCTTCACTGTTGTAAATAGGGAAGGAGGTTGCTGAGTGGCAGAGCAATCGACGTTAGTGTGATCAACTGATGTCGGTCATATACAGTGTCAGAACAACCGACATCGGTCAGGATTCGGCCAACATCGGTCACCTCCAGTAGATAGGGACCAATGTCGGTCGCCTGTGTGGTTTCAAAATTGTCAGTTGCACGAACAATTTGTTAACGAACTAAGTGTTTGCATGTTAAGAGCCAATTATAGACTTGAAGCTATGGATCTAATTATTGTAATTAGGTGTCTAATTATTGTTTGCATGAGATCTATGTAATAGACTCATGGGCTATATTGTAATTTGTGCTAGAGAGTAAGAGAGCAAATATTAGCTCCTTCTGTGTGTGAAGAGAGCATGGTGTGTTCCTCTTAGTTCCACAGTGCCAAGTGTGGGTGCTAGTTTGGAGAATCAGAAAGATTCTTCATGTATGTAGGATCTTGGTCAACAGGTGTGCAAGGCCACATTTGGAGATCTACATGGTAAGTAAGATCATTGATCTACAGGTGTATGTGTGTGCGAGGTCAAGGTTTGTAGTTGTACAGAACTAGGTTGATTTGCAGGTGGCAGCAGGATCAAGGTGACAATAACACAACAGGGAGCAAGATCAGGCAGGATCTACTTGGAGTACGGTGTGTACTCATTTGGAGAGCAAAGAGGAAGGCAAGGTAGTTCATTCCATAAGAAAGATCATTTGAGTTGCAGGTTGTTGCAAGTTTAAGGGAGATCTACTTGGAGTATGATTGTGTACTTGGAGTGCGTGGAACACTTGTGGAGTGCATGGAGCACTTGTGTACTGGCAGTAGAGATATTGACTGGTTGACTGGCGGTGTTGTTACTGGCTAGTGGAGGTGAACACCAACTCTGTGTTTGAGTTGTGTGTTGGGACTGTAATTGAGAGAGAACTCTTGAAGGTGAATTACTGTACACTTGAGGTGTGGGAAGCCTCTGTAAGGTGAAGAAGAATTGTGTCATCTTCTTGGTTGTAATTCTTTTCTGGAAGAGTATTAATACAATTGTGTATTGTCTCTCATATTCTGTGTTATTTTTAAATTCTAGTTACTTGTTACTTCTGGTTTAATTTTGCATATTAAGTTGCTTGTACATGGTAATCAATGGTGCTTCCTTGGGTTCCTAACAGTTGGTATCAGAGCTAAGGTTGCAGGGAGCAGTTATGTGTTTGGTTATAGGTCACTCTCAGGGGTTTTTGATTAAGTGGGAATATAGCAACGACAAAAGAAAGTATACTAAGAATGGAGGAATTCAAAGGCACGAATGGTCAATTACGGTCTAACGAAAAGAAAGAGCAGGTAAAGAAAGATTGTTGGTTGGTAGCAGATCAACATGAAGGAACTGAAGAAGCAGATGTTGCAGGTGTTGTTGCACATGATGCTCTAGGATGTTTCTTGGATAAAGTAGAATCTTGTTTTATAGATTTTGTTGCCTCTTTCCATGCATCTCAAAATAGAGTATTTTTTCATGTTAAGGTCTTTGGAGACTTTGGAAAGATTTATTTAGGAGCTGGTGTGCCTTGCCAAAGAATTGGCAAAGGGGAAGTGAAGCTGAAATTGCAGGAGGCCAACACATGGGTGTTCAAGAAGGTCATGCAGGTCCCAGTCTTGAAGATGTGGCTAATTGCTTCAAAAAAGTTGGGTGATGAGAGATGCACAAGAACTCTCATAGCGGATGCACTTGAATTACCATGTGGTAAAAAAGCAGGTACTCTTTATCTACTTGCTTGTATTACTGATTCTTCTTCTGTTGCGAAGATGTGGCTTTGTAGGCTTGGTCACATGAGTAAGAAGGAGATGCATGTTCTTAAGCAGAAGATAGATGTGTTTGATAGACTTAAGAACTGGAAAGCCTTGGTGTTCCTGGAGGAGATGATGGACAGAGATCAGCAAATGGGACTGAGTAACTCTGAGCAGGGTGGTTTGGATAGGGTTTTGATCCATGGAGAGCTCGTGGGTAAAAAGTCATCACTCACAGGTGAACACAGTTACCAGTGTCGGTCAAGGGGAACCGACGTTGAATAGATAGGTGCCAATGTCGGTCATGTGCAGACCAGAACTGGTGGTGTTAAGTAGGGTGGCTACCGGCATCGGTCATGTAATCGATGTCGTTTGACCAGGAAAGACCGATGTAGGTCAAAGAACTGACGTCGACAGAAAGGACAGTCGCATGGGAACTGACATCGGTCGGATGCAAATTGTGTGGTGACTGAGGTCGATCACTGTAATAGATTTTGGGTGGATAGCAAGCTGTCAAGGAGTCTCAAATGCCCATATGGAGGATTGAAAGTAGTAAGTAAGCCTCAAATTCGTTGTTCCTCTTCTTTATACTCATTGCTTACTACAGAGCAAGAAGGATCCAGGAAACAGTGGGAGCATGGCATGGATTAGGATGCAGAACCAAATGGGAGTTTTGGTAGGGTTGCCAGCTAAAAGAAATCACTAAGAGACGAATGGATACCTTAGTTAAAGAATAGAGAGAATGGACACGTGAGATGGAAGGCCAGGTCATATGGTCTTGAGAAAGTTGCAGAACAGTGGTACAGGTTTGACAGGTGGATGACAAAGTAGGGCTTTAGTCAATGTCAGTGTAACCATTGTGTTTGTCTTACCAAGTAGATGATGGTCACGACATTATCCTATTACTGTATGTGGAGGATGAGCTTGGTGCAGGTTTAGACATACAGGGTTTTGCTAAGCTAAGGGTAAGGTTAGTTCAGTGGCATGTCATGAGGAATTTGGAGCAGCAAAATTCTTTGGCATGAGTGTGTTCTAGAGACATGGAAGATCACAGGTTGATTTTGTCTCCAGATGATTGTGTGATACCGGTTAGCACGCCAATGGTTGGACAGTTCACAGAATAGGGTCCTAATTCACATGATAAGGTTAAGTACATGCGTACTGGACTTGGGTTTGCCCACGCAGTGGGAGCTGTCATAAAGTTTGGAGCCGATCCAGGAAAGAAGCACTAGAGTGCAATTCAATGGATTCTCAGGTATCTGAGAGGGACCAGCAGCAGGTGCACATGCTATGTAGGGTTAAGTTATTTTCTACATGTGTTTGTAGATACGAATGGGGCAGGTTACTTGGATGACAGGAGGTTCACCACAGGGGTTGTGGTGGTTGGTCTTCAAGGTTGAGCTTGAAGAGGGATACAAGCCAAGAAATAGATTAGACGGTGTATAGGTACAGGTATAGTGCAGATGTTTATCTCCAAGTGGGAGATTGTTAGGTTGTGGAGCTAAAAGCTTCACTGTTGCAAATAGGGAAGGAGGTTGTTGAGTGGTAGAGCAACCGACTTTAGTGTGATCAACTGATGTCGGTCAAATAAAGTGTCAGAGCAACCGACATCGGTCAGGATTCGGCTGACATCGGTCACCTCCAGGTAGATAGGGACCAATGTTGGTCGCCTGTGTGGTTTCAGAATTGTCAGTTGCACGAACAATTTGTTAACGAACTGAGTGTTTGCATGTTAAGAGCCAATTATAGACTTGAAGCTGTGGATCTAATTATTGTAATTAGATGTCTAATTATTGTTTGAATGAGATCTATATAATAGACTCATGGGCTATATTGTAATTTGTGCTAGAGAGTAAGAGAGCAAATATTAGCTCCTTCTGTGTGTGAAAAGAGCATGGTGTGTTCCTCTTAGTTCCACAGTGCCAAGTGTGGGTGCTAGTTTGGAGAATCAAAAAGATTCTTCATGTATGTAGGATCTTGGTCAACAGGTGTGCAAGGCCACATTTGGAGATCTACATGGTAAGTAATATCATTGATCTATAGGTGTATGTGTGTGCGAGGTCAAGGTTTGTAGTTGTGCAGAACTAGGTTGATCTGTAGGTGGCAGCAGGATCAAGGTGACAGCAACACAACAGGGAGCAAGATCAGGCAGGATCTACTTGGAGTACGGTGTGTACTCATTTGGAGAGCAAAGAGGAAGGCAAGGTAGTTCCTTCCATAAGAAAGATCATTTGAGTTGCAAGTACTATTGTCTACTTGGAGTACGATTGTGTACTTGGAGTGCGTGGAGCACTTATGGAGTGCATGGAGCACTTATGGAGTGCGTGGAGCACTTGTGTACTGGAAGTAGAGATACTGACTGGTTGACTGGCGGTGTTGTTACTGGCTGGTGGAGGTGAACACCAACTCTGTGTTTGAGTTGTGTGTTGGGACCATAATTGAGAGAGAACTCTTGAAGGTGAATTTCTGTACACTTGAGGTGTGGGAAGCCTCTTTAAGGTGAAGAAGAACTGTGGCATCTTCTTGGTTGTAATTCTTTTCTGGAAGAGTATTAATACAATTGTGTATTATCTCTCATATTTTGTGTTATTTTTGAATTCTAGTTACTTGTTACTTCTTGTTTAATTCTGCATATTAAGTTGCTTGTACATGGTAATCAATGATGCTTCCTTGGGTTCCTAACAAAGACAGCTTTTCCAAAGCTTAGCCGCATATGGGAAAGAGAGAAAAACATGCTCAATAGTTTCAACTTCACTACAAAAACAACAAAAAGGCTAAGGAAGTCCACAATTACTCAAGACAGAACCAACAACCAACTTTTTATACATTAACAACCAACAAAAATAGGATTTTTTAGGTTCAAGGCAAGAGGCCCAAATGACAATCAAATCTAAAAGACCAGGCAATCAGAGGATCATACATAGACCAAATATAGTTAAAGTTGAGATAGGGGACATTTGAAAAGGAAAGCTTTTTATATAGCATTTGAGTGGAGAACTCAAATAAAGGGGGGTCTTTAATCCACTTCACACTGTCCAAGAAATCACCCTCCTCTTCCATAAAGACCACATTATTCTTCCCTTTTAATGATTTTTGGAGAAGAGTAAATGTTCTACGTTGTGTGGTAGGAGTTTGAAAATTGGCTCTAAATTTTGACTAAAAAACCCATCTCACATGAGAATAGAGGTCCTTAGAATCCCTCAACCCCTTAGTATACCATTTAAAGGCAGAGCAGCCCCTGGTGAGGGCAAGTAGTCTCCTATTGACAAAAATTTCCATCGTAAGGATCTATACCCCTAAAAAAATGTCCTAAACCAGTTGAAAATGTGTTTATCTATGATGAGGGGTTTAATTACATCGCAAGCTAACCAACTAGAAGCAAATATAGGTTAACCAACCACTTTAATAGGAAAGGGACCAATGAGAAGATCTATAATATTTAAACCTTTCTAGAATGGTTTCCCTTTGGGAAAGCCTCTCAAAATATTATTTATGACCAGAACCTTCCAGGGTTCATCACCTTTGAACACTCTGATGATCCACTTTAATGCCAGTGTTATACCCTGAAGCCTAAGATATTTTAACCCCAGGCCCCCAATGTTTTTATTTTTTGAGCAGAATTGCCATGAGACTACATGTCTTTCCTTTCTTCCTTTCCCATCAGACCATTAGAAATATCTTATGATCATGTGGAACATGTTAATCTAAAACTTACCAAAGAGACAACAATAGGAATAATAGATACTATATGAAGAAAGGACCTTCTAACAAAATTGAATCCTCCCAGGTAAGGAAAGTAAGTGTCCCTACCACTTTGCAATTTTCTTGTTGATTTTATAAAAAATCCATTCCCACATGAGTTTGAATGAAGGTGTGAGAGCGAAGGGAATGCCCAAGTATATGACCATTTCATCCAGGCCTTTCCAAGTCTAACCAAATTTTGACAACCAATTTGGAGGGTGTTATTTCCATCCCAACATATGTGATTTATGAATTGCCACTTTGGATCTAGAGGTAGAGAAATATATATCTAGTCTAGCCACCACCTGTATCAAGTGAGAAAACAAGGTAGTGTCACAAAAAAATAGGACATCAATAAGGACATCATTTTTTGGTAGAAAAAATCCTTTGAATTGAGGTCCTATATCAAAGAATCTGAGAAGCTAATGTAACACTTTGGTAGCCAAAACAAAGAGTGAAGGAGCAGGAGGGCATCCTTATCTAATGGAGCATTAAAGAACCAGGGATTCTATCAATTCCCCATCGACTTTAATGGAAACTGAAATGTATTTGAAGATAACATTAATCATTCTATGGAACCTATCCTAAAAACCAAAGGATCGAAGCATTCTCTTAATGAAAGGCCACTCAATTCTGTTGTATGTTTTTTTAAATTTGAGCAAAATTATTCTTGCATCATGATCAGAGTCCCTAGACCAGTTTATCCCTTCCCAACTGGTCCCAACTGGTAATCAAGTTATCCAAGATGAATCTACCTTCAACAAAGCTAGTTTGAGTTTTTGAGACAATAGTGGGCAACAAAGAGGAGAGTCTATTTGCTAAAATCTTTGCCAAAATATTTTAAGAGACATTGAGGAGGGTAATTGGTCTCTAGTTTTTAACTAAAGATAGTTTACCATACTTAGGGATGATTTTAATTACCCCTCTATTGATGTTTGGGCCAAGGGTGCCAGCATCAATGGCCTCATTAAAAACCTCCAGATAGTCTTTGACCAACCATTCCTTATTGGCTTTGTAGAATTCAATAGGGAAACCATCCATCCCTAGTGCTTTATCATCTTTGAGCGAGTCAATATTGGTTCTTATTTCATCTAATGAAATATAGGCATCAAGAAAACTAATCTATATTTGTGTCACCTTTTTTGGAATGCAAGCATCACATATCACCCTATTCTATTCAATGAGGTCACTAGAACCATCAACAAGGAAAAGACTGGAGTAAAATTCAAAGGATGTTTATTTTATGCTAGAGGCATCCTTCATAATCTAGACATTCACCTCGATGCCATTAATCTTGCTTCTTGTGTGTTTGTCTTTCAAAAATCTGAAGAAAAACTTGGAACCTCTATCCCCTAGCTTTAGCCAAGTTAGACTAGAGCGGATCTGTGCCCCCCTATAAATATAATTCTAAGACTATTGACTTTATGTTTTAAGAGGTTAAGCTCTTCAATCAATTTCCCATTAGCCAGATTAAGTTGTAAGTAGCTTTCATCATGCATAAGCTTTTCTTGAGTGTCCCTTGCAATTTTCTTCTACCTTTTAGCTTTAATTTGACCATAGGTTCTAGAAAAGTTTTTGGAGATTTCCATACAAGAATTCCACTGATCAATTTTAGAGCTGGAGCTACAGGAAAATTTCCCAATGTTCTAGGATGACTGAAGACCCTCCAAACACACATGGCCATCTAGGTGGGACACATTAAATTTATAGTCTTTTGAAGGATAGGGTATCTTTATTCTCCTCACAATTCTATGAGAATGCCATTTCAATGAGATGATGGTCGGATATTGTAAAAGGGAGAACTGTCACCTATTTCTTATGCTTTTCTAAAACTAGACAATCTTTAGTATGATGTCATCCTGCAACCCTACAATATACACAATACATTTGTATTTTTGGATTAGTTAAGTAGTTTAATGTAAAGTGATTATATTTATCACACTGATAACACTAAATTGATTAATGAGCTTACTAGTTGTCATTATTTATACCTCCCTGGTATCCACCATGATATCCTCCCTTGTATCCTCCTTGGTGTTTTTGAAAACCCCAACCTTGAGATTGTTTGCCCTCAAATCCTCCTAAACTCATGTTGGCATTGTATCCACCATAATATTATTGGTGTGATGATAGAACCCAATTGGATGTTGATGTTGAGGATTTTTAGTGTTCTATAATGATTGATACTGATACTACAAATTTGATGGTGTCTATCCAACTAGAACCTAGGGTTGATATTGAGGTGATGAAGGAATGCACCTTGGACCACCATGTTTTGCACTATCCACTTCAACCTCCAGTTCTAGAATTCCATGCTTTGTAGTAAGTATTTATTATACTGCAACTATAAAAACATTCTTGGTGATAGTTTATTTTAATTCCTGCAGAGCACAACAAATTTTATCATCATGATTATTCAAATTACAAAAATTATAATACAATTTATGTGGTTTTTGAATGTACTGCTATACTAAATGACACTTCAAGGTTGTATGTCCTACTACTTTGCATATGTCATAGAATTCAGTTTTGATTTTAGGATATTCATTCTTATGATGTCATTCCTTACCACACTCCATACACCATAAACCTAACTTTGGATTATTTATCTCATAAATATCATCCATATTTTTAATCAAATAATCTATTTTTGTCTTAATTTTAGAGCTAACTAATGGAGCATCACCATAATCCTCAATATGTTTTACTCAAAGTGTAACTGCTTGGGCATTAGCCTTAGTCATAAACTATGATTATGCAATGGAAAATCTAATTATTGATCACAACCCTTTCATAAACCAAGCAACCTTATTTGTCTTCCATTATAAAATATATCGTGTTCATTATATCTGAAGATATGTGATTGTATCCCCATATCGATTCTCCACTTCGATGCTGAATCTCATTAAGATCTTGAATATTCTAACTTAAACACTTTTTCATCTTGAATTCTAAGATTAAATGATCTTTAAATTATTAAATAACTAGGGAATTAACATCCTTTTTATAAATGAACTCTAGAGCTCGACTTGTTAAGGCTCTTATAAGTTCACACTTCTTCATATCTTCAATGATCATTCCCTTAACCCGCCATTTCATATCACACTTTAATAAATACTATTCAAGGTCAGAAGAACCATTGTATAGATTTAAATCAATAAACATTCCTATGTTGAATGTCATGTTTGGTGAACTTGTAATTGCTACTATGGTTTTCTATGCATTAGTTTTAACAATTGTCTTAAAACTAGTTTTTGAAGTGAACTCAATCTCTTCTAACTTCTTGTCTATTGATTTCTTAATTTTTATACTAAGTTTACCAATTTTTTTATGTAAATGATTAAACCTAATTTCCATCTATCCCTTCCTCTACACTTTGATTTTTTTTCTCTAATGATAAAGTGAGCTTGAGGTATGTGTACTCTTGAAATGAATGATTTATATCTTCAACTTCTTCTATTTATGATCTTGAACATGCGATACTTCTATGATTATGCATAAATTCCTCTAGTGATTATTCCTTCCTAAGTCTAAATAATAAATTTATTTTTAATTTTGATCTACCCCTATATTATGACTTCTCTATTGCTAATATACTTTCCTTTCTCTCCTTGTTTTGTTCCATCTCATCTCTATCCCAATTTTTGTCTTCTTATTTCATGGGCCCTTCCATTTTTTGTATACTATTCATATTCTCTAATTTATGTAACTTGTATAGCCCCTCTTTGGGATCCCTTCTCTTTGACATCCTCTACTTTACTCCTACTCATATTCATATTCAACTTAGATTTATCTAGTTTATTCCATCTTCTTTGTTGTCACAGCTCTCTTTCAAATTCTAGAATTTTCTTCTCACTTTGCTTATCTATGTTCTCCATATTCTGGGTTTAGGATTAATTTCCTCTACTTATCTCTACATCGTTCACTTCTATATCACATACACCCCCATAATGCCCAAAGTGACTACTCCATATTGGTAGGGGTAGGCACCTTGACCTTTTCAACAACAAACATCTTGATCAAAGTAGGTAGTTGCTGAAGGAACTTTCCTCAAGATTCCTCTCATAAATAAGTCCTATGAAAATTCAAAAGCCAAGTATCCTAGTATAATTTTTTTTGTGATGTAATCATTTATGGTATTCTTGATCCAATGATCTACCACATGGGTCCAGTTAGTATCTAGAGTTCACAAGAAATCTAAATTTTCTTTCTATAAAATCTATCCTTCTTGGCTGAAAACAATAATACTCCAATCTGGATAACCATGCAACTAATAATCTAGGTAATTCGCACCAAAATATTTCATAAATTTCTCTTAATATATGCTTCTGAATAACTTCTTTCATAGCCTTCTTGATTATTTTTGCTTCTTCTTCCATGAAGTTGTATATTATTTCATCTACCCATATTTATAAATCTCTTTGCCTTAGCATCCATCTCAGCATATTTCAAACATAATTTCTATACTCACTACACCATTATTAGTAGAAGTTCTTGGAAAACCCATCAGAACAAGCAAATATAGGGATAATCATGTGATAAATGATAAAATAATACAACAAAACTACATTTAAGATTGAACTTATCCATTAATTAACTAAAACATTAATAGAGATGTATGAATAGGCTTATTATATATGGAACATTTGATATAATCTATATAACTAACATATTTAGAAAACAAAGCATCACTATGCACAAAATAACCATAAAATACATATAAGGAAACCAATTCAAAACTATATATTAATCTCTATCTTATCAGAACCATTTCACAATATAACTGAGTGCTATATATAGAGTTTTACAAAGTGTTGTTGCTTCATATTCCATCCTTTCACTACACCCAAAGGAAAGACTCTTCCCATTATGTAGATTATTTCTATGCTTACAAGAGCCAAATATATACAAAAGACAAAATTATTGCAAGTCACACCTGTGTCCACCAATTACACTCTGTGATATTGTATCCCTATTCTACTCCCAAAATTCCCCAACCTAAATTCCTTCATCATAATTCTTCGATGACTTATTTAAATATAAATGTTAACTTCTTTTCCTTCATTGATATCTTTCTCTTCCTCTATAATAAGAGATTTTTCTATGATCATCTTTTCCATCCTCTGGATTTTGTGGATCATAAGGCTACCAACTTTTTAAATTGGTAGTATACTCCTTCTTCCATTTCGAATTTTCTCATGCTTGTGAGCAAGATTCATGTAGATTCCCTATTGGTGATAAAAATAACATCTAAATGTTATATTTTCATAGACCATACTTCTACTGCATGTCAAATAAATAAAAATTAGTATTATTATTTCTATTAATCCTTTACTTAGATCAATCTCCACATAGATGTGAGCAAATGTAAAAAGACCCTGCTGAGTTTGATCAGTATCATATTTTAAAAATCTACCAAAAGCATTCCCAATGTCAGTGATTACTATCAAATACCAAAAAGGAAGAGGAATATTTGGAACCTAAACACAAACATGCATTTTGGATACCACCATATTGTTAGGATCAAATTCTAGAAACCAACGGATACTAAAGAGTCTCGCTCTTCCCTAGAACCATGGTCCCTCTTCAAATATTTTCTTATAATCTTCATGATTAGAAAATTGTACTACAAAGAATCTTTTAGATCATAAGATAATCTCACACTATTTGGACTAGTATGTATAAACCACTGATGTAGCTCTTTAGGACAAGGCCAAAAACCATTAAAGAAACATATTATTGACTCAAATTTTTAGCTTTGGATACTTTACCTCCATAGTTGGCACAACATTAAATTTTTCCATAATATATGAACTTATTTTGTCAATAGGGAGCACTGATTAGGTGGGTGCCTTGGAATATGTTATATCCTTGTAAGGAAATGGATTTGAAGAAAAATATCTTTCATCTCCCATAGCTCCACCATGTAAATGAAGGCCCCCCAAAAAGAGTGAATCTTTATAGATGTTATAAATATTTAGTTGTACAGAGTCCACTAGTTGTTTACCCTCATAGGAAAGGCATTATTTTTCCATAAGGATAGCCACTTTGTGCTAAATCAAATATTTGAGCATGGAAATAGTATACAAATATTTTTTTTATAAGTGCAATGGTCTGCCCCTCAATAGTCTTCACCAATATTTGAAATTTATTGACACCACTAATATCAGCTTAGAGAAGACCAATTGATCCATGGAAACATCTGGTTTTATTTCCAAACCAATCCTTGCAAAATATTTTTGTTCTAGCATATCATCAAACAATTTATATGATTTCTCATTTCTCATTGCATCCAAAAGAACCCATGATAGCCAAGGAAATTTAAGGTCTGAGTAATGGTCAATAAACCATCTATTTATTGTAGTGGTTTATAAACCTCCAAATCCCCTTCATGATGCACAATCAAGAAATAATCTAGAGATCCAAAGCTAAAATCTCATTGAAACATTTTTTCAAACATTTTGTACTCATTCTGGGGAACCATCCTATAAATATCTTCTCTTATCGATAACTTGTCACCTGAAATTCCTTCCATGGACCCATGAGGATCTGATTTAGAATCAAATCACTTAGAGGTTTTGGGGGAAAATCTCAATAGGATTTTCCATATGAAAAACCCCATCACTACCATTATTGGTGTTGATGAAGTTGCCTTCTTATAACAAACATGCACTAAAAATATTGAACCATTTTTTCATCTCCTTGGAGGCTTAGAAGATGGGACACAATAACCTTGTCAGAGTCATCTATTGTGGTATTGACTATGTAGCCCTTTTTTGACAAGCACTTTAGTAGCCACAATTCCATGAAACTCTTGGAATAACTATAACATATTATCATGTATTGACCTACTGCACTATCAGTTAACAATCCTTGAGAAGAATAAGGATATAATTGGCCATGTAACCCTTGCTTGGCAAACTGAGGTAAACTACATTGTGTTTGACTAAATTTTAGTTTGATGCTCCATTCCATACCTGAGTCAAAACATCCCCAAAAACAATAATTTTTTGACATCTCAATCTTCCCTTGCATCTTCACAGATCTACCTTCAATTTTTTTCTATATTCTATTACATATGGAGGAGTTGTGTTGAAGAGATTTGTATTTCTTTAATTTGTGACTATTTTTGGTGTTTATAATACATTCTCATTGCATTTAGCATGCTAGAGAAACTCATTTTGTACATTTATTTCACTTAGATCAAACACGTTGAGCTCAATATCACATTCCATGCAAATCTATAGAATTTGAATGAGTAAAAATGGTCTAGTAGGAAGGGAAATGGGCTTTTTAGCTCATCTAGCATACTTTGAGGACTAATTTTTGCATTTTTAGTAACTTATGGTAAACCATTAACTATTATAACTAGCTACATATTAGATCTTAGTTTTTTGAGATGATGATATTTTTTCACCTTGCCATTTTTTTGACATTTGCGTAGTTGTTGAGTTAATCCCTTTCACTTGAGAATTTTATTGTGTTTTTTCTAAACTTACCACATTAACACTTTTTGAGATATTAAGTTTTTTTGTATTCATTCCCTAATTAGCATTATGGGGCAGCCGAGGGGAAGGGCGTGGTCTACTATTAATGTTTCTTAGTTGTTTGAGTATGCTATGCATCTAGTGTTTGTTATTGTATACTATGCAGATGCATAGGCTAGTATAAAAATTTAAAATATTAATTCTGAACCATATTTGTTGGTATTAAAATTTTGAACATCATCTCAAAGTCATCTTTGTTGGTATCAAATTTTTTAACATCATCTCTGAGCCATCTTTGGTGGTATCAAAATTTAGAACATCATCTCTAAGCCAACATTCATAGGTGGTATCAAAATTTATAACAGATTTTGAGAAACCCTCTTTGGTGTATTTTGCCCATACATTCTAGGAAGATGGAACATGTTCTCTTATTTACATAGCCAAATTCATGGAAGATAATTTTGATTCATTCATTTGGAAGATTCATAAAATTTATCAGTCATCTACAAGTAACTTGATTCATTAATGTTTTTTTATCTATCATTGTACATGTGTACCTCATCAAGCCTTATTTTTGTGACCTATACTTATGAGCTTAAGAATTCTTCTCTCTTACCACATCACCTAGGTTGATCTTAAGGGGGTTTTTTGTTGTGTTTTATGTTCACACTTTTGTAAAGTCCACCTTAATTAGTGTTGTTACCAAGGTATGATTTAATATGTGCACAAATTTATTTAATACACATTTAATGTTGGTAGTTATCCTCACATGTGTGAGAAGCTTAGATGTAATTTTTGAAATGATCCCACATTTCACTCCACCAATAGAAATCTCTAACTCGCCTCTTTATTTTCTTATATAAGGACCATTTATATACTTGTGGAAGTAATGGAGCTTAGAGTCATCTCCTCAACTAGTGAAGATGTAGTCTTTTAGAGAGTTTTATTTTGGTGCAACTATTGTTGGTTGCACATAACCATTGTATATTAATTTATTAATTAATAAAGTATATTTTTATTGCTGACTCTCTCTTGTCTAAGTATTATTGTGTTCATTGCGAAGTTTTTTTGGGCCCTCCTCATTTCAAATATTATATCAAATCTATTTTAATTTAATATCATTTATATGTCATTGCATTAAGAGAAACATCTACTAAAGTTACTAACATATCATGCCATAATGCCAATATACTTGCCTCTTCACAAAATACAACTAAATGTCTTAAGTTCATCATTGCAATCTATGTTACTACATTGCATTGAGACATTTTATTAAGTAGTAACATGCCTTGTGTATGTTTCCAATTTTTTCATACATATAAATTAGGTGTATGAAACTAAAACATGTTATAAATGTCAAATTTTGATGATGATTTGATGGATGTTAATACAATTATGTAGCAAACATGAAATATTTAAGATACATACGTTGTAATGCAATTTTGATTAAAATATGTGGCAATATAGAGAAAGAATGCGAGTGCAACATTCATACATTGTTATATTAAACATAATGATCACAAGGTATATAAATCATGGATATATTAAGAATTCCATTTTTATTACATGCATTTATTATTTTAGATCTATTATTTTGGCATAGGTCGGGAGTATTCTAGGAAAAAATTGAAGTAGTTAAGGTAGGGGTATAAATTAAAACATGCAATTAGACTTATACATGCGCCCTAAAAATAGCTTAAAATAAATAAAATATAAGAGTTTGGGATCTTACCCGTGGTGCCATGGTTATAAATTTTTAAACAAGTATTATTCAACTCGTATGAGAATAATAAGCAAGAAAGTGGGTTTAAGACCCTTGCAAGAAAATAGATGAATTATAATGCCAATTCGATAACTATGATATGTAAGTTTCAATTATTGTATAACGAATGTGAATGCATGAGAGAAACATCTAGTAAATTGACTAACATATCAATTCATAATTCTAAGACGATTGAATCTTCATAAAAGATAAATAAATGCCCCAAGTACATCATTGCAATACACTTTACCATGTTCCATTGAATCATTATGTCATGTATTTCATGCACCCTATGTATGCTACCAAAAAATTTATACATATTTATTAGTGTAAATAAAACCAATTTTTTATTATAAATTTTGTTAGTGTATGTTCCATAGCTATTCATTAGTTCAAATAATTGAAGAGTATCCTTGTAAAAACCATTTTATTCACATTACTATCATTGAAGTCCATGTGAGCACATCTTATTAATTAATTTTTTCAAACAATTTATATTCTTTTTGTATGCTACCGCATTTTGCATATATGTCTATCATGATATTTACAACAATGTATGAAAAATATATTCTTTTGATTATGTTTTGATAAACGTACATATCCTTATGTAGTAACCTTGAAATATTTAAGATACATATGTTATAATACAATCTTAGTTTTCAAATTTTGATAGCCTAGAGAAGAAACATGAGTTGGACAAATTAATGAAATGATTGCATAATACTTAAAGCATGTATATAACAAGTATGAAATTTATCATTACTTCAACATGTTCCCTCAAAATGATTTTGGTCCAATAAAAATATTCCCCAATAAAACTTTCACTAACAAAACTTCTACAATACAAAGTCCTAACAAAAAACACTAAAAATCTAATAAAACACATGCTTTTCCTCTTCACATGTTTTTCCTCTTTTATCAAATTGAATCCCTTTTATATCAAATCCTCTCCCTCCTTGGTTATTTTTTATCTAGAATGTTGTTTCTCTTCTGTCAAATTGAATCCCTTCTATATCAAATCCTCTCCCTCCTTGGTTATTTTTATCTTCTAGATGCTCCTCCTTTTTCATTTTACTTAGGAGGGGGTTTTTGAATAAAAGAGGGCCCAAACATTTTATAATTTTTTAAATTTAAAAAAATATTGAAAAGGGCAAAAAAGTTGAAAATATTTTGACATTTTTATGGACATCAAAAATTTGACATCCATTTATGTACGTTAAAATTTCAATGCGTTCTATTTTTCACATCTTTTATTGACATCAAAATTTTGATGTAAATTGGCCTCCCTTTCAGATGTTCGCATGATAATCAGAATAGACACCATGTTACTACTTGTTCTTCTCAGGCTTCTTCAGGTTGTTAGAGGCTTTGGAAAAAGAAGGAGGGCCCTTCTGATGATGAGTATTTCTTGTGCAACCATGATGTGTTATTTGTACAACATTTAGATCCTTCCTCTCCTCTCTCTTATGACCCTTGGTTTCTTCTCATGAGAAGGTGGTGGTGGAGGATATTCTAAATCTGAGGGGAAGTTGTCATCTCAACCTTCATCTCTCGATGATTGTAAACATGGAAAGTTGGTTGCTAGGTTTTTGGAGGATCAGTTGGCATCTCCAAGGTTCCATAACCCAGCCCCTTATTGTTCCAATGGTGTGAAAATAAAAGCTAATTTGGGCATGTCAAAAAAATGTAGTGGCTGAAAGATTGAGATAGGAAGCTAAAGAACTAATTGGATACGGATGGCAGAGGAGGTTAGAGGAATTCTCTTCTAGGAAAAGGCTAATTCCTTTTTGCAGTTGATCTTGTTCCTCTTTATTTCTTAGGTATGTCGATTTTATTTGAGCTTGATGTGTCATGTAGAGTTTTTTCTGGGGTGGTCCCCATTTTCCTTTGTATGTTCTCTTCCTTGTTAATTAATTTTAACATTTTTTTAACTAGTCTTCAATTATCGAGGTGCTTTTTCCTCTTTGGTTCTCTCTAGTTAGGCCTTTTGGTCACTGTGGAGATTGAATGGTTCTTTGTTGATATTATGTTCTTTAGAAACTGGGGCTCTTTTTATGTCCCATCATTAGTTTGAATCTTTGATTTATATACAAACTCTCCTCTTGACGGTTCATAACTCTACTTAAAAATGTTTATTTATATAAAAATAATCAATATTAATTAAAAAAATTGATATTTTTTGAAATAACTTGAAATCTACATTAAAATAATTATAATTTTTTTATAAAACATTTTAATGAAAAATTTATCTTCCATAAACATAAAAAAATTTATAAAAAAATAACTAATACCAAATGTATCCTTATCTAACATAGGCTCTTCTAATTCTATTGGATTAAAACATTATTTCCTAATTTTTTTAATGAAACCATCAATTTCATTTATGTCAATCTTTATTATCTTCCTTACTATTATTTCTTTCTCCAAATACAAATGTTGTTTCATATTGTCTGGAAGTTCATATTTAAGTTAAACAACCATTATTTAAATGAGGCATATTATTTTCTTAAAATTCAATCATTTTCAAAAAAAAATTAAAAGCTATATTATTATCTAGGATTGTGTAAATAGTATTTCCATGAAGAAAAATTACACAACATTGTAGAGGGTATATTGACTATAACATGAGTATAAGGTTTCCTTAACATGAATACAATGTTTCTTAAACAATATATTGGAAGTTAATTTTTATTTATTATGGAATGGAACTAATACTTTTAATCCTAAAATTAAATTTAATAATTTTTTTTAATCAATAATATTATTTATTTATCAAAAAAATTTATAATCACATTAAACTTTTTAAAATCTTATTTCTCTATGTCATATTAAACAAATGTTTTATTATATATTAAATTTTAAATTATTATTTAAATTAGTTTATATTTAAATTAAATAATTATTATTTAATATTATTTGAATGAGGCACATTATTTTCTTGAAATTCAACCATTTTCAAAAATTGAAAGGTATATTACTATGGAATTGTATAAATAGTATTTTTATAAAGAAAAATTAAACATCATTATAAAGTAAAACGTATATCAACTATAATATGAGTATAAGGTTTTCCAAGCAATATATTGTAACTCAATTATTTTGACATGAAATAAAACTAATTAATCTAATTTTTTTGTCCTAAAATTAATTTTAATTTAATTGTGCCAATAACATCCTTTAATTTTCAAAACTTCTTATAATTACATTTAAATTTTCCTAAATTTGTTTTCTCTATATCATATTTTTGAATAATTTTTTTATTAAATATACTAAACCCTAAACAATTATTCACACGTACTCTTTTTTTTAAAAAAAAAGGAGTAAAAACTTTATTCAATCCCAAAAAAGTTCAGTACAAAGAAAATACCAACCAAACCAGCAATCACACAAAAACTTGAGACTGAGCCCACATTACTCGCTCTTACCTTTCCTATCTTCCGACAGGATTCTCTCTAGATTATGTCTAATATCTAACGGAAACTGTGCCTCTTTGACCACATGCCTCCCAACTGTCCCTTTCGAAGCCCATCTAGCCAAACAATTCGCTGCCCTGTTCCATTCTCTCGGGACATGAGCAAAAATCACCGAATCCGTAAGCTGACTAATTTGTAAAATCTGTTGAACAACCAAGGATAACTGCCAATTCACATCATTAATTTACTGTTCTTGGATCAAGTTGATTAGAATTAGTGAATCGGCTTCACATATCACTTTACGCCAGCCAATCTCATAAGCTCTTCTCAAAGCATGCAAAATGGCAAGTCCCTCCATCCTATTGACCGTCTGTTCTCCCTTATGCTCTGAGAAAATGAAGATAATAGCACTCGAAGCATCTCTAGCCAGCCCTCCTATACCAGCTGGACCCGGATTTCCTCTGGAGGAGCCATCCATGTTAATCTTCAAAAAATTGGCCAGAGGAGGCGTCCACTTCCCACTTCTCTAAACTTTCTGCTTCGCTCCCTCGCCCCTCCTAACACACGCCAAACTTGGAAAAAGCCTACTTATCCCCAATCTTTCCACCACCTCAGCATCGCTCCTGGTCATGGGCAAAGCGACCTCACACTTGGCCTCCACTGATTCCTGAATCATCCTGTTGATTCTACTCCAGACCTGCGAAGCTTCCAGCCTAACATCATTGAAAATTCTCCTATTACGCTCTAACTAGACCTAACACATCAAGAAGATGGGGCTTGCATACCATACCTCTTGCAGGAAATGTGCAGCAGGGGTCGGGCGGTTTAAATGCTGCCAAAAATTGACCAAAGAAAAAGCGCAGACTCCCTTGCATCACCACACCTCCCACTAGGCGTTCCAAAGTCGCCCAGTGAACTGACAATTGAAGAAAATATGAGATGAAATCTCCTCTTCCTCGCCACACAAAATGCAGCAGGATGGTCCGATAAAGCCTCTTTTACGCAAGTTTTCCCACGTCAGACAACGGTTCCATGCCAATGTCCAAGCAAAGCAATTACACTTCAGCCACGAGAACTTGCTCCAAGTCCACTTCCACCAGGTAACCTCCCTTCTCCAAAATTTTGCACCACCAGCTCCTAGTACCCTGCGGAGACTGAGTATTTCCCTTTGGGGTGTGGAAACCAGGCAAGTTGGTCAGCCCCTCTAAGGGCACAGCAGTTGCGCCCAACCAAAATCCCCTTCAGCTCCTCACACTCCACCTCCATATCCCTGATAGGCCAAACCTCTGGACTCTTCCATCTAGCTTTCATAAGCTGATCTTGACGAGAGAAAATTTTGAAATCACTCACCTTATACCAGCCGGCCTCACAAAATCTCTGAGAGAGAGCCTGAAGATGAGGGTACTGCAGCGTGATGGGGGGAAAACCATCCCACAAATCATGCAAAAACTGTGCTTCCACCCCGCTTTTACAAATCCAGAACAACCCTCTTTTTATCAGAGAAACCACTTTCTTAAGCGTGTCCCATATCACCGAACCACTCCCCGTCAAACAATATCGAGGTATGTCCTTTTGTGAGTTCCCTAGAAAGTATTTATGTGCCAAAACCTTGGCCCACACCTGGTCTTGCTCGGTACACCATCTGCAATACAGCTTGGCCGTCAGGACCGTACCAGCCATCAAGGATTGTCTAAGACCCAGGCTGCCCAATCTCTTCGGGTTGCAAACAACTTCCCATCGGACTAGACTCCATTTTGTCGAGGACAATTTCCTCGCCCATAAAAACTGTCTAGCCAAAGAGTCCAAATCCTTCACAAAGCTAACTGGCACCACCTGTAGCATGCACCTATATAGGGGGATAACTTGGACCACTGACTGAATCAATTGTACTCAACCTACAAAAGATAACCATCTGTGTGTCCAGTGATTCACCTTGGCTCTAAATTTATTCAGGATAACCTGCCAAGACTCCTTGGACTATCTCCCCGTGGTGACAGGGATACCAAGATACATAACCAGAAGATTGCCAATTTGAAACCGAAGAACATCAGCCACTCTCCTTTGAATAGCCAAAGGCGTATTACAGAAGACTATGGATGATTTTTCCTCATTAATGACCTGCCCTAAGGCCACGAGATAAGCGTCCAGGCATCTTTGGATACTATTCGCCTCTCTAATGGTTGCTGCTCCCATCATGGCCACATCGTCCACAAACTGGAGGTGAGAAAGAATACGTAGTCCGCCTCCCCATCTCCATCCAAGAGTCTCCCCCTCCCTCATGTATTCTCTGATCCGGCGGCCTAATCCCTCAGCCAAGAGAATAAATAAATATGGGGATAGCGGATCCCCCTGTCGTAAGCCCCTGGTAGCCCCAAACAAATTCGTGTGTTCACCCTTCACTAGGATAGAGAATGAGGTCGAGGTTACACAGCTCATGACCCACTCAATCCATTCCCTCTCAAAGCCAAAAGCCTGCAAATTTTTTTGAAGAAAGGACCACTACACCCTATCATATGCCTTAGACATGTCCAATTTAATGAACATTGCCTTTTCCCTAGACTTGGACATCAAATGAACAGCCTCTGTAGCCTAGACAATACCATCCATAATCTACCTACCCTCCACAAAGCCGCTCTGCTCCTCTGCAACCAGCTCCTTCAGGGACTTCTTTAATCTTTCAGCAATCAGCTTCTAAAGAATTTTGTAAATAACATTACAGAGGGAGATGGGCCAAAATTCGCTGAGGCAGTCCACTCCCTCCCCCTTCAGAACGAGGGCTAAGAAAGTAAAATTCAAAGCCGCAACATCTGCTTATTGGCCTGTGACTCCTGAACCACCGCTAATAAGTCATCCTTTATAATCTCCCAAAATTCTTGATAAAACTCAATCAAAAACCCATCCGGTCCAGGAGCCTTACCTTTCTTCATTAAGAATACGATCTTCTTCAGTTTCTCCATCAAAACTAGGTGCCTCAAAGTTTCCTTCATCTCTTGAGAAATAATAGACGGAATACAGGAGAGTATCAAGTCCTCCGTGGCCTCATCCCTCTGCCCTTCTTCCCAAAAGAGGGCACTAAAATATTATTCAGCCTCATTGCAGATATCTCTAGTTGAAGAGACAATCTCACCTCTATCAGTGACAAGAGAAATAAGCACATTATTGTGATGCCTGGCTTTGATCGAATTGAAGAAGAAGGTAGTATTCCTATCCCCTTCTTGTAACCAATCAATCCTGGCCTTCTGTTTCTAGAAAATTTCCTCTCTCAGCTCCCACTCCTCCAGGGTCTTGACCGCCTTCCCTTCTTCCTTCAACAAAGCCTCGATCATGCCCTCTTCTCTGATCAGTCTAGTAATAATATTTAACTCCTCATGCGCCCTCTTTCTTTCCTGAAAGATATTCCCAAAGCTCTGCCTGTTCCATCTCTGAAGCTGGTACTTGACGAATTGGAGAAGCTTTGCGAATACATACATTGCAGTTCCAGCCGCTGGCCGACTGACTCTCCACCACTCAGAAATACGGCCGTACAAATCCTGGTCCTGCAACCACATAATCTAAAATTTGAAGGGTGGCTTCTGATGTTGGATAACAAAAGCTATGCTCAGCCTGATTGGCCAATGGTCTGAACCCCGCCAATCTAGAATCTCAAAGCTGAGTGTCCACCTACCCCACACCCAAAAATAGGATGCCAAAAACTTGTCAATCTGCTCCACTATAAAAGTATCATCAAGCCTTCTATTGTTCCAGGTGAAGCATCCATTGTTTGGTTTAATGTCTACCAAATTAAGTTCTGCAATCTTTTCATTGAGAAGAGAAGAAGACGGTTCTAATATGATATTACCACCCCTCTTTTCTAAAAGATCCATGATCGCATTAAAATCTCCAGCTAAAATCCATGGCAGGAAAGGAAACTCCTTGCAGACCAACTTAATGCTATTCCAAACATAGATCTTACCTTGCAAATTAGTGGGGGTGTAGACATTTGACAAAAGCACATACTCCCTTGAATCTTTGCATAAGGCCACCATAGATAACAACAATCTGAAAGCCATCCAGACCACCAGTGTAACCTTCCTTGGATTCCAAAAACATGCCAATCCACCTGCTACCCCATTGGCCCCAATGCACTGGCAAGACCCCTGATCCCATATCCTTGGGGCAATACCCATCATATACTCCACTGACACTTTGGTCTCCTGCAAAAAGAGAATGTCCAGATGTTGAATTCTAATTAGCTCTCGAATAGCCTTTTGTCTAGAGCCGCTATTCAGGCCCCTCACATTCCATGATACCATAATCATTTCGAGGGAGGCAAGAAGTGAGCATCCAAGGTCTTAACCGACCCTGATTTGACCAAGTTCTCCCCAATCATCTTAATTCGTTCCATATCCTTATTTCTACCCGCCTTCCCACTTTTTTCTGAGGTTCCCTTCTTGCTGTCTTTTTGAAGAATTCCCAGGCCGGGAGGAGCCTTCCCTCGCTTTTCCTCTTCCTCCACCCCTGGCTGTGACTCCTTCTCTCTGGCCGCCACAACTTGATACCTCTCTTCTATTAATTCTGCCAAACTTTGCACTCTCCCCTGTCCCTCCACATTCATTGGTAAGGGCGTTTCAGCTGCTTCTTCTGGAGGAAGAGAGGCATTTTTAACCCCGTGTTCTTCCTCCTCCATTAACTCCTCCCCTTCAACAAAACCTGGATTAATCTCCTGCTGTCCCAAATCTTCCAAAATCACAAATCTATTAAAGGAATCCTCCTCCTGTCTTTCCAAAAAGGTTCTCTTATATCCCCTATTTCTACTTCTGGACTTAACCTGCATGAACCCTTTTGGGTCCTTCCCCCTCCCCCCTCCAGATTCTTTTCTTTTCTCCTCAGCTGATGTCTTATTCGTGGAAGGCAAGGGAGATGGCTACTGCTCCTTCATCTTACTTTTCGGGTATCTTCTAACCAAATGTCCATATTCATGGCATAGGCGGCATCTAAAGGGCAAGGTCTCATAGTCTAATTGTTGTACCCATGAGTACGCCCCTGCACACATTTCCACTGCATCTGGCAAAGGCCTGCTTAAGTCAATCTCTACACATATTTGTGCATAAGTCATGATCTTCCTTCCAAGAGTTTGTGAAGAGAATCCCACTGATTTTCCTATTAATGAAGCTATCATTAGCAGAACATCCTCCCTACAGCATTCAATCGGCATTCGTGGGAGGCGAACCCACACTGGGACCCTGTTCGGGAGCTCCTTTGTAGGGTTAAAACCAGCATGCCACGGCTTCAGGAAAAGACCAGCCTGGTTATAGAAGTACGACCCTCCTTCAAACACAAAGTTTCTATCCTCCAGACAGTTGAAAGTGACCATAAAGACGCTGTTAGCCAGCAACATCAATTCCATTTCTCTTGCCGGCTCCCACACCCTGCGAGCCCAGTTTTCCAAGAATGGTAAAGATACCTTCAATCCCAAGAATTTACAGTACAAAGAGTGCTTTGAGAAATATTCCACATCCTCTGCTATCATGTCAAACGGGATGACCAATTTCGGTCTCTCATTACAGCGTTCCAGGCATCCGTTTACCTTAGTGATTCTTGATCCTCCTGCTGAGTCACTGCCCTGCGTCCCTGTACACTGTTGAACACCAGTTGCCTCCTTCATCCTAACATCCTGCCCCTGAGAGCTCCTGCCTACCACTTCGTTGAAGCTTCTTCCCCCTAAGAGATTCTTTTGACCCTGTTGTTCCATTATGGTCTCCCAGCAAGACCTTCCTTCCCCCACGCTGCCTCTGCTCTTCCCCCCTCGCACCTTGCTTACCTCTACACCTGCGCATACAAAGAAGACTACCAATAGCTAGGGCATGACTGCCCTAGCTGAGCCGCGAGTTGCAGCGCTCACCCAATTTCACCATCGCCCTCTCTAAAAATCATTTCATTAGATATTTAAAAATCTCTATTTCAATCTTCAATTCACACGTACTCTTTTAATTTATATATTCTCAACAAATTCTTAATATGCAAGAGTAAATGTTGACCAACAACATTATTTATAAATATTTTGTTATTCTAAAAAAAATATTAGGTTCTTACAATCCTTCAAATATCTAAAAAATATAGTAAAACGAGAAAGTTCTATATAGTAATTAATAAAGTAATTTCCTCTAAAAGTGTAAAAGATGATAATATTTATTTTGTGAATTACAAATACATTATATATTATATTTTATAATGTTAATTTTATTGTTTTAAAAATAAAATAATTGATCTTTATGAAATAGGTTGTAATTTAACAATGAAAATGATGGTGTAAAAGGTGTTGTCTTGCTATCCACTAAAATACAAGTCATAAGAGATACTAAAAAAGAACGAAGTTGAGATCGTACACTCAACAAATTTAATGAAAAAAAAAAAAAAAAAACATATACACTTAATCCATATAAAAATAAAATTTCAATCTCAAAAAAAAAACTTTTAATTTGATTATTAAAAATTATATATCTTATTATTTATTATACCTTTAACATTTATAAGATTAACAAATTTGAATCAAGTATATTATTCCTTTTTAGATAATATCATCGACGTCAACATTTGGAAAATGAATATTGTCCTTTAGAGAAGACAAAATCCAACCACTAAAGCTTTGGATATTATTCTTAGAAAAGAAAAGGTGGTTTGTTGTCATTCTCATTAATTTATTTCCACCTAATATACATATTGTCTTAACGTGAGAGGGACTTGGCATCACTTTAGCCTTCATATTCAGCTTTAGCCTTGGAATCTTGTTATTAAATGTTTTTAATTTATTTTTGGATGTATATTTATTTATTATTATAATCTGTCACATCTTATATATATATATATATATATATATATATATATATATATATATATATAATGAGATAACATTTATTGATGAAGGGATAACTTTTAATTTAAACTCATTTATTACTTTATGAAATTATATATTATATTTAATTTTCATGTTTAACTTTTAATTATACAATTTAAATATTTTATATATTTTCTTGAGATAAAGTGGTGATGATATTGAATTTAAAATCTATTAACACATTTATCTCAAAGATCTAAAAAGAAAAAGTACAAGTTTTCATTGTGTTATCATGATGATGACACATAACTAGATAGTATCACATAGATTTATAAAAATCATCTTATTAGGTGATTGTTATCCAATGAAATGTTTCAATGTTGAAAGAAATACTGATATCTTTCTAAAACTCCTATTGAATAAGTTCCTAATCTAAGAGATACAATCCATCATGAAGATGACGTTGTGAATAGGAGAAAACAATATCTAAAATTACTTAGTTTTATTTTTTTCATAACATCAATATTGGGTATTATATTTTCATTGGTGGATTTAAAAGTAAGGTTTGGATGACCTTAAAAATTAGTATGACTACTTTATTAAGGTTAGAAGAAAATTTTCAAATTTGAAAAATGTCTTAATAGCTTAAAAAATATTAAGAAGAGAAGGTCAATCGTAAAAGTCGAAGGAATAAATAAAGGAGATAGTATCCACAAAAATGCCTACCACCAAAACTAAAAATAACCTAGCCAAAGCATCCTAGTGTTAGTCGGATGCTTTTATATTCAGAAAAGCTTCATAACATAAATCAAAGGAATGTAAAATTTAATGCATTGAACATTGTGCAAGAATGTGAAGACTAGGTAAGTTGGAAGAATGTTTTTATATAAAATATGTACATGTGATTGTTTTTTTAATTAATGAGTAAGGGTTTTAATGAGTCCTTCATCCATATATTAGCATACCAAAAATCATTATAGAATAATAGGCCTACCATAAACCATAAGATTCATGAAACCTAGGGCAAGAATGGTTGCATCAACAAAAAGCCCCTCGCAAAAGAGGTGAAAACACACAAATAAAACTAGAATCCAAACTAGATGTCTATGAGAAAAAAATAAAAAAATGAAGCACGAACCAACTACAAACCAAAATGAAGATAGCCATCAAGATTCAGATGGGGAGTTAGAATCCACCACCCAAGGGAGGGCTTGCCTTGTCACTGATGGCATCCCAACCCCCCAATGCCTCTAGGACCTCAGCATCTAACACCACAACTACATTCATAATGGGGGGTGAGCCAAAGAATAAGATCCACCACCTGGCCGACCTCTAAACCACACAAAATTACCTCCTGTCAATTGGTTGTGGCTAGCCAAGTCCAGTTAGGCTTGAAGGAGGCTAAAGGATGCTTGGAGACAAGAACTAGGAGGAGCCTTAACCCATCCAAGGAAAAAATGTGTTGCCTTACCCACAACATATAAGAGGAATTTAATCGTTACTATTTTGATTGAAGAGTTCTTAGCATACAACAGAGCCTCTAACTCTAGGATAGGGCTTTTTACACATCCAAAGGATGAGCCAAGAACATATGCACAACCTAGGACAGGGTGTCCTTCCAAATTTCTAAAACCTATTTAAAAAAGTTAAGAGTCACAAACAACCCTTCCAACTCCCTGAATATTGACAGTGGCACTAGGCCAAATTTTATCTTGCCCACAGAAGGGTAGAATGATGCAGCTACCTAGATTGAGTGCATTCACTACCTTAGCCATACCCAACCTGTAAACAGGTCTAACAAAAAAATTGACCAAATCTATAACCTATTATTTGTCTTCCAGAAATAACAATAGGTTATTTACAAATGTAGAAACCAAGGCCAACTTAACCTTTACCTTGTTGAGAGAATTAACAAAGGTGTCACCTAGAATGGTCATGATTAACTGAATAATTTATGGCATTGGCACCTAGAAGACCCACTTCATCCTATTTTGTGTTACCTCACAAAAAAATGTCATTTCCTTCTTCTTCCCTTGAACACAACATCCGTTCTACAATAGCAACCATCCAGGGTTGATCTATAGCAGCCATGAACACCAAGGTAGAGAGACAAGGAGAAAGGACAACCAACAACCCAATTATAGGGAGGATAAAGGGCAAGGCAGGATTTAAGGTTCCACACTAACACACAAGTAAACTATTACTTTAGTAGAGGCTCCTAAACTACTACTACCATAAAACATGCTCAAAGGCCAGGGGCATGTTTTAGAAATCATGAGAAGAGGTTGTGTAATAATTAACAACAAACATGAGCATGATAAGGAACACCAACCAAAAGGGAGGGCTAGGAAGGTAAACTCTACCCCTAACCTAATTCAACCAAAGGACAAGAGAAGAAAGAAAACCAACTGATTTCCACATTGTCTACCACAAGATCTTTAGCTTGTGAAATGACTTGATTGGTAAGAAATTCAGTAGCCATGTTTGCTTCACAGAAGTAATGTTGGGCTTTCCATGAAGACACAGACTCCAACTATGGCCAAATATGCTCAAGGATATTCTTAAGTGTTCAAGCCTTATTGCTTTTTTGTTTAGTGCTTGAATCATTATCATTGATTCTTCCTCAAATATCAGATTGTCCACGCTACATTGAAGAGCCAAATCGATACCCAAGACTAAGGCATGGGCCTCTGCCTTGTTATTTGTTCCATCAATCAACTTGAGTGATATTACTCTGATATGGAAACCACAAAAATCCTTGATGATGCAACCAATACCAAATGCCCTAGGGTTGTATTGAGAAGCACCATCAAAATTTAGTTTAAACCATCATGAAGGAAGTGGTATCCAATCCACATTTGCATCCCTACTTAAACTAGACTTTTTTACCAATGACCCATTAACAAGGATGTGCACGTGATTGTTAAAATTAACCTTCATTGTAAATTTTCTATATTTATAATAATAATTTATCAAATGAAATTACATAATATATGTTACTAAGCATTCCTAAATGTTTTCAAATGGAAAATATGTTCTTATGAAATGCATTAGCAAGAGAAGGGTCAACACTATTGTTATTTATTTTAAACGTGGTAGCTACGTAAGTGCAAGTTTCATGAATTTGGTCTGAGCATAGTTGGATTATATTTAGAAGGCAAAAAATATATATTTAATTTTATTATTATGTACTTTTTAGAGTTGAGATATGTAAATGTACATGTAACCTTTTTATTGATAATATATTTCTCGACATTGATAGTGGTATTTGTTTATTAGCTTTTAATACACCATTAATTGAGGGGAAAGAGTTTTATATGCTTCTTCAATATTTTTAGTTGGTATTAATATTAAAAATTAATGTGAAAAAATATATAGTAATTGTATTGTTTTATTTTAAATATTTTTTACAATTATGTTTATGTATGTCTTTTTATATCATGATCTTGAGAGGAAAAATATTTGGTAATTTGTATTGCATTGTAATCTAAGGATGAGACTTGTATTTGATGATATAAAATACTTTTTTACATCTAACATGGGGAAGGTGTATTATTGTTAACAATAATGATCAAGATTATTTCACCGAGGAAGAATTTAAATAAGACCTTAAAATGTTTAATGAAAATATCCAAATATAAGACCTTTTAAAGAATGATCAAGTTGGGGAAGATGATCCAAAAAATAATGATAATGAAGATGATCTTGAACTTGAATATGCTAATAGAGATTATCATGTTAAAGTAATACTCTAGTTATAATCTTAACTTTTAAGTAATATTAATTATTTTTATCTTAACCTAAGTAAGCTTAACTTGAGTCACCTTAATCTAAGTGTAGTATACACAAATAATTTGGGTTTACATGTATATGTCAAAACTATTAGGTGTACACAAGGTCAAAAGTCTGCACATGGTTATTATTCATTTTGTAACTTATATGTATATTTTACACGTGGTTCGACATTATTTATTTGGATACTAAGTTATGTCTACGCTACCAAATGTAAACCCACTCAATATTATAAATAGATATTAGGGTATGCAAATTGTAACAAGAGAGCTTAGAGTTATCTCTATACTCTATCAAGATGTAATATTTAGGGGAGATGTGTTGGATTGTAAGATTTAGTTAGTGTTTTAATATAGATTTATTGATAATAAATTTAATTGGTGTTTTTAATTTTGAGATTATTTGTACCCAAGTAACACATGTTTATTACAATTATAAAATTAAACATAGTATTATATCCATGTTTGGATTGTAATCTTCTTATTTTTATTTATTCCCCTTCTCCATTTGTTTTAGTGTAATCATTGTCTTGTGTTAGACATATTTTCATGTTGCCACTTAAAAAAATATATTAAATATTTGAAAATTAAATGTTTTCATGTTTAATGAATCAAAAATTTGGTCTTTTAGAAAATTTTCCTAAGAGATCCCAAGTTCAAATCTCATGAACCAAATGTTTACACGATTGTATAGATTTTTATGCAACATCCTTTAGTTCTATAAAAAATCAATGGATGGGGCTTAGTTTGATAGGTGGTCATACGTCCCAAAATAAAAATAAAAATTCTTGTAAAATGTATAACAAGTGATTAAATAGAGTTAGCTTTGTAGGAACATATGCATAAAATTTTATCATTCCACTTAAGAATTCTCTTTAGTGTGCTCCATTTCCAAACATTAATTTACTAGAGGTAATATCTTGGCCATATGGACACATTTTAAAATATCATTTTTTATTACTCACTTATTGTTAAGAGATTCAAAATAGTATCCTTGGTTTTAAAATATTTTGTAATTTAATGTTTTTTAATAATTATTTACATTATATCTAGTTTAAAACATAAAATACAAAATATATAAGTAATATAATAATATTATATGTATATTATTTAGGATAATATAAAAATTAATTTAATTTAATTTATTTTACGAACATAAGAAATGTATCTATTATGTTTATAAATAATGAAAAATAAATATTACATAATTATTTGTAAGTATAATTTTTTTTTAATTATAAATAATTATAATAAATTATTTTTTAATATGTTTGAATTTTATAAATACTATTTTTTTGAAAATATAATTATTATTTTGAGGCAAAAAAGCTGTGCAACCTTGAATGTAATATATATTTGTGTAGTGTAAAGGTGATGCAAGTAAAAATGCTTAATTTTATCATCTTTCCATTTTTGTGTTGCAAAAATCGACACAACCAAAACATTAAAAAATGCCAATTTAAAATGTAAATTCAATCCTACCGAGAAAGTAAATTATACTTCATATAGTCTTTATATCTAATAGATTTCAAATCCATGATGGGTAGGGGGCAGTTTCATGTTCACTCAAGGGGAAATCTAGGAACAATGTGGAACATATCTTTCTACATCATAAATTACTCTTTCCTTTTTAAACATTATTTATATCCTTTCCAAGCTTATATTTATGATTTCTATACTATACCTATATTGGTATATGTTACCTTGTCAATCTTCCGTCCTACTTTATTTAGTATCATATCTTTTACACTCACATGTTTGATATCTTTCTTATCATGTTCCTTATATTCTTATTCATATTCTTTATTCCCTTGATGTGCCTAATATGCTTATATATTTGACTTTTTTATAGGTTTAATGTTCTTACAAGATTTTTATATTAAATATCATTTTGATGTGCATATGGCCTTAATATGTTTATGTGCCTGATTTCCTAGGAGTATTCAATGTGCTTACACACTTTATTTGATTTACATGTGTTTTACATAGTATTTATTATGATTATTATATATTGTTTATTATGATTACATTATATGTGTGCCTAATATATTTCTACAAGTCTCATGTGATTTAAGTTATGATGTGTTTCTATGTACCTTATGATTTTTTTAAGTGGCTAATATGACTTAAGTTTATAATGTGCTTGTTATGTGTTGTATATGATTCTACTGTTCTCGATGTATTTTTATATGTTTAAATTGATTTTAAATATATGGTGTGCTTTAATATTCATTTTTATATTTTTTTGGTATGAAAATTATTTTCTTTATCACATGTTTAAGGTATTTTTTTTACTTTTTATTACGTTTACATCATGCATTATGCATTCTTTATTATTGGATATATATTTTAATACTTTCTTATTTTACACTCCTTATCGACTGTATAGCCTATCACATTAAGTGGAGTGTGGGACATCATCCAAATTGAAGGGGTATGGGGGAAAGGAGATGAACTTATATGTAGTGGTTTTAGACCATGATTTATAATCTATGGTTTTTAAGTCCATAGTTTGTATCCATTGTATTATAATATCATTTAGATGATTTTATTTTGATGTGTTTACAAATACTTACACATACATTAGTATAAAGCATTAAGTTGAATTATGTTATTATATTCCAAGATAATTGAGTTAATCAACAAGGAAAAAGGTGGTTGTGTTTGTTTTTTTTCTCAAAAAGGTTTCTCCAAATAAAATTATTGTGTATAACATCTATCTGTGCCATTTTTCCTTTCTACTATAACTTATGTTTATGATGCCATTTCTTCTCTTTCATAAATTTATCGATATATTTTTCTTCATTTATCATGGTTACATCATGTCAGATGTACTTAGTATGTTTAAATCATGCCCAATTTTTTACTTATCATGTTATCTATGTATTGTCATAATTCTTATCATGCACCCATTATTGCCTCCTTTAAGTATCATGTATGTACTTAGGGTAAATATTGGGAGTAAATCTCATTTATTTACTTACGATCATCATTACTAGATCACAAGGACTAATGATTCACTACCATGCTTTTCCATATTTCTATGATACCATTTGATATATATCTTAGTGCAATATATCTTGTGGCATGTACCTCTAATTCTATATCTTTGCAAATTATGATTTTATATTTTCTATATTATACATATTACTTCGAATAATATTTTTTTGAAATAAAAATTTCATAGGTTCACCCCAAATCTCAAAAAGAGGGCATATATCCCACTCATAATATTCATAAACATGTTTTTGAGACATGTGTTATTGTATTGAATATGATGGATTGGGAGGTTTATGTCTAATATGGTGCCCAATTCTAACTTCCAGTGATTCATATTTTATTCAGGTAGGGAGTCTGTATAAATTCACTCCATCTTCATATATAATTAATCTTTTTATTAGGATTGTACTCATGATATTATTCAAATTTATTTAATTTAAAAATTACGATTCAAAATGTTACTATAAAACATACTTTACATGTATTTGGAGGCATTCAACTCTGCATAGTATTCACATATTTCTTAGTATAATAAGGTAATTTAGTTTCAATACTCCATATTTTAGTAGTTATTATTATTTTTCATTAACCCATGCATGGATTAAATAAGAATAATATTTTCACATGTTTTTGTTTCAAAGATTCAGGTATGTAAGATTTTATATCGAGCTTTGTATTTTTTCTCTATTGGGTGAAATCATGGAAGTATGGTACACTTTTGGCTAATAGGAAAAAAATCACACACCACATACTTAAGCACGTGCACGCATGCATATGTGTAATGCTTAAAAAAACATGTTTCAACACTTTAATTTTTAATATTTTTAAATTTTTATTATCTATTTTTTATTGCATGTGCAATTTTTTTCCAATCATCTTAAAGTGTGCCATTATTTTATGCTTTTAAAAAAAAGGGAGAATGTAGAAACCTAAAAATGGCCCCAATAGATTATTAGTTTTTAATTATCATGTTTTAGTGTACATGTCTATTTATTTATTGTTAGTCCAAATTAGGTGCAAATTTTGACTTTTGATGGTCCTCATTCATCTTCATAGACTCTCTTCTGTCTATATCATCCCTTTATCTCTTATATTTGGGACTCTATCTAGATCACCCTTGACACTCCTAGGTCTATCTATATTTCCCTTATGTTTCTAAAATTATTCATTTCCCCCCTTTTAGCTAAATGGCATTGTGCAAACCTCCCCACTTTCCCATTCTTAGTCATTGGAGGTCGGTTTGTGTGTCATTAAGGTCCTAATTTTGATTCAATTATCTATAGATACACAAGAAAATTAATTCATTTATACTTAGGTTTTATAAATGATATTGCTATAATTTTATTGAACACTAAATTTTTGATCCACATTATGGGGCCCTAAGACCAGGTACATAGAGGACAAATACACGTTAGGGATATCTCACTATTGTAAGAGTGAATGAATGTAAAATTATTCAGATAGAATAATCAACACACATTCAATGGAGTGTAAGTCTTATTGTTAAAAAATGTAACTTTTATTCAATGAGAGTGAGTAGGTAAATAATACAATGATGTACAATTCATGAATGATAGGGGAGATACGTATAACATGTTATCTTTTGCTACTACTATGTATGGCATCGACTATGGATGGAATCAAATCTTGTCCATATATATTACATATTTATGCATGAAAATACATGAAGAAGTTGTAATTTATATTAGTTATGAATAATGTGGTTACAAGTTGTTTCATCTTCCTTATCAGGCAATGGTTGACCCTCTGAGTACATGGCGACTAACTTCCCAACTAGATAACTGACATGTTGTGAGATGAGAAGTGCCATTTTTGAATCCACTTGTTTGAAGTAAGCTAACATGTGGATGCATTGGAGAAAGGCAAGTGTAGGTGTGTGAGCCTACAATCAAGTGCAAATGTGGCATGTGGGACTACAAATAAGGTTGGTGCAAGAGAGTGCATAAAATTATGAGTAAGTGAAAGTGTGAAAGCATTGCAAAAGATTGTCAAAAATGGCACTTCTCATCTCACAACATGTTAGTTATCTAGTTTGGAAGTTAGTCGCCATGTACTCAGAGGGTCAACCATTGCCTGATAAGGAAGATGAAACAACTTGTAACCACATTATTCATAACTAATATAAATTACAACTTCTTCATGTATTTTCATGTATAAATATGTAACACACACACACACACACACACACACACACACACACACACACACACACACACACACACACACACACACACACACACACACACACACACACGCACACACATGTTACATATTTATACATGAAAATACATGAAGAAGTTGTAATTTATATTAGTTATGAATAATGTGGTTACAAGTTGTTTCATCTTCCTTATCAGGCGATGGTTGACCCTCTGAGTACATGGCGACTAACTTCCCAACTAGATAACTGACATGGTGTGAGATGAGAAGTGCCATTTTTGAATCCACTTGTTTGAAGTAAGCTAACATGTGGATGCATTGGAGAAAGGCAAGTGTAGGTGTGTGAGCCTAAAATCAAGTGAAAATGTGGCATGTGGGACTATAAATAAGGTTGGTGCAATAGAGTGCATAAAATTATGAGTAAGTGAAAGTGTGAAAGCATTGCAAAAGATTGTAAGAAAGCATGAGGGTGCTAAGCAGGATAATGAATTAAAATCTAAGGTGAGAGGTGCACACATTGTGCAAGTGAACATACGATAAGCTTACATGGTGCAAGAGATGCACATAGATCATTCACCCTTTATTGAAGATCAATGGTCTCCATTACATCCTTATGTAGATACATAAATTACACATAACATTGTTATGATTTGTACCACTTATCTTGATCAACATATTCACCCAATTCGACCACTATTAAGAGTTGATGCATGTCATGGTAGGTGTGTGTTTCTACCACTTAAATGATCTAGTCCTTATCTACAAGGTATAAGTATTAAGGATTGAGATTAGAAGGATGTTGTGTCACTAATGACTTAAGAAGTGGAGGATTATAAGGGTAAAAAAGCTCCACATTGAACACTAGGTGCATGCCTAAGTATGAAGGTAGATCAAGAATGAATGTGTTCTTGTTAGTTGTGCCCAAAATGGTGTAAAAACTATAGCATAGAGGCTTGATCTTCCTGTGTGAACCTTTGAAGCACTCTTTTTGAAGGTGTAACTAGAATAGGTCACAAACTTAGAATGCATGAGTGATGTGATGTGCATCATGGCAATCCTTGTACTTTGCTTAGGTGTGAGAAAGGATCTACTAGACCTGCTGATGAACAAATTTTATGTTGAATAAAAAGTTATTGACTTTGTACATTTCCCATTCATGTACACATGACTCATTGTCAACTAGTGTATTATAGGATATGTTTAGATGTGTTGCATGTTGAAATCTAAGACATGTCTAGAATGGACTATGTCCCATAGATAAGTGTAGGGATCTATTTTAGGCATGTTGAATGTATAAAATATTCTCATCCTAGGTGCCATCATGTGTGTATTTTTACATTCATAGAAGATGAACAAGTGTTTGATAGATAACTTTGGTTTTCCCAATTATCTATGGGTGAAATTTTATTGACCGATCTAGCTACATACCCATCAAGTCCCATAGTGCTTGTTATAGATGACTCAAAAAACATGGATCTCAATAGGAGATGATAAATGTTGGGAGTCCAAAGTGAACCCAAACATGGGTGAATAAGGCTTGTGTAATGTCAGTTACAACAATGTCTTTATTGCAAGTGACCTTGAAACAATCTTTGAAAACCTGTTCACTATGACAAACATAATGTCATGTTGGCATTTCATTGTAGGTAACCCAATCATGAAGTCCATGTTGATATATTCCCATAGTCTGGATGGAACCTGTAGAGGTGTATAAAGTCATATCTTCTTATTCATGGGCTTGGCGATAAAATAAGGAATGCAAGACTTGATGTGGTGTTACACATTTATGTTCATGTGTATAAAGTAGAAGTGTGACTATAATGAAGTTAGGGTCTTTGTCACATTGAAGTGTCCTTATATCTTGGCATAATACACCTCACATATGAGTCTTTTATGAGGTGCACCACCAACTTTTTATGAGGTGCACCACCAAGAACATAGAGATGCCTAAGCTTATAGAGAAGCTAGTCAAAAAAGTATAAATCCAAAGCTTGTTTACTTTACATAAGGCTGGTGTAAGTTTATGTTAAGTTCTAATCATCTAAGTAGAGGGGTACGTAATTTGCTAAGTTGTTTTCATGCATATCTAGCATTGTAATGAGTATGTGAATTGGTGGTATACTAATGAAATCAATTGCCTTGTTTTCCTTCATTTTATTATGATTGATCATGAGATGGAATTTATGTAGGTAAGTTATCCATTTCATATGGCACATGTTCTCCAACTTATTTTGTGTTTGCAGGAACTGAAGTGTCTTATGATTGGAATGAAAAAATATCTCATTCTCCAAGATGTAATGTTACCATTAATTAATTGCTTCAACAATAACATAAAATTATCTTTCATAAGAGTACCTTTGAACTATGTCATTGAATGCCTTATAATGGTATGTGAATAGATGTCCATGTTGCATGAGTACTATGCCAAGTGCATAGTCAAATGCATTTATGTGAAGATCGAAGGAGTGTTCAATTTTTGGCATTATGATTATAGTAATTGAATAGAGGCATTTATTGATGGCCTCAAAAGTATGATGTTTCACATGACTCCATTCAAACTTGGCTTTTATGTGTGATATCTAGCTGAGTGTCCAAGATATGTGTGATAAACTAAGGACAAACCTATGGTATATGTTTGTTAGTCTAATAAATCTCCTAAATTATGTGATATTTCATGGATTTAGCCAACCTTGGATCATTTTTATCTTTTCTAGGTCCACATGAATTCTTATGTGGTCAGTGATGTAACCTAGATACTAGATCTATGTAACATAACATATACACTTTAATAAGTTGGTCTACAACTTGTGTTGATGTAAGGTGTCTAAGATGTATGATATGTTCCACATGATCCTCCCAAGTCTTGCTAAAGATAAGAATGTCATCGAAGTAGATGATGACAAAGGATTTGAATAAATGCATGAGTAAATCATACATCAAGTGCATGAAAGTGGTTGGTGCATTAGTTAGGCTGAAAGTCATAACCAACCATTCATATAATCATTTCTATGTCTTGAAGGCTATCTTTTAGACATCTTCAAGAGGGGATAGACCCTGATGGTAACCTAACATCAATTCAATCTTGGTAACGTATTGTGAAAATATGAGATGGTTTATGAGGTCATCTATGTGTGGTAGTGAATATTGATTCTTCACCATGATTTTGTTGAGTTCACAATAGTATATGCAGAGATTACATGACCTATCCTTATTGGGTGTGAGGACTATTAGACTCTATAAAAGAGAAGAGCTCAACCTGATCTTGATTTGATCGAGGATATCTTATATTTGGTGTCATATTTTAGCACTTTTCTAAACTAATTTGTAATATAGAGGGTGATTCGATAGAGGGGATCCAAGGACTAAATCGATGCAGTGGTTTACTACACAGTACATTAGAAGGCCTTAAAGCTCTGTAAAGACTTCATCATGCTTCTTTGGTAACTTATATATCTACTTATATTGTGGCATTGATTATGTGGTGCATCATGCCAATGTTTGCTTCATCTCCCACGTAGGTGTTTTAAGACAAACCATGAGCAATACAAACTTATGCACATGTGAGACAAGTTTATGTCATTAATTATAAGATACTAGGGTGAATTTTGTTGATGGTGATGACTCAAAGAGGTTGAATAAATGATATTATATGTAGATAATCTAATGTTGTAGCTTGGCTTGATATGTATTTTCAACATCATATAAGTATGACCTTCTTAAGAAGATGTCATAGACATCCAAAGGTGTGATGTCATAAGTGATGGTGTCCTCCATAGGCTTGAATTTGTACTAAGATTTTCATTATCATCGGACCTATATATCCTTCCCATGTTAAGGCTAGCTTAGTGAGTATTATTTAGGGTGTGCAATAGTGATGAGGACAAGGTGTTGTGTTATGGCTTACACAATGATGTTTTTCTAGTTGCCACTATCAATTATGATAGGAAGATCCTAACCTTTCACCTAGAACTTGGTGAGAAATAGGTGTTTTCACTACTTAAAGGTGTCTATGATAGTAGTTTTGGTGCTTAGACAAGTCACATATAGATCAATGTCATCCATCGGTGTGGGACATAATGTAGATTAGGTAATCAAGGATTGTTGTACATGGTATTCAAAGTCATAATAGGTGTGTGAGTGATGATGATGGCACCAATGTCACTAGAATTATTCTTGGATTTCTCTAATCCTAAAGGAATATGAGCCTTAAATTTTTTTTATCCTTCTTAGAATACTCTCAAGTGCTTTAATTCTACACATTATGCTACATTAAGGAATTATGTGTAAGTTGGCTCTTATGCATGACATTGGATGAAGAGGTGAGACACTACATCATCTTTTCCTCAGACTTGATCTTGGTGATGTTGTGATAAGAATTCCCCCAAAGTTTTAGAATTTAATAATTTCATATTTACATGGATATAAGGTGAAAGTTCGTTGATGTACTTTAGCACCTTATTTTGTTCAAACAAGTTCTCTTGTAGGCACCCAGAGTAGTCATGGAATATTTTGGTGTAATATTCCATTAAATGCTCCTTGTGTTAGTGTAATTATTGGAACTTTATGTATTCATTATCAAAGTGATATAGAGGATAACATTCCTTTAACACATCAATAAAAGGTCTTCCAAGACTCAACTGGAACATAATATTTCACATGCTTCACGTTGAAGTTCTCCCACTAGTGAAAAAATGGAATGGACATCTTCAACACTACGAAGGTGATCTTCTAAAAATCATTAAATGAGTGACTTATGAGTATGCATCGAGTTATTGAATCCAATCATCCAATATTGTGGCATTGATTTTTCCTTTAAATAGAGGAATGTAAATATTGACTTGCACTTTGAAGGGGGTTTGTTTTTGAAACCACCATTGAGAAAACTATGGAGCAATATTGGAAGGCATTGGATTGAGCTACATCATCAACTCATAAAATTGGCAAAAAAATTTATGTTTTGTGCCTCTAGTACATCTATAATAATCCTTCCAATGCTTAAGGCTACTTCAGGTTATTTCTAGGTGTTATCCATCTTACTTTTGCTAAAACATTTCCCATGTAATCTGAAACAAAATTGATTGATATCCTTCTTTATCTTATTGTGTGCGTGTGTTTACAAGCATATAAAAGAGATATACTCTGATACTAATTATTTACACTATAGGGGCCTATGACTAGGCACTTGGGGGTGAAATTATACTAGGGATAACTCACAGTTTTAAGAGTGAATTCACATATAAGTATTCAAATAGAATAATCAACACACATTCAATGGATCAAAAGTTTGATGCTTGCATAAATGTAACTTCTATTCAATGAGAGTGAATGTGGAAAAAATATAGTGATGTACAATTAATGTATGACAAAGTATATTTGTAGAGCATGCTTTCTATCACTATGATTGTGTATGGCATAGACTATATATGGCATCAAACCTTAGATAGATACATATGTTACATGTTTATACATGAAAATACAAGAAGTAGTTATAATTTTTATTGGTTATAATGAAGTCGGTTACAAGTCATTTCACCTTCCTTGTTGAGTGATGGTTGACCTTCCTAGTACATGGAAGCTAACTACCTAAATGGATATTTGACATGCTCTAGTTGAGAAGCACCATAGAGTAAGACATGTGGATGCACTGGGGAAAGGCAAATGTAGGTACACAAGTATATGAATAAGTGAAAATGTGAGATAAATGCATAGGATTGTGAGTAAACATGAGTTTTCTACGTGAAACTAAAAGTTGAACTCAAAGTGAGAGATGTGTGCATTGTGAAATTTCATAGAGGAAAAGTGTATGTGACATGGGAGCTGTAAATGGATCAATGTGTTCTAAAGAGATCAAGCTATTGTTGGATATTTTATCACTATTTAAAGTTGTTATTTGTTGTAGACCATACTTTTAGCACACAACTTATGGTTTTATAAATCACTATAATTCTTTTCATTTATATAATAAATTTATTTTCAAAATATTATATTGATTGGTTTTCACTACTCAAGGGCCTGCTAATTAGATGGTACTTGAAAACCTAACCAACCCTCAACATAGGCCCCTTAAGATAATTTATTTTCTTATGTTTGTTTTAAAGGTTACATGTGTCACAATGTGAGATTTGAAAGCATGAAAAGGAAGGGTGGAACAAAACCCATAAGTTAAATTTTCATTTTTTAACATTCTATTAGGATTGGATGGTGCTCTTTGGGTTAGTATTATGGTCTTGGAAATAATCTCAAATAAACTCAATTATTTTGTATGAGGTGATTTGCACCTTGAGTGGGCATATTAATTTTCAAGATTTGATGATTATCAACAAATCTTATATTATGTAAAGATAAATATTGAAACCCAATACCACCATCATTTTATTCGGCTCTATGAGATTGTCTTGCCAAATTTATTTGTATTTATTTATTTTGGCCTTATTTTCTACCATCTGGGTGATTTTATTATTTAATGGGTCCCTCTTGGGAGCCTACATTATTAGATGTGGCTCAATTTTTAGGAGAGAACCATTGCACTGAAATGGGCTCCCAAGTTTGTTCCCAAAATTTTTCACATCATAATGCAACCCTGGTCAAGAATCTCCACCTAATGTTTCACTTGATTCAACTATTTTTGATAGTGATTTTATCTGGCTTGAAACTTATACCCCTATTGGTTATTTTTTGGGAAATATCCCTACCAAATCAATTTTTGTAGTTGGGTGAAAACCAATTGGCACCCCCATGGTGTAAAACTTAAGGAGATTATAAACCTAACTAAGGGTTTTTTCATTTTAAGATTTGAAAACCTTAAATAGTGTGTCTTCATTAATAAACATGTCCCATGTCATTTGAGAGTATATTTACTTCTCTTTTTCCCTGGACCCATGAATTTTTCATCTCTGATAAATCCAAACTTAAGATCTTTGTCTGGGGTTAATTTCCTAGGTTACCTATGTTTTTCCCCCCTTTTGGAATAGTTTATTAAAATTTTAGGTCATTTCAATTTTTTTGAAATTGACTGGTTGTTTGTCACCTACCTTAAACAACACATCTATGGTGAGTTTTTCCTCACATAAGACCTCCATAAAAGCATTGATATATAGATTATCAAACAACAGTTTACCCATGGGGTCCAATATATCAATCTCCCCAAAACATGTTTCAGGTGACAAGATTTAGACCACATGAAAAAGGATTACCCTCTTATGGATGATTTAAATCCTCCACCCAAAACCACCCATCAGATGACACAAGCTAATTATGGATGGAAAGTGGTGGGTCATTGAAACAATCCAAATAACCATAACCCTAAAATCCTTACTTTTAACCCTAAGCCTTCTACTTACACTAGTATTATCATTATTCCCCCACCAACTCCATCCCAGACTCCTTAGACAAACCCTATTTTGGATATGACAAGTGCACCTCAAGTCCTTAATGTGATTCTCAAAACTTCAAAAATTCTTAACTACTAGCTTCACTCTCTTTCAAATACAAGACTCATAGTTGTAGAAGGCACTTATTCTAGTTCCTCAAGCATGATATTGTCCTCTTTTTCCATGTCATTAGGCAAATTAACACTCATGAATTCCTTATCCTAACAGTGATGAGGAGGCATTTTTACACATACAATGATGACATGTTGTGCTTGTGGAATTTCTAGCCAATATCTAACAACAAAATTTCTTGATTAACTACTTTGTAACATTAGAAGACCAAGTGGGCGAACCATGAACCTTGATAGTTTCAAATGAATGTTTTATCTTGGAGTGTCCACTAATTTTTAAGTACTTGGTTTGGGACAACTTTAATAAATTTTTAGATACGCATATCATCTTTTTGTAGGAGGTCAAGATCAATGGTTTTAATCTCTATATGGTAGCTAAAATCATCTCATTGAGTGATAGTTATCATATGTCCACACATGATGTAGGAAGAGGTGGTGTTATTAGAATGATTATGCCATTTTAAGCATCATTTTTGATAGAGTGGGGTGCGGACCCATCTAAACATGCACTCTGGATGGTTTTCAATTTTGATGGGCAAATCCTTGGGCTTGTTGAACTTTATGCCTCCAATGATGCCATTGATTGATCAAATATTTGGCAGTGGCTAGTGAAGCACCTCCTTATGGCCCATTAGATCATCTATGGAGATTTAAACATGATTGAATTATCAGAAGATAAAAAATTAATCTTACTTATGAGATGGTGTGATGGTGAGAGCCTGGTTCTACATGCATAATAAGTTGGGATTGTATGACCCAAACCATCACCATAGGATGTCCTCTCCCACACCCTATTCACTTGGTTGAAATTTCATCAAGGTAATGAAAAATATCTTAAAAGACTTGGAAAGGCTCTTCTCTCAAATTAAAATATTTTATCCTTTACCCAAAAGTATGATAGACTTGTCAGTGTGATTCCAGATATCCTTCTTTTTAACCACCATCAAATCAAATTTTCTGTACAATGGTTTGCTCCTCCAACCAAAAATTAAAACAACCAATTTTATCACAATAGAACCCATTTATAACATGTTTTTACCCTTTTCCATATAAAGGGAGTGTGAAAACTTGTCCATCACCTTTTTGGAGATTTTGGGTTATGTGATTGGTGGGAGAAAATCATCACCCATATTGCCACTTTTCTCCACTTCTTTGGAGAAAATTTGGATTTGATAAGAAAAAGAACCAACTAAATCTTTGTGATAGAATTCAATCACCTTTATTAGGAGATGGAATAGGCTCCCTTGGATGGGTTATTGTAAAATGAAGTAGTATAATTAATACACCAAATCTAACTGGTAAAATTCCCATGGTGATACGATTCGAGCTTGTATTCATTGGCTTAAAATTTGGGGATCGAGTCTCTAAATATATTTTTAGTAAATTAGGAGCTCATAAATTAGTTTTGAAAATAAAGACTTTTAAGGACGCTAGTGAACGTATTGCCAATCTCCCATATATCCTTCAAGTCTTTGTTAAGAACTATAAACAAGTCTTCCAATATCAACCCTCTACTAGATCTCAACAAATGGCTATGAATAAATGCATTGATGTCATTCTTTGTAGGCTTTCACATAGCCAAAACATGGCATGTGATAAGATTCTTTATATTGAGGACCTTAGTCAAGTTTCCATGGGTATGTCTCAAGATAAAGCCCCAAGTGTTGATGTTTTCCCTTGTGAATTCTATCAAGCCCTATGGGACTATACGGGTCTTGATCTTCACAAAGTCTATCTGGAAGCTCTAACCAAGGGTTCCCTAGGCAAGCTTATTAAATAAAGGTAGTATTAAATTCATTCCCAAAATTGGGGACCTGAAGTTATTGTATCATAGTATTATGAGGAAGATTTTAGTTTCTCTTGTTAGTCGATTAAACCCAAAACAATCAATGAAAACTAACATTCCAAGCTTAATACCTAGGGTAAGTAACAAACAAAATAAATGTCAATGAGAAGATACAATCAAACACTTTTACCTTCCTTGATAATTCGAATCGCTTATTGGCATGAGAGTTGGATTATGCTTGACATGGTGAACAAATGGTCTTTGTCGTTCCTTGATGCTTTGTGGGTAACACCTCCTCTTATCCCCTTAGAATTTGGATCTTGGCTTGTGTTGAAAATGAAGATTTATATCAAGAATTTGGCATTATTTGTTTACACTCAAAAGCTTGGTTAAGAATGGTCATGGCACTTGTATTTATAGGTTTTCAACTAATTATAACCCAAGTGTAGTTAGGTTAGGGTTAGTGTTGGGGTTCCAAATGTAATAAATGATAGACTTAATTATCCATTTATAGAGGCATGACTCAACATTTCTTATTTTTATGGCATTTATGTTGATATGTTGCAATTCTTGACTTTGAGGATGATGACATCATCATGACCTCATATTTTATTTAAAAATCCTTTTTAGAAATTACATGTTTACTAATTAAACATAGAATTTGTACTTAAGCATTTAATTTGATTTGCTTGGTTAATTAATTTTGCTTAGTCTTTTGATCATTTCAAGAATTGGGTTAAGTACCCCACTTAATTGGTTGAAAAGGCTAGCTTACTTGGTTGCAAGTTGACTGGGGATGAATTCATGAGAGGTTATCATTGTGTACAGGGTAATACCCAAAATAGGGATGCCTTCACACAATTTTGGGCACTTATGTCAAATGTGTGGATGAATTTTGGATGTTCAGGTGATTTCTAGGTTTAATTTGCATAGTTTGGTAGCAATCAATTTGAAGTATGTTTAGACACGAAAGTGGCCAAAAAGGGGTGTCTATAGTTATCACCAATTGGTGACCTATAAATCTCCTAAATGTTTCCTATAAGATAAGTTCCAAAGCTTTAGTCCTCAAAATCAAATATTTCCTCCCCCTTATTTAGACTTGAACAAGCTGGTTCATCGAAAGAAGATATATTCTAGACAATATTATTTTTGTGTGGGAAGGAATGGAATGGGATTATGTATTTAAACAAAAACCTTTATTCATTAACATAAATTTTTAAAAATCCTATGATAGAATTGAATGGCCCTTTACCTTAGCCATGTTTCAAGCTTTGGGGTTTGGTCCTAGGTTTATTCACTTTATTCAAACCCTCTTCTTAGACATCTTGGCTTGTCTTAACATTAATGGCCACCAATCTGAGAGTTTTTGTCTCTTTTGCTCTATTAGATGAGGTTTCCCTCTTGTACCCTTCTTGTATATTTTTGTTGTTGAGGGTTTTTTCTATTTAATGGGAGACTATACTTTCATAGGTCTTGTTAAAGGCATCACTCTTCCCATGACACCTCACTTCTAGCTCCTAATGGGTATTTCATGGATGAATCCTTTCTCATTCTTCAAGAAGAAGAAGAAGTTTTTTGAAATGTTATGGAATTTTTTTAGATATTTTATTTGGCCTTTGGCTCCAAAATTCAGTGGGCCAAGACTCAAATTTATAAACAAAGTTATGGGCTTCTACCTAACTGGCTTGAAGTCTAACAATGGAATTGGATTTTCCATGGAGAGATGTTCAAAATTTTGGGTATTCCTTTTGCCTTTCATATTTCTCAAGATGATCTTTGGAACCATGTCATTCTCAAAGTGGAAATAAATTATCCTATTGGATTACCAAACCCCTCTCCCTAGATGTAAAATTTTAGATTTATTCTAAAGTTCTTGTAGTAACTCATGTTTTCTATTCTTCTTCAACAGCTCCTTCTGAATCAACCTATAGGAAGCTTGAAAATTTACTAAAAGGATTTCTTTGGGCCAACTATTAAGGGAATAAAGTGTTCCACAGAGTTGTCTAGGAGATTTGCTACCAACTGAGAGAAGTTGGAGGGTTGGGTCTCATTGATATTTCTAAGTAGGGTCTCGCCCTTTGTATCAAATGGATAGTTAGATAACTTGAAGGGTAGGAGGATTTTAAAATTCTCCTTTGACACTGCATCTCATCTAAAATACCGTTTGGCAAAACTAGGGTTTTAAAACTTACTTATTACCCAATCCCAGTTAAAATCACATGTAATTTTATGGTCAAACCCATAATTAGGTCCTAATAAACAATTAAGCCACAGCTAAGGTGGAAAGGGGATGGTTTTTCAATTTGGTCTTTCCATTAATGACCATTCCATTTGGTTGTCCATAGTGATCACCATTAATGAGAAACCCTTGGCATAATTCCCTAGACTAAAAACATTTTAGTTTTTTTGTATAGGTATTCAAGTCCTAGGGGTTATTTTTGACAATCGTTATAGATCTTGGGTCAACTGTCTTGAGTTAAGGACTAAATTCAAGTTAAACACTCAAGATTTTGAGTCTATTTATGAGACCCAGATGTTTGCACTAGACTATTCTTTACATAAAATTGGTGTTAAAGGGTCTCCCAAATGGTGGAAAGATTGGAATTGCACTATTTCCACCCATGTGCTTTGCTATCAACCTCAGCTTGATTATCAATGGCTCGCTCCCATCAGTTCCCCTTACTAGAAGCTCAATAAATGATGGAATACCAATAAATCCCCCTCCTTTTGGAACATGAGGTTACAAACTTTCTAGTCTACCATGGTGAAACTTAAAAAAAACATTTTTTGCCTTGTGTATTCTCTACTAGGGTCTCCCTATGGGAGTTAGGATTAGTCACATGGGGATCCCCTCTCCCAGATGCTCTGTTTATGGCCAATCCAAGTTTTTAAAACACATCTTTTGGTCTTGTGCTGGATCTCAAGACACATGTTAATGGATTCACTCCCTATCCTTTTCGATCAAAGCCTTTTTATTATAACATTTCCCTCTTAGGGGACTCTACGCTCATCTTTATAAGATAGAAGAAAATATGGCATATTTTTTAAATTTAAATTATTTTTACTCTCTGGAAAGACATGAATGTAGCTATATTTAATGAAAACTACTTAGATAAATTTCTTACCATTGCTAACACAATCTATATGTTATCTAGTGTAATATTATAGATTTGAGTACATGATAATAAAGTTTCCATTGAGGTTGAGAATATTCATAATTTTATTGGCCATTAGGGTAATGCCCCTTGCATGGTCAATAGAGTACCTCTTGAGGCCCCTCATGATCATTAGAATAGAGTGCAAGAGCTATGTGGGCATGGTTGTAGGCGATAAAGGTCTACACCTCCATCTCCTCCCTATGGGATATTCTCTCATTTTGGGGGGTATAAAGGGAAGCCTTCACCCCATGCTAATCTGATCACACTAGGTTCAGTCTTCCATGCGGAGATGCTCAAGGGAAGTTCCCTAGGCTGACACTTACAATATCGCCCCCTCATGGGTAGGTAGAGGAAGGTGAAGAGGAAAAGAAACAAGAAGATGGGTGGAACATACATGATATTTCTCCCCCTCATGGAGAAGTCTAAGGAGACAAGCTAGATATTCTATCATCTCTTTTTGCAGGGCTAGTGGCTCCTGTTACTTATTATTGGTTGTTATTTCTTTCATCTTATAATGTTGATATCACTACAATTATAACTTATCTATGATTGAAATTCTCAGGATTTTTTTTCACTCAGTGGTTGTGTGTTGAAATTTTGGGGTGTGATCTCATACCACCTGTCTTATGAGTGAATATGCAATATGTTTATTTTATTTAAGTAATATATGATGTATTTAAATAACTAAAAAATTGAAACCCTATGTAAATAAAGTATCACTAGATTCAAAATAATTAATTAGGTTTTTTTTTGCTTTGTGTATGAATTGTAGTTAAATTAAATGGTATTTATGTCACATTCTAAGGGAGAGGAGCTATTACTTATAAATCTAACTTGACATCCACATGGCACCTAAATGGTGCCATATCATCACTTGAAATTTATCCTATAGTTGACTTAATATGTATTTAATTTATATATTATATTTGGTGTGTTAAAGTGGAGGGAAATCCACATTTAAAATTGTTTTAAACTAGGTAATTTGAAATGTGATACAAATTAGGTTAGTCCTATATATTTATATTAGGTACCTAATAGTCATAAATTTGATGGGTCATGATGTGATTGATTACTTTACATGTTTATTAAGTACAAACTGTACAATAATGAGTAAATTTTAAAACTACTTTTCATGTAAGAGAGAAGTGTCAACAGATGAATATGTACCTAATACTTATCATATTATCTAACCTTCACCTCATACAACCAATCATGTCATGAGATGTCAAATTCTCAATAATTAATGTATTTCATGTATATATTCCATCCTTAACAATATTCTTCATTTATATATTTCAGAAACCATAGATAATAACATAGAGATAAATCTACATTAGTTCTTATAAATATAAATAAAGTTTTATCACTAAAAAAAAAATCAACATATTTTATCTCATATTTTATAAAAAATTGAATCATTTGAAATTAAATAATATAAAACTCATACTTTTTATTGTCTTTATAAAATATCATATACACCATCATACTTAAAATTCTCATATAAATTATTATACATTTCATTGTAGACGTATAAAAAAAACATATTATTATTGTCACGAAATCTTTCTTTATTTAAGAAAATAAATAAAATTATTAGTTCTCTTATACATTTTTATTATTTTAAAAGAAGATACCATAAATTTATTTCGTGAACTACAAATACTCATGTCATATCAAATATATCCTATCACTATATACTACACTTCACAATGTTAACTCTAGTCTTAAAAGTAATTAATTAATCTTTAATCTCATTCTTTAAAGTTTTATATCTTATTCATTATCTTTTAATTTATTAGATATTATTCCTTGCAAGATAATATCATCGACGTCATACATTTGGAAAATGAATTTGGTCCTTTTGATAAGACCAAAATTATTCCTAATCACCACCCAAAAGAAAAGGTGGTTTGTATTTATTCAGAGTGCTTTATTTTATTGTGAAGATCCACCTATTGTACTATAAAATGTTTTTAATTTATTTTCACATTAAATGGTTTAGAATGTTTTAATTATATTTATTTATTATTATAATTTAGTATGTGTAATTTAAAAAGAACAAGATGTTGATATTTATATAATTCAATAGTTTTCAATTTAAATAAAGTTGATATTAAATTATTACTAAAGGGAATGTAAAGTTGATACAAATTTGATATTGTGTATGATATAAATAATGTCAATTTTGTATTGTGTATTTTATATTCCGTTCATTTTCATTCTTATATAAAGTCTTCAAAAGTCATTTTAATATATACAAATCATGTTCAAAAGGAGTGAGAGCGAAAAGTCATTTTAAAGAATAAAAATTGAAAATAAATATAAAGATAAAGACAAGTCATTTTAATATTTATAAAAAAGTTTCTATTATAAAAACTCTAATAATTTATCAATGAAATTCATTTCAATTATCTAATTTTATAATTATATTAATTATTATTTTTATTTTATTTTTTTCAAATATATATATATATATATATATATATATATATATATTATTTTTCCTAAATTATATATTTATAAATTAATCCAAACAATCCTCCTCCAACACTTAAGGAGGAATGACATCAATTCTGTTGGGTTTTATTTAGAAAATACGTAAAAGTTTTTTTTTAAACATATAAATTTTAAATAGATTACACCATGAGAATCTAAGTAGATCATTAAAAAATACTCTAAGAGTAATAATTGTAATAAGCACATGACATCTAATAGTCACTGATCACTATTAATATATGAAAATGCATCATATTACATTCATAGAAGTAAATACAAATATCCAATCACTACTAGTACAATACACGATCTATGTTGTCAATCCACGTTACAGGGAATTACATTTCTACATGAAATGTTTTCAATGGTGAATACAATATAATACAATGTAAAAAAATAAGATACAAGGCTCCCTAAAGCATGAGTTCCCCGGCTTCACTAGAATCTATTGCAATCTCAAGATTCATCTCAAAAGTAGTATTGTTGTGGGGAGAGAGAGAATCATCCGATCACTTTTTCACACCAACCACGGACCAACAATCCCCCACACTAAACCCATTAGGGAATGGCCCTCCCTTTATGGATGATTAGATAGTGACGGTGCATGAATCTAAAATAACAAGCAAGTACTCATGTGTTGTATGATTTCTAAAACTAAATATGTAGTATATCATAGAAAACCTATTTTATTGCAAGATATTGCACATACATGTAAATCATACTCATAAAATGAAAATGTCTCATTAAACATACTTTTCATAGAAATATACAATAAATAGTGATCTATGCATCTATCAAATTCATACACACCATCTGATCGGGTTGCCCTCATCTGACATTGTGATGTTAGTAAGCCAGTAGAATCCGTCTCACTTCTTACTCAGTATTAACAAAGCGAGATTGATCAAATGCCATTTAACCACAAGATTTATTTAATTTACATCCTAATAGTAATCTTATCACTACACATGCTAAATATAGGAGTAAACAAAGTATATATTTATTCTGGCAAATGTGTGAATGAATATTACATTATTACCTAACCCATACTAGAAATAATGACTAAAGTTTTATACCATCCAGGTAAAATATATATAAAACTAAAGATTCCAACTACCATAATAAGTTTCAAACATATTACACCCCTATATTATCATAGTCTAGTATTCTAAGACACAACTACTAGTTTTTCATAATCAATCATACAAAGTAGTCTTAAATACATGAAACCATAAGATTTTATTTAAGCAACTAAATATAACAAATCAAGTCATTCATAATTTTAATAAACATATAAAAGTCTAATCTAGCATTCGTTACACTCTCAAGATTGTATGCACACATACATAATGTCCTACTAACTATCATAAAACACACTGTTTAATTAATAACCAACACATATTTTTACATAAGTGTGAATCTAGACATAATAAAACTAATATGTACCATCCGGGTATAACATATGTTAATATTGTAGTACTCTATGACATCTTATACTATTATAGTTCACAATAATATCTCTATACATAACCAAACTTATGATTTCAAGAGTCAAACCACTGACACTCATAAATAATAATCAAGTACGAGTTATGCCACTCAAGTATACCTTAGGTTTAGACTATATACAAGTAATCAAAAGAACATAACCTATAGGCATGCATTCCAAAACATTATTTTACTTTATAAATGTCTAATCACTTACACATATTAATACTCTCACAATATATATTACACACAAATTTTTATCACTAGCAGTTATCATAATATCAGATAACTCTAAATCAAGTTATACCTCGTATGAATATAACTCAAGGGCCAGTATTCATATAGTTAAAGTTTTTTTATTTCTCAAAATATTATATCTTATTATCAATCTATTACTTTATATATAGACATATTATATAATGCACCTATGTAAGTTATATAATTATATGAATACCCAAGTCCATGTATAGATATATTTCTATATGAACACCCTCATACACTTTAGTTGTTCTCAAAAGTGCTTACCAAAATATAAATATGGATTGCAAAGTTCAATAATCATTTGAATTCTGACCAATGACTTAACATGTTTTCATCAATCGTTATTGTCATACAAGCAGGTTAACAGATTAGATACTCACATAAATAAATTGTCTAAATACAAATTCTACTTTTTTCAAGTCAAATTGACATCAAAAACTATTATGGATATCTCGACATGACTTGGAATATATACCATCTAGTTATAATATACTATACTCCATATAAATACTCAATAAATAAATAGTATCTTCAATAGCATGACAACTACTATTTGCTCTTATAATATGATTTATAATTTGATTAATATTTACATCAACTACTTGAAAATAACCAATACTTGAAGTCAACTAATAGACATTAGTTGAGTCTGAATAGCCACTTGGTTATTTCTTATATCCTTAACTATTTGGTTATGTGGATGTTACATAATTAAATAGCCTTATTTTTAATATTCATCTACTAAACTCAACACTCTATTTTTTTTTAACACTAAAATCTTGTTATGGATTGGTCTTCCCATATGTCAATATTTCAAGTGCAATAGTAAAATGTAGTTGTTTATCTCATATTGTGTATTCACTATAAAAGTTTTCATTTCATTATGATTTTTTACTCTAAATGATTTGACCTATTTGGTCGGCCAAGAATCATCTAACGTATTCTCACACAAAACATCTTAGAGGCATTGATAATGCATTTATGTTTAGATTTGAGAAGAAGATTTGAACGACATTGTAATGGTAGAGTAGATGGTTTGTATACCATATTTTCTCTCCATCTATATTCATGTGTTCATAGCGCATCATCCTTTCTAATTCAACAAAGGCACCATCTATCCTAGGAAACATGCAACAATAGAATGATCATATTTTGTATGATAATGACAATTAGAGCATGTCTTTTGCTCTAGCTAATTGTTGGGATATATCTAAAATAGCCTTTGACCAAATTTTTTTGATGAGTGAGTGACACCTCTTTGCCAAGTGAACAGGTGGCGAGTTGGTGACGTGCATGCAACAATCAACAACTAAATCTATTATTTATTTAGTCTTCCAATTAATATCTAGTATTTTAGTGATTTACTAATTTTTTTTTTTACAGAGTATACAGAGAATTCCAACATTGATTTCAAATCAAGGGGGTGTAATAAAAAGAACCAAGTTAGAATTGATAGCATCATAATTATCATAAAGATCCCATTATAATCACTCTCATTTCTTAAAATGCAACTCGTGCTCAAAGTATAACTCAAGCTGGTAGTGCAACTTGATTCAAACTGTAATATAGAAAATTGAGGCAAAAATAAAGTTCAATTGAACATTTAAACTTACATTAAAGAGGAAACATAGTTTCCTTCGTATATTTACTATTTCTTTCTGATGTAGAAAACTACCTCAAGGCCCAAAAATCTATGAAATGCTATGGTTCACGATTGTAACATCATCTTTGGTGATATCATTGCCACCATCAAAGGAGATTTGTCTTTGCTGCCATTATTATTATTGTTATATTACCTCATTTTGAGTAGCTAATGTGTGTTTTTTAACAAAATGACTATAAAAATGAAATATTACTGTGTGTGTGTGTGTGTGTGTGTGTGTGTGTGTGTGTGTGTGTGTGTGTTAAATTAATATAGAAATTATAGATCGTTGCAGGGTTACATATCGTTATAGTTTCCCAAGGATTGTAGATTCAGGAATTCAAGTTTCTTATTTCTAAAATCCCTATATCTTTTTTTTAAAATCGTTGTTTATCAAACTTAGCTTAAAATACAAATCATCATCATCATCATCATCATCATCATCATATATATATATATATATATATATATATATATATATATATATATATATATATATATATATATATATATATATATATATATATACACCACTTACCTCAATAATGGCATCCGGATGGAACAACATGATCTAGAATAGAATATTTTCATGACTTAACTTCTCTGTTGCACCATTCCACCTTATTCCTACCCTTCTCTGTCCTTTTTCTTATGCCTCTCCTTTTATTATTAAAATAATCTCATTCATATAGATCTAATTTCCATGCAAAAATTTATTTAATTTAACATTTAGTTTTTCTAAATCTAATAATACTACTTCACTTGAGCTTTTATTTAATCTTTAAATCATGCATAATCACCACTTTGCTATTTTAGTTTAACAACCAATTATATTCACTTAACTTTAAACATGATTTATTTCAAAAATCATGCATGTTTTTAATCTTTGCTCAAGGCCATGTTAATAAATAGCTTAATTGTCTTCAAATCCCAATGAATTCTATGTAAAAGATTTAGCACTTTAAGTATGCATTATTTGGACAACTAAATTTTTTTAATTTAATTTTAATAGGTAATTATCTCTTTAAAATATTAATTAAATTAAATTAATAATTTCACTATAGCATAAGACTAATGCCACTTATATTTAAATCCTTTAACTAAGGTTAATTTATTAGGATATAATAACAATGTGACTATATAATTATATAACAACATTGTATGCATAAATTTATGCACTATATTTATACATTAAATCACATACTAATATCATCATAAACATCAATCAAAACATGATCATAGCAGAATATTGAAGTACTCAAAACAAACTAACTATCTAGATCAAATAGAAAGTTAAAAAAGTTATTTTATTATGATGTGTGTGTTGGGTTACTAACAGCCCCTCTGTCATCCACCAATCATCCCATCTACACCATCCTCTCCAATGATGCTCTCCCTCTGTCAGGATTTGAAGGTAAAATCAATCCTATATCCACAACATGATAAGTAGTTAGTTCGTATCATCATCACAAACACACACGCACGCACGCACGCACGCACGCACACACACACACACACACACACACACACACACACACACACACACACACACACACACACACACACACACACACACAACTATGATGCATAACTAACTAATATACTTTCATAATGTATAGAAATAATAAAGTATAACTGTCACATAATTAATCTATTATGCAAACAAAATAACATATTATGAATATAGGATTGTAATAGGGGAGATTAATGTTGTGTTCGTATATGAAATCAAAATCAAAATAACACACTAATATATAACACCTTAAGCTTATCTCAATGGGGGGAGCTTAGTTGACAAGACTAGAATGGAAAACATAATTAAAATGCAAAAATAATTTTTTTTACCTTCCTTGGATGCTCTAAATAGTTTGTTAAAGTGGCTTGCTTGATTTATGTTCATGAAGTCTGCATCAATGAATTGTGGCTACCTCCATCTCTTATTGGAACTATGTTTGGCTTTGACTTGGCTTGGCTCAATAATTTGATAATATAACACTAATTGCAATGAATTTATTAATGCAGTTGGGCATTATAATTTTGGCATAAAAGAGCTTTTTATTCAATAGGCAAGGTCTCCTATTTATAAATTTTTGGAATGATTTGGAATCAACCTAAATAGTTCATCCCAAGATGAAGATGTGTGGCTAAGGATTAATTTAATTATGTAATTAAAATTCATAAATATGCTCATCAATATTTGAGATAGAGGGACATTAACTAGGCATGGAGGGTCTTAATGAGGCATGAGAAGCATTAATTTATATATTTGTGGCATTTATAGTTTGTGGATGCCACCCCATAGAATGATGTCATTTGATGATGCAGTTAATGACAATCAATTTATAAAAAAGATGTATTCAAAAAATTTCATGTAAAATTAACTTAATCTTTTTATATGATTTAATTAGCCTTAAACATGATTAGTCAACTTTGATGTAAAACCTTGGTAATTTGTGCACAAATTAATGAAATTGGTTAAAATGTTGTATTATTGGCTTGAAATTTGACTGAATTAGAATTAGAAATCGATGTTAAATGCATTGAAACCATTATCCCAATTAGGATGATGTCAACACCAAACAATAAAGGCACATATATTGTGTAAAAATTTTAATAGAAAAGAGCAATCCAAAGCACCCAAATGCAAAATTGGCATTTTGACTCAAAATGATCTGATTAAAATTAACTGATTCATAAATTTCATTACCACATTTAATGACACTCTATCCAAAATTGACACTTGAATATATCAATTCCAACTCATTTATTATGTTTTAGTGTTTTTAGGCCAAATTTTGCATTTTAGTGGAAATTGGTCAAAGGTTTGATTGGAGGTTATCAGTGACCAGATTTAGATGTCTAAAGTTTACCCTTATTTGAGAAGGTGTTGCAAGCTATAGACATAGTAAAATCTTTTCAAAGAATGAAAAGGTCATAGATGCCTACAACTGTAATGATGATAAACTAATTATATGATGCCCCCTTGAGGGAACGGTTGGCACAAGGAAAGGTCGGCAAGCGGTCCCGCGAAAGAAAGAATGGAGATGAGGGGACCAAAGAAATAAAAATGATGGGATGAAAACAAAATGATATTGAAGCAGTCAAAATCATTGAGAATGCAAGTGGGATGGTGTACAATGGTTTTTCCAAAGGTGGTTGTAAGCATTGTACCTTGATAGTGGTAATATGACAAAAACACAGTGATTTACCCAAAGGCAGTTATAATCATTGAGAAGATGAAGCTATCCCATTTAAGACAGACAAACAAGATAGAAACATACCCCTATATGAGTAAAAAAAGTAAAGTGGTGACAACACAATGATTTTCCCAAAGGTGGTTATAATCATTGAGAAATACCATTGGGATGGTATGCAATGATTTACCCATAAGTGGTTATAATCATTAGACCTCAATTATGGCAAACATGATTGATTTAGATGATGATGATGATGATAATATAATATAAAGGATAAAGATGAATTGGGACAACCTATTGGTAGGGGGATTATCATCTGAACTAAACAAAGGTTGAAATTCTTTCATTGTTTAAGTACTCTATGTAGGATATGATTGGGATTGAGTTAGGATGTTGGTGCCGAAGATATGTCAATGTTTTCATTACTAAATAGACTTCTTGAAGTTAATATTTGTTGTATCATGTGTTAACAGACATCATGAGGACTTGGCCAAAATATGCATAAAGACTAACTCCCATAATCCAATACTCAATAGAAAATAATGTACCAATGATAGAACCATGATGCCAATGTAGACATATGAATATGGATGGATTCAAGTGTAAGTATGGGTAAGGAATCACCTAATGAATGCACATAGACTGAATCAAGACAATAGTACTGAAAGCAAACAAACAAGCATACAAGCAAAATAATAAAGAAACAAATAATTTAAATTTAAGCCATACGAACATTGCCCCTAGAATATAGGTGACAACTTAACAAACTAATAAAATGTGGGAATAGAAGAAAAAAAGGGGTGTTCGAGTTGTCTTCATATGCACTAGGCAAGTAGATGTTGACTACATAGTTCTATGGATGTAATATCCAACAAAAACTTCAAGCCAAATGTAGTTCTCTTAAGAAATGGAAATGGAATGATAATTGATGAAAAACCATAATGAATGTAATATAAGAATAGGAATGATCTTGAAAAATGACAAGTCCATGGAATAAAAGGCCAAAAAAGATGGGGAAACTAAGTGACAAGTGATTGGATTATAACTTAGTAAGGGTTCCCATAATCCTTAAGATAGAAAAGTGGTCAATGTTTTTGGTTTTTTCTAACGATTTTACAAATGTTTTTTTGGAATTTTTAGAGTATCTCAACTTGATCAAGAATGATAAGATACTAAATGGTTCAAGCTTGTAAAATGATGAGAGCATTACTTAGATTGCTCGTAAAATGGTGAGAGCGTGGTTGGAAAGGGTGACTAAGGTAACCTCAACATGAATTGAGCATTCCCTATAAAATCTTGAAATAACCTTAAGTCATAATAATTTTGTCCACACAAAAGGTGAGGAAAAACCAACTAGGTCCCAACAAGTTCTCAAATCTAGCAAATGGCAAGTCAAATCAAAACAACAATGACAATGTGATGCGACAATGCATGATAAACAAATATTTCCCCTAGTTTTCCCATAGGCAGTTATAACTAGGATCCAACAGATCAGATCAATGATACTAATTTTGATCCAAAACTCAGAAGTTCTGGTTGATGAATATTTCAATAGCATAGAAATAACACAATAACAATGGATTCTCTAAGAAGAGACATCGTATTACTTAACAAATGCAATACAAATATAGGCTTATCTCTGAAAAGAGATGTTTTGTTGAATAAAAAATTTGCAGATACAAAACATACGCTTATCTCTAAGAAGAGATGTCTGCCTTCCCCTTTCGGGTTACAATGCATTTATACATATTTTTGAAAACAACCTCGGGAGATTGCATGCCTCGAGGAATTAACGGGTGATGATTTAACGTCCCAGCATTAAAACCATATAACATCCCAGCATTAAAACCATACAACACTCACATTAAAATAATACAATGCTCAAGGACATAATCGCTTGAGGACAAAACTTTCACCGATAATACAAAATGAAAACAATACAAAATTCAAGGAATTACTGTCACCAAATAGTCACCTCAAATTTTTGCCCAGATCATTCCTCCCTCCTTAAAAAGCAATGGTCCCCATTACATCACTGTTCCCCATCAGGTGTGGTAGTTGTGTCTTGATTTAATTCCCGATGCACACTTGGAAGGGACTATGGTTTATGGAACTATGTAGGGCCTGATTGTTCAGCATTTCTGTCTGATCATCAGTTTGTGGATGGAAGGCTGTGAACTTCTTCAATGCGGTATCTATTTGCTTCTATTGTTATGTTGTCAGGGCTGTAACATCAGCCCTTTTAGATTCCTGTGGCTTGACCACAATGAAAACAAATTTCTTAGCACTAAGCAGAGAGACAGATGTGGAAGGTGGTACTTCTGGTACCCTATAGCGCCATGTTCCAAGAGTGAGAGTGATCCATCTAGTTTTTAATTTGTATATACCATGTCGATCATGCATGAATGGCTGACTAAAGAGTACATCACAAACATCTAGATTGACCACATCACATAAGACCTCATCTTGGAAAGGTTGTATTGCATATGAGAGAAGACATTGGTGGGTGACACAGAGGTCTCTCCCTGGGCTCAACCATCCAACACTGTATGGTTTTGGGTGAGGCTTCATGGATAGATTTAGGCTTTTCACAACATTAGTAGAGATTAAATTCTTTTGACTTCCACTATCAAGAATGAAATGCAAAGGCTTACCTTTCACCCATAACTTAGAGTGAAACAACCTTTCCTTGTCATCTAGCATCTCATCGTGTGTCTGTGATGAAGCTACAATGGCTTCACGATCAGCATCTATAATTTCTTCTTCAACCTCTTCGACTATAGGGTCTGTATGAGGTAGAGCAGTAGATGTTGTGGATGGTGACTCAGAAAGTAGTGATTTGATAGCTTGACATTATTCTTTGGAGTGAGTTCTATATTTATGATAACCACACCACTTCCCGGTCTTTCCTTCCTTTTGCTTCCAATTTTGGCCTCGTGTTTGACCTTCTTTATCACTTTTCCATTTTGAAGACTGATTCTTTATATCCATTCTTCCATGCTTCTGCTCAATCTTTACTGCAAACTTGTATGCCTCACTGATGGTTTCCAAATTGAAGAGATCCATTTCCCCCCAGATGTACCATTGTAGTCCACCACGATGTTTGAGAGTTTTATGTTTCTCACTTTCTTGAATGCCCAGTCTTGCAGACAAAGAATGAAAAGTGTATGTGTAATCTTGCACATATTGGTCCTTGCTTTGACAAAGTTGTTGCCACTATATGTACAGATCATCATACGTGACGATGGGATAGTATTCTTCTTTTACTACTTCCGTAAAATCATCCCAGGTGGGTTCCACCCCAAGGCCAATGATATCCATACTAAACCTATTTTTGTACACTTCCCATTAGTTTTTCACGAGCAATGATGATTTCAAAAGAGCAAAAGTGATCTTTTCTCCATTGGTGAACTTATTTACAGAGAAGTAGGATGACAGTTGATCTAACCAATTTTCCATTGCATCAGCATTGATTTTGCCTTCAAATTTGGGAATATCAAAATTTACTTGAACCTTGAAGGGTGTTGGGGCACTGAAAGGAAGCTCCCTCGATGAGGAGCCCGAATGTGTAGCCGCGGAGCCAAAATTTCCCATTGGAAGTGTTTGAAGAATTTGAGAAAATTGTTAGAGCATCTATGCTTGTTGCCATTGGAGGGCTTCATTCACCATGTCCTTGAAAGGATCGGATGTCTCAGTGTTGTCTACCATTTGAGGTCATTTAGGGCACATAGGTGGAGTGTTTGGAAGCTCTGTCGCTTCCCACCCAAGTTTCTTGTATCCTAATCTCATCCTCGGGAACATACACTCTCAAGACAAACCACTCTAATACCACTGATCCAAAACTTAGAAGTTTTGGTTGACGAATATTTTAATAACATAGAAATAACACAATAATAATGGATTCTCTGAGAAGAGACGTCGTATTACTTAACAACCACAATACAAATATAGGCTTATCTCTGAAAAGAGATGTTTTGTTGAATCAAAAATTTGCAAATACAAAACATACGCTTATCTCTCAGAAGAGATGTCTGCCTTCCCCTTTCGGGTTACAATGCATTTATACATATTTTTGAAAACAACCTTAGGAGATTGCGTGGCTCGAGGAATTAACGGGTGACTATTTAACATCCTAGCATTAAAACCATATAACGCTCACATTAAAACAATACAACGCTCAAGGACATACGTCCCAGCATTAAAATAATACAACGCTCAAGGACATAATCGCTCAAGGACAAAACTGTCACTGACAATACAAAATGAAAACAATACAAAAATTCAAGGAATTACTGTCACTGAATGGTCACCTCGAATTGTTGCCTGGATCAAATTTGCCCACATGTGGTTATAATTAGTAGCAAGACCGATGAACACTAATTTGCCCATAGGCAGTTATAATTAAGGTCACATAAACAAACTTGATATAGGATGGGAAATGAAAGATATCTTTCTAGATCAACTATCACACTACTTTCATAGATTGTCATTATAAACATGGATATGATTGATTATTGAAACTTTATTGGAATCCCCTCATAAAAAGGTATGAGAAGAACTAAAGTAACAAAAATCAAACCATGATTGGGTAGGATGACTAAAAATAGGCTTTGATCTAGATAGGAATGGAATGATAGGATGGTATGGTCTTGCTAAGGATAATGATGGTTTGATTGATTGGATAAAATGGTACGAGGGTTGCCCCCAAGTGATGGAGGTGATTGGCTAGGTATATGATAATGACAAAAATATATGTAATAATGGTAATAGTATGTGTTTTTAGCTTGGGTGATTGTTGGTTTTTTATGTGTTTGGCCTGGGTATGCTAAATGACATAAGATTATATTGTTCTTATTAAAGTGCAGATGCACATCCTGATCAACAAATGAGATAACTAGAATAATCAGTCATGTTAATTTCTACCACATACCTCATCTAAATAGTTGCTCTATCAAGAACTAGCTACAAATTTAGTCGTCAAGAATGTTGTTGTGATCTTCGTTAGTCATTGATTTTGATTCTTTCAAATGTCAAGACAAGTATCTTTATAGCCTCTACAAAGGAAAGTGCAGCTTGGGATGGTAAATAAAGACAAATAATGGATGGTTGTTTATGAAATGGAATGGTGGATGATAATGGAATGAATTATGGTTGGAAAATAAATGAAAATCAGGACTTTCAGTCACACATAATGTTGTTGATGCTAAATTCAACATAACTTTGGATGTGGCGTGGTCAAAGACATTTGAAGATGCTCTCAATAGGACCATCAAATTTGTATGTTGTTTGGGCTTGAGAGTAGCTACCATCTGATTAGACTGTAGATTGGAAGCTATTTTGATTTGATCTTAAAAAATGTCTTCATTAAGTAGTGAATAAATTTTGTGCTTAGTTATTAGTGTGTCAATGAGGTTTTCACCAATGAAGTTGTCTTGATTGTTCCATAATGCCTTTGAGAAGGTTTCACTAAGGAATGTTGAATTTTGACTTTGATTGTTTTCTAACACTTCTAAAAACATTTCACTAAAAGATGTTGAGTTTGAACTTTGCTTGTCCCCTACTTCCTCTGAAAAGGATTCACTAGGAGAGTGTTCTTCTGCTATATGAATGTGGTCTTGGCCTTCTTTCTCTTCTTCAACTGCTATGTGACCATGGATGCAGTTTAACAAAGTGTGATTTTGTCAGTCCCAATAGACACTTGTGGGAGATGGAATGTCCATAATATGGCTATGTTGGTTGATGGTAATGGCCTGTTGAATGGTAATGGAATGGAGAGAGGCTACATAATCCTCATAAAAGATACTAAGGTAACTTGTGTCAAAGATAAATTACTCATCCTCAAAAACTATAAAAGGGTCATAAATGTATTCAAATTGATCTGTGAGGCATGCATAACCAATATTATAATAGTCTTGAGTGTATTTTGTTTTTGAATCTAATTTTTACTCAAAGGGACTTTGAATCTGATGTCAAGACTGATGTTGATTCTTTTTCAGATGCTAAATCTGATATCGATTCAAAAATAAAATATGAATATAACTTTGATTCTTCATCTAATGGGTACTCTGTTACAATAATGTCTTGTTAATTTTTTGGTATTAGACAAGTGATGGCCTATGATGGCATAATGGGCTTCAAAAAGACTAGTTTGTCAAAGTGAGACTTTTCCATAATGGGAAAAATGTCAAGAGACAATTCCTCAGAGACTTGATTGATAATAGGAGGCTCTTGAAAAATAGGCATATGGTTGAGGTAATGATTTGCCAAAAGGTTGTTATAATCATTAAGAAGTGACTCAAGAAATACGGGCTTGTTAGAGTGAGACTCTTTGACAACTAATATAGGATCAATAGGTGATTCATCAAAACTTGACTTATCACTAGGGATTGGCTTGACAAAAACATCTTCAATTGGCTGGTTTTATTGGCCTTGGTTTCTAATGAGTTAGAAAATACTAGTTTTGAACACAAATTGGTCTTTGAATGATTGGATGGGTTGAGGTTTTGATTGGATTTGTATTGGATGAGGAATGGCCTATAGTTGGATAATGGTAGGGTATTATGGAGCATGATTTCTCACATGAGCTAAAGGATGAAGTCTTGAAATAGTAACAATGGGGTGGTGAAGGGCTTGGTTGTTCTCACAAGCCAAAGGACTAGGTCCTGAGATGATTAAGGGGCATTGTGGAGCTTGATTCTTGCACAACCCAAAAGGTGAAGTCTTAAAAAGGCAAGTTTGGGTCATTATGGAGCATGGTTTCTTACACAAGCCAAAGGATGAGGTCCTCGTATAGAAATGGTGAGACATTTTAGTCTTAGAATAGAATGGTATGATGTGGTAGACCCTGATTAATCGCATAAGACAAAGCATCAAAGTCCTCCTCATAAACCATATCATCCCAGTTGGGGTTTTGAGTTGGATTGTAAGCTGATCCTTAATTTTGTTCCCCGTATGGAGTATTGTAGGGAGAATAATAAAACTCTTTAGAAAATCTATCTCTGTAAGGGTTTTTAGTCATATTTTGTGCATCCATTCTATCATAAGTTGGATTATATGTGACTCCACCATAAGTGTAGCTAGACATATCTGTATAAATGATGAAAAGTCTAAAATAAAAAGGCTTAGAATTTTTCAAACTCTGAAAAACTATGTCCAAAAGACAAATGGTTCAAACTTGGTCGAAAGTGGAGCTGTATCTCCAAACAATGATTTGATTATGGATTTGTATCTCCAAAATAGTTTGGGCTAAAGATTTGTCATAAAAAATTATAACATCAAATGTCTAATGTTAAATGTCATACACACAAATGGTCAAGCATTAGAATAAAAACTGGCATGTCAAAGGTCTAAGTCAAAGTGTTCTAAACAAGGTCTAAACTAAGAAAGGGAAAAGAGTCACTAGGTCTTTTGTCTAAATGTAGAGTCAAAAGCTAAGCTCAAACAGGTTTTACTAAGGCTTTTGGCCAAATGATGTCAAAAGCTAAGTTTAAAACAAAGGATAATGAGAATTTGATTTAATCTAAAAAGTTTGAAAACAATTTTGACATTGACCTAGCACACGAAATCAAACATAAACATGATCAGTTGGCATAGGCCATAAGGCAAAAGACATTTTAAGAAAAGGTTGTGTTCTTCCTAATAAAGGCACAAACAATGATGAGGATCGGCATTTGAACAAATAAATCATCAATAGTTTTTAAATTTGGGTAATTGATTAATTGAAGTTATGTAACCTAAAAGAGAAAGATATGTGTATCATCCCCATAAATTGGGTCTTAAACAAAAATCAATCAATGTTTGAATCCAAACTTTGATAAGGTTAATTGAGAACTTAATGTTTAAAACTAGAATTTGACCAAACAAGCTAGACAAGATTGGACATCATGACGATGCATAAATAAGGTCTAAATGGTTGATGTGACATGGTTTGAAACAAATAATTTTTGGTGCAATGGTAAACAAGTCTTGAAATAAATTGAGTAGCCTAATGATGTAAGCATGCTCAAATGATGTGATAAATTTTATGTTTCAAAGACTCAATTGTAAAATGGTTTGACATGTTTTGGGTAGCATAACACTACCTTTCGTAACTCAAATGACACATGCACAAAAAATTTAGAAAAAAAAATTAAGGCACAAGTGTGGTGTAAAATGGCCCGCATAACATCTCTTTAGACAAAAGAGTGATGTATAAACAAATTGGTTTTGACATGGTTATAAATAAATAATCAAGTTTTAGTCTCAAAACATACCAAGCAGAAAATGACCAAAATACACTAAGTATAATCGTCTAAATCCTAGCAAGGGTATCACAATGTTGGTTTTGACTAAAACTAATTAATTTTTTATCATTCCTAGGGGGATCAATTACATAATGACTTTCACATATTGATTTAAAATGAAAACACATAATTGGGTGTCTGTGGCACTTGTCTTATTGAAAAAAGGTCTTACCCTTTTTTCAACCACTACATTCATTACTTGCTCAGTGTAGTGAGATGTCTAAAGTGAATATATGTCCCATGTGTAACTCCAATACTAGAAGGTGGTTTAACAACTCAAACCTCTGATCCTAGTGGGAGTGGTTAAATTCAGTGCCAGGAGATGAAACCCTGGGTTAAAACTTCCCTAAAGAACTTGTGGGAAGTAATGAAGTCCCCCTCACAAGCCAAGTTTGCATAAAAATAAATGACTTAATAGAAAGATTTTAGGGTTGTTTCAAGATCACCCAAACTATTGTGATTTTTTAGGGAGTACTTTAAATGACATTATTTCTATGCATTAGACTAGATATGTTTGTAATAAGGATGACACTTTTGATTCCAAAAGTTCCCTACAGGGGATGGATATAAGAGCATACATGCAACGTCCCTCTTTTTGTCAATCAAATTCTAGTTTTAAAAAAACTATTGAAGACAAAATTTGACAAGTGAGTTCAATTTTAAGCACCAAATGAAAGATTAGGTGGTATTATTTTGACCCCTTGGTCTTAAGTTGTAACTTTAAAAGCAAAATTTATCAAAACATTTACCTAAGCATCTAAATTTTTCATTAAGCACCAAAACAAGGTTCCTAATCCATTTTAAATTTCAAATAATGTCTAAAAAACATGTTTTAACAAATTTCAAGCTTGATCCTAAAATGAAAAAGTTAGTATGTCCTTTAGCTTTGAAGCTAATTTGCAAATGAGTGAAACAATTTATCAAGACAAGCTCTTTATTTTGAAATTGTTGTTACACAGTCAATCCCATTGTTTCTCTATAAAATCATAATTTTAGATAACAATATCATTGTTTCAAGTTAGATAAAATAGAAAACATAATATCATTGTTCACCTATGAAATCATTTCCAATTTTACCAAATCAATGTTTGGATATGAAATCACTAGCCAGATTTACAATATCATTGCACAGAATGATGATATTGTTATTCTACAAAATCACTGCCAAAATCAACAAAATCACTGTTTGGATATGAAATCACTGGCCAAATTCATGTAGAATAATGACATCATTGTTCTATGAAATCACTGCTCCAATGAATGAAATTGCTGCTCAGTGCTAAAAAATCATTATTGTGACAACAATAATATTATAACAGAGATCAAAACTGTGATTCTCAAAAATAGAAATGCTACTTCCAAAAAAATAGATTTTTGACTTAAAATTTCACTCCTTTGGCTTCTTCGCTCTAATATTTTACATAAAATTGGCTAGTAGGTTTCTTGAAAGAGCTTTGTGATCAAATTTGTGGGGCTAGGGTCCCATCAGACATGCCATTTGTGAACATAGGATTATAATAGGGGGAGATTAGTGTTGTGTTAGTATATGAAATCAAAATCAAAATAACACACTAATAGCTAAAACCTTAATCCTATCTCAATGGGAGAGCTTAGTTAACAAGACTAGAATGGAAAACATAACTAAAATACAAATGAAACCTTCTTTCACCTTCCTTGGATGCTCCAAACAATTTGTTGAAGTGGCTTGCTTAGTTTGTGCTCATGAAGTCTGCATCAATGACGTGTGGCTACCTCCATCTCTCCTTGGCACAATGTTTGGCTTTGACTTGGGTCAATAATTTGACATTATAATACTAATTTCAATATATTTTTGAATGCATTTGGGCATTATAAGTTTTTCATAAAAGAGCTTTTTATTTAATAGGCATGGCCTCTTATTTATAGATTTTTAGAATAGTTTAGAACCAACCTAAACCGGCCATCCCAAGATGAAGATGTGTGGTTAAGGATTAATTCAATTATGTAATTAAAATTTATAAATAGACTCAACAATATTTGGGATAGAGGGGCATTAAGTAGGCATGGAGGGTCTTAATGATGCATGGGAGGCATTAATTCAAATATTTATGGCTTGTGGATGCCACCCAATAGGATGATGTCATTTGATGATGCAATTAATGATAATCAATTTATAAAAAATATTTATTCAACAAGTTCCATGATAAATTAACTTAAGCTCTCGATTTGGTTTAATTAGACTTAAACATGATTAGTCAACTTTGATGTAAAATCTTGGCAATTTGTGCACAAATTAATCAAATTGGTTAACATATTATGTTATTAGCTCAAAATTTGACTGGATTAGAATTGGAAGTCGATGTTAGATGCATTGAAACCATTCTCCCATTTAAGATGATGCCAACACCAAATAACAAAGGCACATGTCTCGTGCAAGATATTTGATAGAAAAGAGCGATCCATAGCACTTAGGTGAAAAATTGGGATTTTGACTCTAAATGATCTTATCAAAGTTAGCTACTTCATAAATTATGTTGCCCCATTTAATGCACTCTAACTAAAATTGACACATGAATATATCACTTTTAACTCATTTAATGTGTTTTAGTGTTTTTAGGCCAAATTATGTATTTTGGTGAAAATATGTCAAAAGCCTGATTGGAGGTTACTGATGCCCAGATTTAGGTGTCTACACATATCACTGTCCTATAACTAAAATATGATATAAAGCTTAATCAATGCAATAAAAATCCAATGATAACCATAATAATCCACAAATTCAAAGGTTATAAAACTTAGGGTGAAATCGGGATGTAACATCCTTCTCCCCTAAAATTGGTCATCATTCTGATGACACTTATTCAATCAATAGTTCAGAATAACAAATAGAAATAAAAATATAATATCTAGTATCAAATCATGAAAATAAATATGAATTTTACCTAAATAACTCATCATAATTTTCCTAATTAGCACTATTTTTAGAGTATTGTTCCTACAATACCCTGCTCTATGACATTTCTTATTGTGCAAACAAATTTTTCAAATGTCCCTTACACTTATTGGTTCTATCATGACCACCCCAATGTCCAGAACTAGCAAGACAAGCCTATAATATCTCATTTAAAATTTTTACAGACTTCTCAAAAATACATGAGATCATAAAATCCAAAAACAAATGGTTAAGAAGAGTTTCACAAAACCTTCTAACCCTTCTACACATCTCTCTAACTCAGAAAGTGTTTTGCTCATCCCAAATAAAAATGTTTGAGGAACTTGGAAAGAATAATGTGTATAAGTTAATACTATCACTACTCTGCATAGCTTTGGATAAGTATAACATGTCAATACTATCACTACTCCATGAATCTCCTGATAAGTATGATGATGAATAAGAACTAGAAATACTACATTTCCAATGTATACAAAATTATTGGATACACATCCACAATATACATGTGTATGACCATATGACTGAATTTGAAAAGTTCATCTATCAAATCTTAGTTTGGATAAGTCCATCTTTTGGATCCAAACTCAGTAACAACCAAGTCAATATGAGGCTAACTAGAATACACTCCTATTGCTTAGAACTCATGTTCCTAATTCACCATTCATCCCTCAGGTCTCCACAACCTGATGATCTCCATAATGTGCACAAGATTAAATGAAATACAAATCTATATTAATAGATCATATAAAGTAATACTATATGCTAAATGATTTTAGATGTACTAACATATATACAAGAAAAATCATACAATCATTTTGAAATTGTATTAAGTTTCCACTAGCTAAACATAACTAGTATCGTATCTCACAGCTTAACCTATAGTGTTATTTCATATTAAGAAGAAATAATTTCAAAATTTTCATAACATACAAACTCTAAGGATTATACCATCCTTACAACCTTATAAAGGACCAAGTGAGATAATGTCTCCCTGCTTGTTCGACTAGTACTATAACATGATAAATTTTTGTCTCACTCCTTTTAGACGATCAAGATGTTCTGCACATCTCATACCCTACTTTCTCTCGATAAAAGGTACATAAATAACTCTTCAAACAACATTTTTCAACAAGAGAATAATATCAGTCTAAATAAAGTTATATAATAACATAATAATTATAAACAACTAGAATTAATATAAATTCAAGGTTTACAATTCCTCGTGGTCAAGTTAACAAGTTAGATAAAATAGTGACTCTAAAAAGTCACAAGTGGAAATTCGAGAGCTAATATCTCAAAAATAAAACTCTTGCATACCCTCACATGGTAAAAATAAACACTACAACCCAAGTTGCCAAATCATCATTCATTTACTAATCTTGTAAGTGTAGTATCATAACCTACTTCCATAACCAGAAGGAAAATACTCAACTACAAGGAAATTCCCACTGCATTAGGTGGTACCAAACTAAAAATAGTCTTATGAAATTTTCCATTCCTAGGATTTGTATAAATAAGACACAAAACTAAAGCATAAATAATTAAGTGATAAGCATTCCATGCCTTTAAAAACACTAAAAACACAAAACACAAATGGTGAAGGTGATTCAATTAACAAAAAAAGACATAATCATACTTGAGGTGTTTAATTTAATAGATCAAGAATATGGTATGGAACTCATGTTCAAAACTCATGAACTATGTTATGTACTTACCTATCAAAACACCTTATATAACCATCACCAATGAGACATTTGATAACCCAACCCTTTAACATCTCTAAGGGTGTATGAATGCTCCTAGGGTACACACTCAATATACCACACACACATTCACAATTATCATTCTTGATAAACATAAATATATGAAAATGTTAATAGACTTATTAGGTCTTAGAGTTTGAGCCACAACTCTGATACCACAAGTAACAACCCTGTTGGGTTCTAACTAGAAAATACATGAAAGTATTTTTTTTAAACATATAAACTATAAATAGATTACACAATAAGAATCTAAGTATATCATAAAAAAATAATTCAAGAGTGATAATTGTAATTAATCATGTGACATCTAACAATCATTGATCACTATCAATAGATGAGAATGCATCATATTACATTCATGGAACTAAATACAAATATCCATCCACTACTGGTACAATACACAACATATTCTATCAATCCATGGTATATAAAATTACATTTATACATGATATTTTTCCAATAGTGAATACAATATAATACAATGTACAAAAAATAAGATCAAAGCTCCCTAGAGCATGAGTTCCTCAGCCTCACTAGTATCTATGGCAATCTCAAGAGTCATCTTAAAAGTAGTATTATTGTGAGGAGGAAGATCATCATCCAAATCATTTTACACACCAATCATAGACCAATGATCCCCTACTCTAAACCCATTAAAGAATGGCCCTCCTTTCATGGATGAGTAGATAGTGATGGCACAAGAATCTAGAGTAACAAGCAAGTACCCATGTGTTGTATGATTTCTAAAACTAAACATGCAGTGAATCATACAAAATTCATTTGATTACAATATATCACACATACATATAAATCATACTCATGAAATGATAATGTCTCACTAAACATACTTTTCATAGAAATATTTAATAAATAGTGATCTATGCATCTATCAAATTCATACACACCACTTGATTGGGTTGTCCTTGTCTAACATTATGATGATAGTAAGCCAGTGAAATATATCTCACTCCTCACTCATTATCAACAAAATAATATTGGTTAAACACCATTTAATTACAAGATTCATACAATTTACATCCTGTATGCAATCAAAAATACATCATGTCTATAAATCAATTCTAACTCGGAGAAGATAGAGCATACCTACACTTCTGATTGGGAATACATTTGTTAAGTGGTAGTGTAACCAATATGGGGATCCTCTAGACTCGATTAGGGGATCACTTGTCATAATACACCATGCTAGGAAGGGTTTTAAAGCTTACATTCTAACACAATCATGTAACAACCCTAAAAGAGTCATAGGTTTAATGTTCACTCTATTCTAATAAACATGAAAGTAAATCTAATCTAGTGCACACCAAAGCTTGTGGCATAAAGTGGGGTTTATAAATAAAACAAACTAAACTAACATGCATAGTATACATATAATCACATCAATGTTACAGAATCTTAATGCATAGGAAATAATCACAAATGCATTATCTATTTACTCTTACAAAGGAGAAATAAAGTTAAGAATACTTACCTTGAAGACACACCTATCGAGCCTCAATCTCTCCCTTGGCCAAAGTGATTTTTAAAAGATTATTGTGGTATGTAAATATAAAAAAGATAAATCAGTTCTAGGCCACACAACCTATTTATAAATCTAAAAGACTTCTCCACAAGATAAGATCTATATCTCTAAAGAAAGTATGAAACCCTAAGCTTTATTCCTCAAGTAAAATGGTCAATAAGTAGATATTCATTCATAATTATTATTCGTCACTTATCTATTTTCAAATGGTTGAAAATGAACTTGTAAAAATAGGTGGATCTTACCCTAAATCCTTCTAAATATGTCAGTTATATAGGGTCAACCCAGTCGAACATGTATGTTTTTGAAAGATAAATCACTAGGTCCCAACTAGGTCAATCAAATGGATAACAAAAATCTCAAGTGAAAATACCCAAAAATAGTATAGGGTCGACCCAGTCAACCCTATACAATAATCAGAGGTTGAAAACTATACAGGTTTGACCCAATTGACCTAGTACAGTCAACTAGCAAAAGGGGGTCAAGGCAAGAAAAAAAGGATAATGATATGATAAATTTTTGGAATGGGCAAGACTAAAAAGAATAATCTTAGGTTAAATGGTTTTAGAATATAAATGTGTAGATGGCAAGGGGTAAAAGGGATAACAATCTTATGAAGCACCAATGATCTACCTACCCCTTTCCTGGTGCACCCCTTAAGGCGTGCACTTAGAGAGATTGAGACTTCATGGGTTCTTGCAAGATATAAAGTGTCAGTAAGTGATAAAAGTTTGAAAATATTATGTGTATACATATTCCCCACTCTAAGCTCATCACGTGTCATGTAAGTACAACACAGGATTGTGCTTTAGAAAATAGAACATGATAGCACATAATAATGATGTCAAGTAAAGTGCAGTAAGCAATAAATAAGATAAATGAAAGGATAAAATTGAAAAACACATAAATTTACTTACCTTAGTGTTGTAGATAAAGAATTATAATATAAGAGAAGTGAAGGTGTTCAATGTGAAGAGAACTAGGCAAACATATAGAAATTAGTTCAAAAAATAGCCAAAAATTGAAAATTTTGGAAGATAGGCATATAGTAGTAGAAGAGAATGAGTTAGTAGGGACACGAGGGTATTAGAAAAAAATGGTAAATCAGGATTGTTAAGGTAAGGCTACAATATTGAAGGTAAATGAATGATAAAATGATGGAAAATGAATGACAAATGATGGTAAATGAACGACAAATGAGTGTAGATGAATGACAAATGATTGTAAAAGACATTAAATCATGTTGGAAAGTATGTAAAATATAAATGACAAAAAGGAATGTATAACACACTAAATCATTTTTGGAAATATGTAAAATATGAATGACAAAATGAAATATCAATGCAAGACAACTTTAACAAAGATATGTAAGTAAGTGAAAAGTAACCCCATGTAAGATAGGCAAAAAGAAAAACATGAAATATGGAAAATGAAATGCAATAGAAGATGTAAGATAAAAATGAATAAGTCATACATAAAAATAAACATGTAAGAATTCCAAATGTCATATGTAAGATAAGTGAAGTCCACATAAATCAAACAAGAACATGATGGAGAAATGAAAATCAAAATCTCTAAAGGATAAAAACTCAACTTTAGTGCTTTTTCAAAGATAAAATCTAATAAAACACAACCACCTAATGACATGAATAATATGAAAATGAGATGGTGTGGGAAATAAATGGTGTAAGGGTGTAATCCATAGTTTCTCAAACATGTTGTTTTGGTCTAAGGATAGATAAAATTGAAACAAAGTAATGATATCATGTTTTTAAGAGGAGAAGAACAAGTAATAATAGAAGAGGGAAAAAATATTTAGAATCACAATTTACCTATCAAGGGGGGAAATGAAATGGGTGGAGGGGAGAATGAAGGAAAAGCCAAGGTATAAAAATCTTTATCGAAGTCAAGACACTCAAATTAGGTTTGTCAAATCAAGAGGAATTTTGACCTTAAGGACTCTGAATAACTTCTCTTAGCCACATAAGTCTTAGGTCAACAAATAAAGTATATAGATCATCCCATGAAGGCTATATGCATGAAAATTAAAATGGAGCTACCTTCCCACAATGTGGTCCCTATTCTTCAGGACCCCTTACAAATTTACCAATCTACTGTGAATATTGGGTACTTGTGTGGCAAAGTAGGTAGCACTTAAAGATTTTTTTATTCTCCTTTTCTAATCTACTAGCCTACCGCACCATAAAAGACCTCAGATCTATCATGAGGCCAAATGTGGAGTTTGAGTTTTGACTAGAAGAATGAGATGTGCTTGTAATCATGTCTTTTGGTATGATGTCAACTTTTGAGATTTTGTATGTTGCCTTTTAGACATTTAGATATCATTTCCTTTTATTTTAAATGATTTGGCTTTTAAATTTCTTGATGGCTTTTTTAATTTTTCCTCCATACAAATTTAGAAAACCAAACATGGGTACTAAAGATGAATTTCATTTGAATACTTGGGACTTCATTTCTAAGAGAGAGAACTTCAAAGAGCATGGGGTCTAAGAGTCTCATAAATCTAGGTGAAATAAAAGTGCTATCTTAACTTCAACCTTATTTTATTAAATGTGAAGTGAAAGGAGAAATCAAGAGTAGTGACACATGGAACAAATTTGAATTACTTTAAATTGTGAAAAATGTGACAAAGGGTAAAAAGGGATACAATAACAATAAAGTGTGATTACTTATCATAATAATGAAGGAGATGGAGGAAAATATGCTAACATATATTGTTGTGTAAGTTCCATCTATCAAAAGAAGCAAAAGCTAAATTTGAGAACAAAGATGTAAAAAGATGAAACTATGGTGATTTTATGAGGAGGGCATGGTCCTATCCATGATCTTATACTACAACTCATAAAAGAGAAACCCACCAGAGTGAGTGCTAAATAAAGGAGAAAAAAATAAAATAAAAATAATCATAAAGATACTAGGGCAAAGAATAACATAAAAAAATAAAAGAAATATACGAGGAAAAAAATGAAAGCAAATGCCAAATATAATGTGTAATAAAACCAAAGAATGTAAAGGAAAATAATGATGCTTATAAAGTGAAAGTAAAAGAAGTAAAGTGCACAAAAACATGAGACAAAAAGAACAATTAATATCTATGCTAAAGTCTGTATCAAAGATGAGCATGTGAAATACAAGTTTATAAGTCTTTAAAAGTTTCTTGAAGTTGAATTTGTTTATTATCATGTATTGTAAAATAAGATTGGGCATTGTAAGATTCCATAATGGTTAAGTGGATGTAGTTCAATGTTATCTCACTAGATGCCCCAACATGTGAGTTAGAGTGAGATAACATTGAACTATTAGAATGATTTGCATTGGGTTGGTAGGTGCATTTGGAGATAAACAAATGTGTTGGTTTGTTATATTTTAGGGATGTTGAATGTGAAATGTGATGTGTAGGAGAGGTATGAGGAGACAAAGGAGGACCATGGATGATATGCATTGGAGTAGGCATTTGAACAAGGTACTCTTTTAGTTCATGTGACCTAAGAGGTTGAGGTTCAATGGATGTAATGATATGTTTAAAATTGTTCATGTTAGTTATCCTTTCCTTATTGGTGTAGGAAGAAGGATCAACTATGGTTTGAACAAAATTAGTGGATGAGGTATAGGTATGGGATAATTGTTGTTGATAATTAGCTAGTTGATTTTGATGTGATTGAGATTCTTGAGATTGAATTTGAGAAGTTTGAAGATAGTCTTGATAATATTGTTTTGTTAGAGTATCAAGATTGAAATGTGGACCAAATAAAGAAGAAATAAGAAAATGGTGAATATCATGACAAGACTCATGAGAATGACCTATAGTAGCATGCCATCAACAAAATTTATCAAGATTGTACCATTTGGGAGGAGGTTTGGAAGGATCAAAGCTCATGGGTTTAGAGGGTGGCAATTTCCTCCTAAATTTTTCTAGACTCAAGGGAGGGTGGGTTGGGTTAAAATTGGTTGAATTGGATGCTACATTTTGAGGTTGGGGAAACTTGGATTAATCAATGTTATGAGGAGATGATTGAAAAGGTACTTTAGTAGTTGTTTGAGGTGTTTCAAATTGAGTCATAAGAAAGTCTTACTTTTTTACTTGGTCTAAGGTTTCATCTAAAGTTTTATGGGAAAAGATTCAAACTTTGTATTGAAGGGGAGGTTTTAAGAGCAGTGACAAATAATTTTAAAAGATTATCATCATTCATGTTATGATCTACTTTGAGATCAAGATACTTCCATCATTTGATGAAGGTATGAGAAGATTCATTAGGAAGTTTCTTACCATTGATGAAATGGCTAAGGTAATTTTTAGGAAGGTTATCATGTTGGGATTCCTTCACTAGAGCATTGACTAAATCCTCTAGTTATGAGATATAATGTCTAGGAAGTTGGTTGTACCATTCAAGTGCATCACCAAAAAAGGTTTTGGCTAAGAGCTTGGTGGTAGAAAAGGTGTTAGTTTGGACCCATTCCTTATATATATATATATATATATATATATATATATATATATATATATATATATTACCAAAAGACTTAATAAAGATAGTATGGTCCTTAGTCGCATTATATGTGATAGTTGGAGAAATGTTTCCAATATCTATGGATTCAATGAATGGGGTTAAAGCTTCATTTTAAATATGTTGAAGTAAATTGTTATTCATTAGAGGTTGAGGGATGATATTCTCATTGGCATCTCTAAGAGGAGGAGGGACAAAATTTTGATTTGATTGAGACATGATGACTTCAGGTGGTTGACTAGTCATGTTTAATAAATGTTTTTGTATGTTCATCATTTGAGATTGATTAGTTATTTGCATGATGTTCATTTGTTGTATGACTTGTGCAAGGGGTTGAGTTGTATTAATAGGTGGATTGGTGTTTTTAGGAGGGGTATTATTGTTGTTAGGAAAAATATTGTTAGTGTTGGTGGGAGGAGGATTATTTGTAGGTGGAGGATTCCCAACATTAGTGTTAATTGTCTTAAGTGTGGTAGAATAAGTAAACTTGGTAAAGCCACCATTCTTGGTAGGAGTTTAAATAGTATTACCATCAAGGTTTTTGAATAATTGGGAACCATATAGATTATCAATTTGAGTGGTTTCAACCATGTTGATTTTAGAAGTGATAATACGAGGTGCTCTTGTTATGGGTGTAACAAGAGGATTGTGAACATTGGTTGTAAGAGATGGAACATAATGTGAGGTTCAAAAATTTGATATAGATGGGTTGATGATTTTATGAATTATAGGTTTAGAGGGTGTAAAAGAGGTATAAGTTATATTATTTTCATGGTTTGGGATTTGTCTAATAAGATTCTCTGGATCTACAATACGGTATGGGGTTGATCGAGATTGAGAAGATTTAGAACCATGTGCTAAAGAGCTACACCATAAAGATATGTCTTCTATGGTGGATAGACGGGGTAGGAGAGAAAAACCCATGTACATTTGGAATGGTTTGAGAATATCAAGAAAGAATTTGATAAGAGGCTTCATGATACTGAGAAGGAGTGGATATTAGAAGGCTAGAAAGAAAAATAGGGACAAAATTAGCAAATAGGGAAGGCAAAAAAATAGACAAGGTTGACTGGGTCAACTTAGTACAAAAAATAGGGCTTGAAAATAGTACATGGTTGATTGGGTTAACCAAATACAACAAACAAATTCTGATAAAGTATATAAGGTCAACTGGGTCGACCCAGTATAATAGATAGGAAAATTAGAAAGTCTAAAATAGATTGTGAACTGAAACAAGATAATTTTTGCAAGTAATTTTGAGAAATAAGAATATAAGGGAACAAATAATCAATTGGATTAACACTGGCCAATTCAATTAACGAACACAACACAAAACCTTACACCAACATTGGCTAATGTAAGTTTTTGTAATACAAAATACAATTGAGCAAAGAGCAAATAATCAACTTGGAAAGTAAATAGCCAATTAATTGGTCAACCTAAATTTTTATTAGATTATTGGAATATGATTTTAAATGTGATGGGAAGTTGGCTGTAAGTAAGGAATTAGAAAGCAATCTAAGGATGGTTTTAGGTAGTTTGGTCTGAAAGGGATCTGTAGTGGTAATGATACAGGCTTGGTGTTGGGGCCTACCCCCTCACTTCACACATCATAGTGATAAGGGTGTCAGGTGCTTAGTCAGAATATTCCATTAACCATGCTTTATACTTGACTAGAACATCAAGTCAACTTTCCCCTTGGTGATGAAATCTAATTAGGTTGGCCTTAGGTAGACAAATGTTAAAATGTTGGTTTATATTTTATGATTTGGTCATGTGTGGATAAAATAAAAAATAGTGAAACTAAATGGTTAATTGAAAACCACCTAATTAATCTATGTGATCTATTCTAATCATGCAAGTAACAAGAAAAGAAAGTGTGAATTAATTACTAGCATATAAGGTTAATTATAGTGTTGAAACAAGTTATAGTGTTGATATAGTCAATAGTGTAGGCAAAAAATATAGAATAAGGTTGATAGGGTTGATCCTATACTGCGTAAGCAAGGTCTAAAAATTAACAAGGTTGGCAAAGTCAACTTAGTTATCTAGATGACACATAGAACAAAAAATTGGGTCGACAAGGTCAATCCAATTGACTATGTAGGAGTAGTTTTAAAGACTATAAATTATTAAAAAAAGACTATAAAAAAGAGATAGAGAGATAGAAAATAACCTTGGTGGATTAGAGATGCAAAGAATGAATATTTCTATCAGATAACCTTGATATATGCTTGTAAACTCTACTAACTAGGCCAATTAGGTCGATCAAGCTTTGCAAAAACCTATTGTTGAGTGCCTAAAATGTACAAGGTTGATAGGGTTGACCTAGTATGTTGAACAGGATGCCTAAAATTATACAAGGTTGACTGGGTCAACTTAGTAGTTTGGACTAGAAGTCTGAAAAGTTGTATTGGGTCATCTGAGTCAATCTAATAGCCTGTACCTAAAAACTTGTGCATAAAATTAGAGCTAGATCAATGCAGTCGACCTAGTATGGTAAATATATGATAAAAATAATGAAATAAAGTGAACAAATCCTTCAAAGGTTAGTTCACATCAATTTTACCATAATGTATGTAATTAAAAATTCATCATGTATATAAATCAATCTTAGCTCTGAGAAGATAAAGCATACCTACACTTTTGATTGGGAATACATTTGTTAAGTGATATCATGACCAATATGGAGATTTGATAGACCTGATTAGGTGATCACTTATCATAATACACCATGCTATGAAGGGTTCTAAATCTTATAGTGTAACACAATCATGCAACAACCCTAAAAGAGTCCTAGATTTAATGTTTGCTCTATTCTAATAAACAATAAATTAAATCTAATCTAGTGCACACCAAAGCTTGTGGCACAAAGTGTGGGTTAGAAAAAAAATAAACTAAACTAAACATGCATAGAAGACATATACTCATATCAATGTATACAAAATCTTAATTCATGGGAGAGAAGTACAACTACATTATCTATCTACACTTATAAAGGAGAAATAAAACTAGGAATACTTACCTTGAAGATGAACCCACCGAGCCTCAATCTCTCCCTTGATCAAGGTGTTTTACAAGAGATTGTTTTGGTATGTAAGGATAACAAAGACAAATCATCTCTAGGCTACACAACCTATCTATGCATCTAAAAGACTTATCCATAAGACAAGATCCATATCTCTAAAACAATTATGGAACCCTAAGCTTTATTCTTCAAGTATAATGATCATTAAGAAAATATTCATTCAGACTTACTCTTCTTTGCTTATCTATTTTCAAATGGTTGGAAATGAACTTTTATATATAGGATCATCTTACCCTAAATCCTTTTGAATATGTTAGTTCTACAGGGTCAACCCAGTTAACCCTATATGTTTTCGAGAGATAAATCACTAGGTACTAAGCTAGGTCTGTTGAAAGGCTAAAAAAAATCTCAGGTGAAAATACCCAAAAATAGTACAGGGTCAACCCAGTTGACCCTGTATATTAATCAGAGTCTAAAAACTATATAGGGTCAACCCAGTTGATCTAGTACAATCAATTGGTGAAAGGGGATCAAGAAAAGAAAAAAAAGGATAATGATATGACATATGTTTGGAATGGATAAGACTGAGAATAATTATCTTAGTTTAAATGTTTTTAGGAGACAAGTGTGTAGAATGCAAGTGTTAAATGAGACAACAATCTTATGAAGCACCAATGGTTTGCCCACCCCTTTCCTGATGCACCCCTTAAGGTATGCACTTAGAGAGATTGAGACTCGATAGGTTCCTACAAGATACAAAGTGTTAGTAAGTGATAAAAGTTTGAAAATATTATATGTATACAAATCCTACTAGAAATTATATCACTACACATGTTAAACATATAAGTAAGCAAAGTATATATTTATTATGTCAAATGTATAAATGAATCTTACATTATTATCTAACCCATACTAGAAACAATGACTATAATTTTATATCACCCAGTTAATATACACATAAAATTACAAATTCTAACTACCACAATAAGTTCTAAATATAATACACCCCCATATTACCATAGTCTTATATTCTAAGACATAACTACTAATTTTCCACAATCAATCATACAAAGTAGTCTTAAATACATGGAGCCATAAGCTTTTATTCAAAAAACTAAATATAAAAAAGCAGGTCATAGTTTTCAAAAAACATATAAAAGTATAACCTAGCATTCATTACACTGTCAAGATTATGTGCACGCATACATAATGGCCTACTAACTATCACAAAACACACTATTCAAGTAATAACTAATACACATATATTTATGTAGGTGTGAGTCTAGACATAACAAAAATAGTATATACCATTTGGGTATAACATAAATTAATACTGTAGTATTCTATGACATACCATACTATCATAGTTCACAATAACATCTATACATATAACTAAACTTATGATTCCAAGAGTCAAACAATCCACACTCATAAATAATAATCAATTAAGTATGAGTTATACCACTTGAGTAGACCTTAGGTTTACACTGCATACAAGTAATCAAAAGAACATAACCTATAGGCATGCATCCAAAAGCATTATTTTACTCTATATAGGTCTAATCACTTGCACATATTAAAAATCTCATAATATACATTATACATAAGTTTTTATCACTAATAGTTATCATAATATTGGATAACTCTAAATGAAGTTATACCTCGTATGAACATAAGTCAAGGGCCAGTATTCATATGGTTGAAGTTTTCTTATTTCTTAGAATCTTATATCTTATTATCAATTTATTACTTTAGATATAGGCATATTATCTAATGCAACTATGTAAGTTATATAATTATATGAATACCCAAGCCCACATATAGATATATTTCTATATGAACACCCTCATACACTTTAGTTATTTTCAAAAGTAATTACCAAAATAAAAATATGGATTTCAAATTTAAACAGTCATTTGCATGCTGATCAATGACTTAACATGATTTCATCAACTGTTATTGTTATACAAGCAGATTAACAAATTGGGTACTAACATAGATAAATTGCCTAAATAATTTCTGCTTTTCTCAAGTCAAATTGACATCAAACACTCTTATTTATATCTCAACATGACTTGGAATATACCATCTGGGCATATTTTCATACTGAATATTCTTAAATATATATATACATTATCCAATATTTTACCAAAAGCCCAATATAATTGTGTAAATATGGATATGACCATGCATTGGTCATCTCAATAAATTTAAGTTATAATATATTATACTCCATATAAATACTCAATAAATAAATAATATATTCAATAGCATGACAAATACTATTTGCTCTTATAATATGATTTATAATTTGATTAATATTTACATCAACTACTTGAAAACAACTATTACTTGAAGTAAACCAATAGATATTAGTTGAGTCTAAATAAACACTTGGTTATTTCCTATATCCTAAATTATTTGGTTATATGGATGTTACATAATTAAATAACCTTATTTCTAATATTCATCTACTAAACTTAGCGCTCTATTTTTTTTAACACTCAGATCTTGTTATGAATTCATCTTCCCACATGTCAATATTCCAAGCGCAACAATAAAATTCAGTTATTTGTCTCATGTCATATACTCCCTATAAAAGGTTTCATTTCATTGTGATTTGTTACTCTAAATGATTTGACCTATTTGATCGGCCAATAATCATCTAACATATTCTCACACAAATTATCTTAGAGCCATTGATAATGCATTTATGTTTAGATTCAAGAAGAAGATTGGAGTGACATAGTAATGGTGAAGTGGATGGTCTGTATACCATATTTTATCTTGATCTATATTCATGTGTTCATAGTGCATCATTTTTTTTGATTCGACAAAGGCACCATCATCCTAAGAAACATGCAACAATAGAATGATCATATTTTGTATGACAATGATGATTAGAGCATGTCTTTTGCTCTAGCTAGTTGTTGGGATATATCTAAAACAACCTTCAAACAAATATTTCTGATGAGTCGGTGGCAACTCTTTGCCAAGCAAGCAAGTGGTGAGTTGGAGACATGCATGCAATAGTCAACAATGAAATCTATTATTTATTTAGTCTTTTAATTAATATATAGTATTTTAGTGATTTACTAATTGTTTCTTCGTTTAACTGAACATTTGATCTTACATTAAAGATGAAACATAGTTTCCTTCGTACATTTACTATTTCTTTCCGATATAGAAAGCTACCTCAAGGCCTAATAATATATGAAACATTATGGTTTATGACTATAACACTGACCTTGATGATATCATTGCTACCATTAGAGGAGTTTTGTCTTTGTTGTTGCTATTATTACTATTATATTACCCCGATTTGAGTAGCTAATGTGTTTCCTTTTAACAAAATGATTATAAAAATGAAATGTAGCTATATATATATAACAAAAATATCAACTACATAAATTGCTAATTATTAAATTACTATATAAATTATAGATCGTTATAGGGATACATATTTCTATAACTTTCCTCGGATTGTAGATTCAGGTTTTCAAGTTTCTTATTTCTAAAATCCCTATATCTTTTTTTTAAAATCATTGTATATCAAACTTTGCTTAAAATACAAATCATATGTATATATATATATATATATATATATATATATATAATATATATATACATATATGTATGTATATGTATACACACACACACACACAAACTGCATCACCTACCTCAATAATAGCGTTTAAAAGGAATGACATGATCTAGAATAGAAGATTTTCATGACTTGAATTCTCCATTGTGCCATTCCACCTTCTTCCTACCCATCTCTCTCCTTTTTACTATGCCACCCCTTTTCTTATTATAATAATCCCATTCGTATAGATCTAATTTCCTTCCAAAAATCTATTTAATTTAATGTTTAGTTTTTCTAAATTCAATAGTAATACTTCACTTGAGCTTTCATTTAATCTTTGAATCAAGCATAATCACCACTTTGCTATTTTAGTTTAACAACCAATTATATTCACTTAACTTTGAGCTTGATTTATTTCAGAAATCATACATGCTTTTAATCTTTTATCAAGGTCATGTTAATAAATAGCTTAAGTCCACTTGAGTCATAATAAAAGGACTTAATTGTCTTCAAATCCCAATGAATTCCATGCAAAGGATTTAGCACATTAAGTTAGCATTATCTAGTTTATTAAATTTATTTAATTTAATTTTAATAGGTAATTATCTATCTAAAATTTTAATTAATCAAAATTAATAATTCCATTATAGCATAATACTAATTTCACTTCTATTTAAATCCTTTGCCTAAGGTTAATTTCTTAGGATATAATAGCGGAGTGACTATATGATAATATAATAAAATTGTATGCATAAATCATGCACTACAATTATAAATGAAATCACATAATCACATCATCATAAGCATCAACCAAAACATGATCATAACAAAATATTTAATTACTCAAAATAAACTAACTATCTGGATCAAATAAAGAGTTAAACAAGTTATTCTATTGTGATGTGTGTGTTGGGTTACTAGTAGTTCCTCTATCATCCACCAATCATTATATTATCACCATATCTTGCACCCTAGAGGAGGATGTTCAATCCTAATCCATATTTGGTAAAGATAAGAATATTTCTAGGAATGTGTGTTTACCTATAGTATAAGTAGACCTCTAGGTTTAAGGGCCAGCGCCCTGAATTTACCTTGAAGTGCTTATCACCTAAACTAAGTGTCTGCTTGTGGGAAAAGGGATATAAGTATGCATTAAATGAAACTAAAATAAGGGGGTGATACAATAGAAGGATTTACATAATACCATAATACTTATTTCATTAAGAAACAATACCTACAACACTAGCATCAAAGTGTTAGAATGCTATAACATTAGTATTACAATATGGAGGTGATATGCATGAGGGCTATCAAAGGTAAGTGAACAATAAATCATTTTCAGACACTAAGGCTCATTTTACACTTGAAAATATATCCATACACTTGACAACACTTCATATTAATTGCTAGAGTGGAACAACTTGCATCAAACATGAAAGGATTGAGAGAAAACAAGGATAGATAAATATCTCTTAACTATTCACTATACATCTCTTTACACACTTTGAAAAGATGATACATGAACTCAAAATATATTTTATTTATTTTAATAAGGAAAATTACAATTTCAATCCAATATGTCTTCACCATACATGAAGTGGAATTAGTCTACATGAGCCAAAATGGCTACTACTTATAGAATTTGAGAGCGAAGAGAAGAGAATGAAGTCCAAAAGTCACTAAACCATTTGTCAAGATAAGAAAGGGAGTTAAATATGTAGGAGAAATGATTATTTAATATACCATGTAACATCCACTTGGATAAATGTCCTTCAAAGCATGAAACTCCTTAAATGTGGCCTAGGATTCTTCATTTTCTTGCCTAAAAACTACCTTCATAATTTGACCTTCCATGAGTGCTCCAAAATAGAATAGAGATAGATGAGATGATTGAAATATGAATATAGGGTTATAAAAATTATCCAACATGAATTAGATGTGTCCCTAATCATCATGATTCTTCTGGTTAAGTGTTCTCACTACCTGCAATCACAATCACTCCTCTTTCAATCACCTCTCACACTTGGCACCAAATTTTTCATCAATTTTTCAATACAGTATATACATAGGAGTGTATGAAAATTTTTAGTATCCCTCATTCCCTTAGATACATTAGGTAGACCTTGAAATGCCTCTTAATTAGAGTTTTCACATTCTCACTTGGTGGTTATTCCTTGTTAACTATGTCAATTTGGACTAGTTGAGATTAAGGTGTTAGCAAATGCACTTGTGAGCTTAGTTGATGCAATAAATGAGTGTGATAGGTTATATTAGGTCCCATAATAACTCCCAAAGTGATTTTCATTTCTTGAAACCCTTCTATAACTGCACACCACACAAAACTGTTAGGAAAATCCATTTTCCACCATGTTCGTATAAGTAGGGTATAACTTAGTCTAATGGGAAGGAGCCATGAAGAGTCCTCTACAATCTCAAATCACTTTAATTCTCATTATGTCCCTCATATATTCCTTTCCTTATTCATTTTCCTCATCAAGTCATTATCAAGGGTTTTAGAGGGTTTAGAGTAGTTTTCACTTCTAAGGTTTGTTCATAAATTTGTGATGTTGTAACCCTAATTTTTTTTTACTAGAACACTATTTTAGACCCTCTATAACATTTCATATCTCCTATAGCTCCCATGCTAAGCCTCCATGCTGTTGTGAGCTCTCAAAATTGCCTTCTCGAGCTCCTTCCTTTGTTCTACATATTTTGAGATGTTCTTAAGCCAAGAAATGGATTATCTATAGCATATTATGCAAACCAAGGGCTTAAACAAAACTTATTACTCCTCATGTATGTATCCCAATTATTTTGAATGCTCTTCTAGCCTTATAAGTGGTATTAGATCTCCTTTTGGGATTTAGACCTAGTTAAGACCTAATAGATTTATTTGTTCCCATGTGGGTTTGAACCATACTATTATGTTTATCAATGTTATGAAGATTTAGTAATGTTTTTTTATGTTTGAATTATCCTTATACATCTCCTTTCATTGTTTCCACAAGCTTCAAGTCATCTAATAACTTTCTCCCATCAAGCCTACAGGGATTTGTCCTCTGTCTAAGATAGAACAGAGGGCATCTCCCCTATTAACTTAGATAAAATGATGGTATGAGGGGTTTAAATAGGTCTTATGTAACTTATGTATAAAATTTTAGGGTTTTATAATATCATTATACCTTCTAATTCTTTAAAACCCTGAAGGCAAACTATATATCATACTGACTGTGCATGGTGTCAAGTATGACTATAGGTTGTCTTTGAGAACCAACTCTTGACCCTTTCTCCACATGATGGTAATATCATGAAATTATCTTGATACTTTATATTCCATTTCAATCGTGTCTACACCCAACTTTATTTTCTATCTCTTCAATATATGGCTTCTTCTTAACTAGACAATGTTGATAGGATATGATTGTGTTATGTGTTTCACCTGCCTGTAGGTGTATGTTTTATCTTAGATATTATATGAAATGATTAACTACATTATTTAAGTATTCAAATATCATCCTATAGTAATTTATGGTCACTTCACACCGTGATCATGCTATGTCAACACCAATAACACCATGTTGTAGCTCATGTTAAACTATAGTCAACTATAGTTGACCACTGATGGAATAACAAGGGTCCTATATGTGATTTCATCTCTTGAAAACCTATGCTAAGCCTAATGGGATTAATTTGATGTCTTAAAACCAACTCTAAATGGAAATTTTTTGTGTTTACAGGCCTAGTGTCCCCAAGATTCATTTCATGAGTTTGTGGGTCACTTACAGTCAGGTTATAGGTGACTTTTCTGAGCAAGGGTACACCTGTAGATGTTTATATAGGTCAATACCCTAAATTTCAACCATTATTGATTATATTTTAAACATAATTTTATTCTTAATTTCAATATGGTCACCTAATAATTAAATCATGCTCCTATACTACTACTTTGGGTTGCAAGCTACTTGAGAGTTCAATATCTTATAGAAAACACTGCCTTTCTGTAGTGAACAAATGCATGATTTGGAAGCCTCATTTTCATAAATTATAGGACCAAAAACCCACTCTCATTTTATAATATATTACCCCTAGGATATGGAAATAAGATAGGGTCATTAAAATGCATCCAAACTCCAAGTTTCTTCATCATATGGCAACATCAAAAGTGGCTAGGGCTCTATTTTGGAGCTTTCAAGGAAACAAGTCCCTAAATGCATATAACTCTTCAAGTTTTCTTACTACCTAATAACTTTACCATGGTTATCATGAAATTTTACAACTCAACAACTTCATGGAGGTCTCAAAATATGTTAAACTCCTCAATACAACACCTTTAAATCTTTGTGAGAGCCACATGTAGGTGTGCACACAGTTGCAAACAAGGTAATGAAGGTGAGATAGTAAATGTGTATGGTGCATGAGCATTCAAAAATTATTATAATCTCTCAAAACATTCAAATCAATCCTTAAAATCTTGAAATTCTTGAAACTAGACCATTGCTTTGCTCTAACATGATTGATCTTCTCTATGACATCTACAAGTGCATATTAGTATTGTAGGCATGTGCACATATGAGAAATAGTCATCACATTCATTAACATGTCACTTGGGGAGGTTTAATTTGATTTATCACATTGTATAATTATTTTCAACACCTATTTTACTCTTCAACACATCTCTATGAGCATTCTCAGGGCCTTCATACACCATGACTACAGATAGAAACTTGCAGGGAGTTGATTGTGTTACATATGATTATTTTCTTGATCAATGCATGATCTTGAGAGAAATATATTCGAAATAAGGTTATTTTTATGACATTAAAAACATGAATCACAACATATCACATTAATGGGAAACCATTGTGAGAACCAGGACCTCTATACTTTGTGGAATATGCCTGCAACTTGGCAATAGTAACCCTAACCTAAAAATTGAGATGTTTAGCTCCTAAATTAAAATCCAAACATGAAACCAAGGATTTAAAACATGAGATACGGCATTAAACATACTCTTTAATTAAATTAATCAATTTATTTATATGGATTATCTCAAACAGAAGCAAAATCTACAAGGTGTGGGGATTAGCAAACAAAAAAAGACAATCAACTTATTAATCATGATTAATAAATCATAAGCAACAATTATTATAAATTATACCATTAAAATTAATTATACAAATTTTAATATCCACCACCAAGAGCATTTAACCTAGAACCTCTCATAATGGTTGTACCATCAAAAGACATGTTGACCAGTTTTGTATGCCTAGTGGAACAATGGAGAAGAGAAATAGTTTTGGTCTATTTTGGCACTTTAAAATCAGATAAAACATATAAATTGAGTTATAAAAGTTGAAGGGTTATTAAATAAGCTTTTCCCACATAACACTCTCCTTTATAGGTCATACAACAACCAAAACTCCCTCTTTTCACTTGTTTTCTTAATTTTTAGTTAGGAACCTACAAGTTTTAGTTAGGATTGACATTAATAATAGGGAGTATGAAATATTGGATGTTGGAAGAGAGTTTATAACACCTGTACACTAATGAAAACTATACCACCTTCATAAATGACTCTAAAATGACCCCTAAATGACATAAAATAACACAAGGACTAAATTAGACTATGACAAAGCTAATAACATATTGAATGACATCAAATTTTCCATGACACACATTATATAATGATAATAGACCCATATATCAAATTTTAGACTATAGTGGATTGACCTATTTTGACTTGTGGTCGAAATAGTCAACATTCTTAGCAATTTCCCAAGGGTGGTATGCTTGCTATGCCAAGACTAGTAGCCTAATCCTATTCATTCGGCCATGGAGTCACCAATACACCAATTTTACACATAATTTTCCTTTGAAACCACACCAAACACAAAGGAAAGACACACAAAACAAGACACACCAAAGGGAAACAAATATGTGTTCTCAAGGACACTTATGGAACATAACACAACTAAAAGAAAGACACACACACCTAATCGAATATTTAAAAAACCTAACTCTTGAGGTGAAAATATCTTACCATACTTCAACTAGGGTCAAATATGTTTCCCCTTATATCTTTTTCACTCCATGAATGCAATCTAGCATGAGAGGCATGTTCATCATCAATCACTTATGTATGTAGATGATCAATAAACTTACCACCTTTATGTCTTCTTAGGCATGCAAGTGAACTATATTTAGCTTTCATGAATGTTATCTATTGCCTTCCAATGACATTTATTTGATTCAAAATCCTCTTGAACTCTACCACATCTAATAGGTACTCCTCAAACTGTAGAATGGGAGTGATGATAGTTGCCTCATCTTTGTTCTTTCCTAGGACAACAAGTACTTGATGTATATGATCATCAAGTTCTTCTTCTTTATGATCAAATACCTCTACATGTGGATTTACCTCAGATGGAACTCTTGAATATCATTTAAACACAAAAAAAATACCTTGGACTCATGAGAGTCCTCTATGACTGCAGACTCTTAGATAATAGATTGGCATCCACTTTTATGCTTGATGAACTTTTCTTTTCCTTGCTCAATAGAACATTCAACATCATGCTTGTTAGGGTCATCAACAAACACATCAGATATAAAATTCTTAGAAGATGAAATAACATTACTTATCTGTTGAAATTCTTGACATATGACAAGGAAACTTTACTGCAAATCATCCCCCTCTTCCACATGAATGTCATTATCAAGGGTAACTTCATCAATAGCAGGCAGAAAGATGTCATTCCTTCCACTATGGTGATCAATTAGGTTCTTCAATCTATCATCATAATATATCTATATCAAGTAGTTACTTTAAATATCTTATGTGAAATAATTATCAACACTTACCTCAGATCTCATAATTATTTTCACCATACTCATCTAGAAATAACTCAGATATACCTTCAAGTTTAGAAGCACCATCATCCACATTAAACTCTTCCTTCTCATTGATAACATAATTCAAGTTAGAGCTTGCTTCAACATAGGGATCAATGTGAAACCTTACAATACATTGAGTTCTTATGGTCACCTTGGATCCATATATTGACCTAAAGTCCAATAAGGACCAATCAACTTCTCTTGAAAGGTAGATTGTAAAATGAACAGGGAGGTCAACAACAATAATGTCTTGGAGTATGGGGAAACTAGGACAATCAAAGAGGAAAACCTTCAATCCCTTGATCAACCTTATTTTTTTAGTAGGTCTACCATCTAGATGGAGAAATCATTTACTATGAGGTTCATATTTTAGGCCTAATTTATCAGTGACAACTTTGGGCATGACTGATGTAGAAGCACCACTATCAATTATGCAGTTGTGTACTAGTTTGTCTCCCACTATGAGAGTGAGGTAGAAATATAGAGGATTCTCAGCTTTGGTAGATGGTTCCATAATGTTTTTATAGGAATTTATAAGAGATACATGACAATGATTATTTATTTGAGGTTAAGGACTAGTAGGGATAATGAAAAACTTTTATTATAAGAGTTCTTTTTGGCCAAGCATATGGAAGACATCCCAAAGGGAAATGGATTCCTTGGCATTATTTAATGAATCCAATATGTTTAAGGCAAAATTATTAATTTATATTGAGTCCTTGGAGGTAAGGAGGTTCTTTAAACTTAATGAATTGAAACATCTTGAGTGGACCTTACCACATTTTGACTTGAAGGAGGTGTAAGAGTATTTGGAACTTTCATGCTTGCAACCATGCCTTGCTACCTTTTAGGAGGATTAGATGAAATTTTAGGCACATTAACATCACCTCCTAAATACTTCCTCTTGGATCTAGTATTGTCTACAAAAAAGGTTCCTTGATTGATCACAAAAGTGTCCTCAACTAGGAATTTGGTGAAGCTTTCTCCTTGAGGCTGCCAACCTTCACTTGCTTGCATTAAGACCTCATCTTCAAATGATAGGAGAGAAATGAATCCTCCTTGAGAAACTAGGGATTGATCTCCAATTTCATTATCATCCATGAATTAGCCTTGTTTTCAATCTTCCCCTTGCACCAAGTTGTTATGCACCAATACCATCTCTCTTGTGTTGGATGTAGAATTGAGATTATACACATTGGCAGGCCTATTAAAGTTAGGCTTCCCTTGACCTCTTCCTCTCCCATATTTTTGACCATAATGATACTGATAGGGATATGGGTTTTGAAATGTACCTTGTTTCTTTCCTAGTTTGAGCTTCTAAGGCTAATAATCTTCCCCTCCAATCAACATCATCTTCTGCCTTCTTAGGAGCAGTCTTAGGCTTGGCATTAACATTAGGAATTTAAGAAATATTTGGAGTAGCAATAGGAAAATTAGGTAGCATAGGCATAGACAAATTATGAGTCAACTTTATAACTTGAATGAGGCCATTATTAGCTCTAATGGAAAGTTCATATGCTTCAGGAAGAGTGAAACCACCCATGGATTGAATCATGATGGAAATATCAGTACCAATGGCTCTCAAGTATGTAGGAAATACAAAAATAGTAGATGGTCTCATGGGAAGAGGAAAAATATATCAATTCTTTTGAAACCTCTCATTTAAGTCAAGAATTATTTCCTTGGGGGCTCTTTGGATCACATTGAGATGATGTATGAGAGAAGTATGGTCACTTTTATCTTCAAACCTTGAAGTTAACAACACTCCAAAGTCATCCCATGATGTGATGGATACATCAGGAAAAGTCCTATTTCAATAAATTTATTTCCCTCTAAGGGACATGGTAAGGAGTCTAATGGTAATATTCTCTTCAGTGACATTGTGGAAACTACAAAAGCTGGAGATATCCCTGATGCGTTCACTAGGTGTGACATAACCTTCACCATTAAATGTGGGCACACTCTTTGTAACATTAGGGGGAATGGAATCATATGAATCAAGATGAATTGGATTTTAAATATTAAATTTAGGGAAGGCATGCTTCTTATCCATGATTTATAATAGTTCTTCACTCTCTTGGCTATCAAAATCCTCTTACTATTCAAAGGGTAGATTAGGCTGAGGGTATTGAACTTCAAGAGGAAGTTCAGGCCAAATAGGTGGATTAATGGGATTGAGAACTATACTAGATGATGAAATATTAAGTAACATGAAGTATGAAGAAAATATGTGAAAAAAATGGTCTAAAACTAGGTTTTACCTTGAATGGAGTTGTCAAACACTGAGTAGCACACCAATTTACAGCTGATGTTGTTAAAACCAAAATTCACCTTGACAAGTTATCTTGAGGATAATGGGTCCAACCAAGCATTCCATAATTATTATTACCAAATATTGAACCCTATACAATGGTGTTTAATCCTCCTCCAAATTTTTTCAACATGGGAATACTTCTAGGTATGTGGGTTCACCTTTAGTAGAAGTAGACCTCTAGGTTTAAGGGTTAGCTCCCTAAATTTACCTTGAAGTGATTATCACCTAAAATAACTATTTGATTGTGTGAAAAGGTAAAAAATTATGCATTAAATGAAACTAATCTAATGGGGTGATACACTAGAAGTATTTCCACAAGACCATCATACTTATTTCACTAAGAAACAAGACCTATAACACTAGCTTCAAAGTTTGAGAATGCTCTAACATTAGTATTTCAATATGGAGGTGAAATGCATGAGGGATATACAAGATAAGTAAACCATAGATTATATTTAGACACTAAGGATACTTTTAAACTTAAAAATATATCCATATTCTTGGCAATACTTCATATGACTTGCTAGAGTGGAAAAACTTGCATCAAGCATGAAAGGATTGAGAGAAAACAAGGATAGATGAATATCTCTTAACTATTCACTATACATCTCTTCACACACTTTGAAAATATGATATATGAACTCAAAAAATATTTTATTTATTGTTATAAGGCAAATTAAAATGTCAATATAGTAGGGATTCACCATACATGGAGTGGAATTAATCTATAAGAGCCAAAATGGCTACTACTTATAGAATTTGAGAGAGGAGAGAAGAGAATGAAGTCCAAGAATAACTAAAACACTTTTCAAGATGAAAAATGGAGTTAAATATGTAGGATAAAGGAATATGGAATATACCATGGAATATCCACTTGTAAAAATGTCCTCAAATCATGAAACTCCTTGAATGTGGCGTAGGACTCTTTATTTGTTTGCCTAGAAAATGTCTTCATCATTTAACCTCCATGAGTGCTCCAAAGCAGACTAGGGATAGATGAGATGTTTAAACCATGAAGAGGGGGTTATAAAAATTCTCCAACATGCATTTGATGTGTCCCTAATCATCAGGATTATTATGGCCAAGTGTTCTCACTGCCTGTAGTCACAATAACTCCTCTTTCACTCACCTCTCACACTTGGCACCAAAGTTATCTTCAATTTTACAATAAAATACATATATAGGAGTGTATGAAACTTTTTAAGAACCCTCATGACCTCATATACATTAGGAAGACCTTAAAAGGCCTCCTGCTTAGATTTTTCACCTTATCACTTGGTGGTCAATCCTTGTTCACTATGCTAGTTTGGACTAGCTACAATGAAGGTGTTAGTAGAGGTACTTATGAGCTTATATGATGTAATAAATGAGTATTATAGGATATATTAGGTCCCATAATAAATCCAAAAGTGATTTAAATTTATTGAAACCCTTTTATACCTACAAAACACACAAAATTGTCGAGAAAATCAATTTTACACCATGTCCATATAAGTAGGGTACAACTCAGTCTAATGGGAAGGAGACCTAAAGAGTATTATGCAAGATAAAATCAATTTCATTCTATTTATATCCATATTTGATGCCTCTTCTTCTTCATTTTCCTCATCGGGTCATTATCAAGGGTTTTAGAGGGTTTAGAGTAGTCTTCACCCTTAAGGTTTGTTCATAAAGTTTTGATGTTGGAACCCTAAAAAAATTACACTAGAACACTATTTTTTACCTTATCTAACATATCCTATCTCCTTTAACTCCCATGTTAAACCTCCATGTTGTTGTGAGCTCTCAAACTTCCCTTCTCAAGCTCCTTCTTTCATTCTGCATACTCTAAATGTTGTTAAGCCAAGAAATGGCTTATCTATGGCCTATTCTACAAACCAAGGTATCAAACACACCTTATGAATCCATATGTAGGTGTCCTAATTCTTTGGAATTCTCTTCTATCCCTAGAATTGTATTAGACCTCCTTTTGGGCTTTAAACTTAGTTAAGACCTAATAAGTTTGTTTGCTCCCACATGGGTTTGAACCACCCTATTATGCTTATCAGTGTTATGAAGCTTTATTCATGTTTATTTATGTATGTAGTAACCTTATATATCTCATTGAATTATTTCCATAGATTCAAGTCATATACTAACTTTCTCCCATCAAGCCTGTAGGGATTTTTCCTCTTGGGAGTGCCCTTTGTCTGAGATAGAATAAAGGGTATATCCCCTATTGCCTCAAACCAAATGATGGTATGAGGGGATTAAATAGGTCATAAGGACCTTATATGTAATATTTTAGGGTTTTATCATATCATTATACCTTTCAAATCTTTAAAACCTTGAAGGTAGACTATATATCATATTGATTGTGCATGGTGTCAAGTATTATTGTAGGTTGTATTTGAGAAACAACTCTTGCCCCTTTATCCACATGATGGGAATATAATTAAATAATCTTGATACTTTAGAGTCCATTTCAAGCATGTCTAAACTCAACTGTCTTTGTTATCTCTTCAAGATATGGCTTCCTCTTAACTAGATAATGTTGATAGTCTATGACTATGTTATGTGTTTCACTTGCCTATAGGTGTATATTTTGTCTTAGATATTATATGAAATGCTTAAATAAATTCTTAAAGTCTTTTAGTACCACCCTATAGTCATTTATGGTCACTTCACACCATTCTAATGATTTGTCAACACCAATGACACTATGTTCTAGCTCACTGTTAAACTATAGTCAACAGTATTTAACCACTAGTGGAATAACAGGGGTCTTATAGGTGATTTCATCTCTTATAAACCTATGCTAGCCTCATGGGATTCATTTAAGGTCTTAGAAACAAATCTTAATGTATAATTTTTTTGTTTGTAGGCATAATATCCCCAAGATTCATTTCATGAGTTTGTGGGTCACCTACAATCAGGCTGTAGGTGACTTTTCTAAGCGAGGGTACACCTGTAGGTATGTATATAGGTCAATACCTTGAATTTCAACCCTTTTTGATGATCTTTGAAACATAATTATCTTCCTTAATTCAAAAGGGTCACCTAATAATGAAAGCATGCTTCTATACTGCTACTTTGGGTTGCAAGCCACTTGAGAGGTCAATACCCTATAGAAAACACTGCCTTTTTGCAATGAACAAATGCATGATTTGGAAGCCTCCTTTTCATCATGTGTAGGACCAAACACCCACTCTCCTTTTGCAAGATATTACCCTTAGGATAGGGATACAAGATAGGGTCATTTAAATGCATCCAAACTCCATGTTCCTTAACCATATGGTAGCATCAAAAGTGGTTAGGGATCTGTTTTGGAGCTTTTAAGGAAACAAGTCTCTAAAACTCATTCTCCCTATATGCATATAACTCTTCAAGTCTACTTTCTACTTGATAAATTCACCATGGTTATCATGACATTTTCTAACTCCAAAACTTCATGGAGGTCTCAAAACATGTTAAAGTCCTCCATATAACACCTTCATATCTTTGTGAGAACCACCTACAGGTGTGCACATAGTTGCATAGAAGGCAATAAAGGTGAAATAGTCAATGAATATGGTGTATGAGCATTCAAAAAGTCTTAGAATCTCTCAACATATTAAAATGTATCCTTACAACCTTGAAATCCTTAAAACTAGATCATTGCTTTGCTCTTATGTGATTGATCTTCTCTATGGCATCTGTAAGTGCATATTAGTATTACAGGCTTGTGCACATATAAGAAATAGTTATCATAATCATTCATATGTCACTTGGGGAGGTTTAGTTTGATTGATCATGTTGTAGGAGTATGTTAAAAACCTCTTGGACTCTTCATCACATCTCTATGAACATTCTTAGGGCCTTCATACACCATGACTATGGATAGAAACTTGCAGGGAGTTGATTATGTGTTACATATGACTGTGTTCTTGATCAATGCATGATCTTGAGAGACCTAGCTTAGAAATAAGGTGATTGTTATGACATGAAAAACATGAAGCACAACATATCAAATTCATAGGAAACTATTGTTAGAACCAAGACCTATGTACTTGGTGGAATATGCCTACAACTTGTTAATAATGACCCTAACCTATAATTTGAGATGTTTAGCTCCTCAAATCACCTCAAAACATGAAACCAAGGATGTAAAACATGATATAAGGTATTCCACATCTTTTGAAAGCAAATTAATTAATTGATTTATATAGACTAGCTCAAATAAAAGTAAAATATGTAGGGTATGGGGATTAGCAAGTAAAACAAGATAATCAACTTCTTAAGCATGGTTCATAAAGCATAGGAAACCATTCTTCCAAATCCTACCATGAAAATTAATTAAACCAAGTGTACTATCCACCACCAAGATCATTTGACCTAGAACCTCTCTTATTGACCATACCATTAAAAGACATGTTAATCAGTTTTGTATGCCTAGTGGAGAGATGGAGAATAGAAATGGATTTGGTCAATTTTTCGTACTTCAAAAGTAGATCAAACATGTAAATGGGGTTAGGGAAGCTGAAAGGTCACTACATAATCTTTTTCCATGTGCCACTCTCTTTTATAGGTTGTACAACTGCCAAAACTCATTTTTTCACTTGTTTTCTTGATTTTCACTTAGGAACCTACAATTTTTAGTTAGGAATAACATTATTGACAAGGAATATGACATATTAGATAGTGGAAGAGAGTTTAGAACACCTTTACACCAAGGAAAATTGTACCACCTTCATAAATGACTCTAAAATGACACAAGGACTAAATTTGACTATGACAAAGCTAATAACATATTGAATGACATCAAATTGACCATGACACACCCTATATCATGATAATAGACCCCTATATCAAATTTTGTATTATAGGGGGTTGACCTATTCTGACTTATGATCAAAAGAGTCAATACATCCCATCTACACTATCCTCTTTGATGTTATTCTCCCTCCATCAAGCTCTAAAGGTAGAATCAATCCTGCATCCACCTCACGACAAGTAGGTAGTTAGTATATGCCATCATATATATATATATATATACATATATATATATATATATATATACATATATATATATATATATATATATATCTATATAATTGTTTTGTTTGCATAATGGATTAATTATGTGACAGTTGTACTTTCTTACTTTTATACATTATGAAAGTATATTTGTTAGTTATACATCATAATTATATATATATATATATATATATATATAATTATGATGTATAACTAACAAATATACTTTCATAATGTATAAAAGTAAGAAAGTACAACTGTCACATAATTAATCCATTATGCAAACAAAATAACATATCATTGTCCCATAACCAGTTTATGACATAAAGCTCAATCAAAGCAATAACAGTCCAATGATAAATATAATAATCCATGGATTCAAAGGTTATATTAAAACCTTATATAAATAACATATCACTAGATTAAAAATAATTAATTGGCTATTTTTTTCTTTGTGTATGAATTGTGATCCTTAGTTAAATTAAATAGATATTTATGTCACATTCTATGAGAGAGGATCCATTACTTTTGAATCTAACTTGTCATCCAGGTGGCACCAAAATGGCGCCATATCATCACTTGAAACTTACCCTATAGTTGATTTAGTGTGTATTTAATTTATATATTTTATTTTATATGATTAAGTGAAGAGAAATCTACATTTTAAATTGATTTAAAATAGATAATTTGAAATATGATACAAACTAAGTTGGACCTATACATGTACATTAGGTAACTAATAGTTGTAAATCTGATGCATCATAATGTGATTGGCTACTCTACACCTTTACTAGGTATAAATTGTAGAATAATGGAAGTATTATATAACTACTTTTCATTTAAGGTAGAAACGCTAATAGGTAAACATGTACCAATAGTAAAAATAGGTTTCAAATACATACCACCCCATGGTTGAATTGGTATTACCTAATACTTATTATAATATTAAATATTAGTTCTTTAAATTTTATTTCATAATAACCAATCACATCATGACATGTCAGATTCTCAATAATTAATGTATAAATATACATCTTTACACCATGTTTAAGTATTGGATAACAATATTTTAAATATATTTTAAACTTTTTATTTTAAATTAATTCAAAATACAACTTTCCCTCCATTTCAACATACCAATGAAAAATAATTAAATTTTCAAAAAAATTGGTTTCTCATTATGTGACATATAAATAACAATATGAACCCCCAAACTTAAGACCATTAGTAATACTTATCCCTTAAATTTGTTTAAATATTAAATATTCTTTTCTCAAATTTTCTCTAAAATATCGGTTAAAAATAATAGCTCATCTTCTCTAATGTAGATCTATGTATCCATACTCTAATACTCTAACACCCTTTATTTGAATCATAAATTTAAAAAATATATATTTAGATAATAAATAAATGTCTACTTATGAGTTTGAGTATTTCTCAATTTTAAGCTCTTTTGACCAAGATAATGAATTCCCATCTTGGGAATTGAAAAAAATAATTTTAAAATAAAAGAGTAAATTTTGAAAGTTATGCCTTCGTAAATAGAGAATCCCAATTAATTGTTTTCTTTTCAAAATTTTAAAATAAAAATACGTTTTTTTTATAATGATTGTTTTTTATTTATTGAAAGAATGCAAATTTACAAGAAGAACAAACATTCCAAAGAAGACTATAGAAATATCAGATACACTTCAACTCATCATGTTGTGACAAAACATCTGCTAAACAAGTGTTGGTGCCTTTCCAGAAAGGTAAAATAACAGACCAAACATTAAATTAGTTGTTGAACAAGTTGTTATAGACCTATCAAAATGCCTAAGTTTGATGCAAAACATCATCCTTCAATCCCAACAAACCTAGGGATGCCCACAACCAATCTGTTACATCTTGTCCTTTTACAAATTTGACATTTGAAGCTTGATATGCTGAAGTTGACTACCTGTTTGCATATCTTTCTTTACCACCTTCTGTAGCTGCAAAAACAAGTAATTGATTCTCAAAAAGACATCTAAGTAAAGCCTTACAGTGCTACCTTCCTGAGAATATATGGAGTTAGAAAAAATTGCCTTACACCTACTCTTCCAAATATGCATGAGGATAATCTATCTAATAGAGTTAGAAATAACATTATGAACACCCAAGCCCAACATAGCCTCTTTCCAGTTTAAATGATGTTCAAAAATACCAGGTAAACCATTAAAAATAGCTTTCCATTGATTTTGAGCAAAGGAACATTCCCAAAAGATATGTTTCATACTTTCTCGAGACTGAAAAATGAGCATTTAGGTGCTTGAATATTGAAATATTTTAATTTGTTATCAATAGGAAATTTACAATGCAAAATTTTCTAAGACAAACCCTACACATCCTCATCCAATTTAGATTTCCAGATTATAGTGCTCAAAATATACCAAAATTTCTCACCGAATCTGCATTTTCAAGGTTCAGATGAGGATTAAGGGGCAAACAAGGAATAAGTTGTCTATAAACTTTCTTCAAGGGAAAATTATTGAAATGATAAGCTGATAGCCATTGCCAGTCTTTAAAAAAATTACAATCAATAGGAGTAAAAATTTTCATTGATAGTTCAATAGGAATCAAAAATTGAACAAAGATAATGAAGTGTTTATATTTATTAGTTAGACCAAAGTGGGTTTTAACATCAGACCACGACAACCAATCTAGCTCCTTGAAATCCCAAATATTGCTAAACTGACATATCCCTTTCTTGAAAAAAAAAGGCATGCCTGGGAAAGCTTACAGCTAGGGGTTGGCTATGGTATTAAATAAGTTTATTCCACCAAATAGCAGATGTTGCAAAATTGAACCCATTTTGAAGAGATTCTTCCCTCCACTCAAGAAGATGACAAATAGTTGCCTTGCCTTCCAAACAGATTGTTATAGAGGTGAGGCTCTGATCTAAAAAAAGGGTGTCAGGAGAATCTTATCCTACCAATTAGTAGATTACCATTTACCTTTAGTAGAAGCACAATAGATTCTATTTCAGATCATAATTTTCCAAGGTTCCTCTCCTTGGATTGCTCTTATAATCCACTTAGTTGTCAAGTAAATACCTTGTGTTTTTGGATCAATGAGACCAAGACTGCCTCTGCACTTAGGTTAAATATAATTTATCCAAGAGGTAGCTTTATACCCAGCACTACCATCCCATTTAGACCACAAAAATTGGTGAATAATTTTATTCAAATCTTCATAGCCTTTGCTAGAAGGCATCCAATAGGATGAATAATAAACATGAGTGACAATAAAATTTCTATTTGCAACTTGAATTTTACTAGCCAATGATAAGAACTTGTTTCCCCAATTAAAGATTTTGTTCTTAAGCCTGTATATGAACCACTTCCACATATCAGATAAGGAAACCCCTATACCAAAGGGAATTCTGAGGTACTTAAAAATCTCACCATGTTTAATATGTCACCACTCCTTGGGTATCCAATGAGAAATGGGCCTAGACTAAACCATCCAGAACTCAGTTTTGTTATGAGCAAGCTAAGAACCTAAAACAAAATAGTATAAATCCAAAATTTCCATGGTATTATTGATTTCTTCTTCAAAGTTCTATAGAAATAATAGGCTATCACTAGCAAAGTGTGAATTAATAACCACACCATTTTGAGGAATGAAAATGCCTGAGATAAGCTTTAATTGATTATATTTTTAAAGTAGATATTCCAATGCATCAACAGTAAGAACATACAAGAATGGTGGTAATTGGCATCCCTACCTGATGGAGAGATGTAACAAAAAAACTTTAGTCATAAAATTTTTAATCACTAGCTGAGCATTGGCATCCTTGAATAACATTTGAACATGAGCTCGAATTTTAGGCCCAAACCCAAGCCATTGCAACGTTTTAAAAATAAAGCTCCACCGAATTCTATCATAAGCTTTATCGAAATCTAATTTGATTAAAAGAGCATTTTGTCCTATTTGTTGTGCCCATTCAACAGTTTCCCAAGCCAAGATAAGGTTATCAAGAATATATCTACCACTAAGGAACCCAATTTGTTTAGGGCTTACAATTCTTTGTACCATGGGTTTAATGCAGGTGACCAACGCTTTAGCAATGATTTTGTAGGAAGATTTTAAAAGAGTGATTGGTCTCCAGCCAGAGATAGGGTCCTCTTTTCTCCCCTTAGGTAATAGTTTAATTATCCCTCTATTTATAAAGGGACCCAACGAACCTTTCTTTAAGGCATCCAGGTATAAAAGATAAAAATCATCTTTGATACGTGGCCACATAGCTTCATGAAATTCCACTGGAAGCCCATCAATACTCTGACTCCTATTAGAGGCCATAAAGAAAAGAACATGTTTTAGCTCCTCTAAGGATAGGGTCCTATATAAGTACTTGCTATAACCCGAATCAATTCTATTAGGAATGTAATATGCAACAATCTCCTCCAATATAGAATGAATATCATTCCAGGATTCTTTTTCTTTGAAGAGGTCCTTATAGAAATTCTGAAAAATCAAATTAATATTAGTTAGATTCGTATGAAGAGTACCATTCTTATCCATTATGGCAAAAATTCTTTCCTTTTTATGTTTGAACTTCAAATAGTTAAAGAAGTATTTAGAACCTCTATTTCCTTCTTTTATCTAGTGAAGTCTAGCCTGAATCTTAGCCCCCTATCCTCTATAATAATCAAGATGATGCAATTGAGTCTCAGTGACAGTGATAGAAGATTTTAGTTGAGGAATATTTGGGTCAGTGTTTAATTTCCTTCTATCCCGATCTAGTTTTCCTTGGAGTATTTTTCCCTTCATCTACGCTACTTGGCCATTCTTCTCCCAAAATCATGAAGAAAGGTGGTGCATTGTGAGATTGCAACACACCACCAATCAATCTAGGACTCATCAACCTATGGTTTTGGAATATAATTCCAAATCCCCACAAGGGCATTCATGCAAACCTAATTTTTTAGGTGGTAAATATTAATTAAGTTTATAGGGTAGTAGAGAGGTAGCAACATTGTGATGAGCAATAGATACATTGCAAAAAATAGGAAAATGATCTGATAGAGTGGTGGAATAATCAACTTGAATACAATCACCAAAAGCAATGTGGACCAATTGAAGGTTAGGCGATAAATAAAATCTATCCAATCTGCTAAGCTTTCTATCATCACCCAATCTATAATTAGACCATGTAAACCAGTTATTAGCATTACTAGTAAATTGGTCGTGAATAGGATCAACCACCTTAAGGGAATTTATGCAATACAACCAATTATTGAATTCTTCACTACTGAGTTTAAAAGGACTAAACTAACTCTGATCTGAGTTATGTTCAACCATATTGAAATCACCACCAATGATCCAATCTGCATTGGGGAGAGCTTTAGACATGCACTCCCATAAATTAACATGTTCTTTAGTAGTGTAGGGAGCATAGATAGAGCAAAAGCCTATAGGTTGTCCATTGATAACCGATAGGGCCCAAACACAATTATGTGAAGGGTCCTCCCCTTATCAATGACAAACTTGGCAATCTAGGGAACAATACCAAGAATAACTCCACCTTTTCCATCTTTATGAGATGTATATATAAAAAATGCCTCGTTCCATATATTTAAAAGAGCTGCTTCTAGTTTGTTATTGCCTATTTTGACTTCTTGTCAAAGTAAAATATTGAGTTTTCATTTAACAATTGTTTCCTTAACCTTATATTTGAGGTGAGGAAGAGTGATCCCCCTCACATTCCATGAAAGAATACGGTAATTCATGAAGGAGTATCAGAACCTTCTTCCTATGGCAACACACTAAAACTATTGATGAGATTAATTGGCTGGCTATTGTTCAACTGATCAGATGGATATCTCGATCTCTGTCAAGATTTGGGTAGGGGAGAAGCAGAACCATGTTCAAGCGTAGAAGGGGTATTAGAGGAGGAGGGGTGGAAGAATGGATTTTTCCATGAGGATGATTGTATGAATAAGAAGAAGATCCTGATGGTTCTTTCCTCTTCTTAACCATTCTCTAGCTATCAAACATAATAACATCCTTATAAGATGGAGACTGTACATATGGTGCATCGATTTCATTATCAGAGGTAAGAGGTGGTTGAGAGTGAATTTGAGGTGAAGGAGATGGGGTGGTTGAAGTGGGTATGATACGAGGAAGGACAGGGCTCAATGAAGGATGAGAAGCCAGGGAAGACAGGTTAACAGATGTGGGCAATGAGTCGAATCTTTATTTTCTAACATGACAGTCCCATATTAGATGGCCTTCTTTTCAGTAAAAACACATGCACTCGATTTATTTAAATAAACCAATTGTTGCTCCATTTCAAATCCTGGGCCAATTAATTTGATATTCTCATGTAGTGGTTTGTTTAGGTCCATTTCAACACAAACCCTAAGATGTACCCTAAGGTTGGCAAATTTGTCGATATTTGTTCGCACCAAATAACCTATATTGACTGCTTTTGAGTGGTATCATAGCTACTTGGGTTTATAATGGGAAGTCTTAATCTTTACTTCTATTTTAGATGTTCTCTGGTGAACTTATTTGATTGAACCTAAGATTTAATATTGGTTGTTTATGTATAGATATATTTATTTAACTATTATATTCCCTCAATTCCTTTTTAATAAAAAATAAAAATAAATTAATTAATTTAAATAGTATATTTATTTTATATAAAAATATTATTTTCAAACAAAAATTTTAATTAATTCAAAAAAAATGAATTTATAATTTAATTATTATAATATATACACCAACAATATATAATTAATAAATAAAATATATAAGGACACAAATAATATATTTATGTATATAATAGTGTAAAAGGTGTGTTCCAAAAATTTAGAATTAGAAATGTGTAATTAAAGTTCAGACAATTTCAACGACTCAAACAAGGACTAATACCAAGATCATACACTTTACTTTAGATATGTGTGGACTATTTTTTTCAATTTAAACAAAGTGTCGAAAACTGAAATCTAACTTTTAAAATTTATTCCCTTACTTTTGCTCATCACTTCCCGACCCCCAAATCTCATATTGTGACTCGTATATACCTATAATATCTTATTCTTTTATATCATAGAATGTTAAGAAAAATAAAAAATAGAAAAATTTATGTTCAATGAAATACTATCGATTTATCAATGTTTTATGTGGGAAATAATAATGTCGAAAAAATAATAAATTATATAAAAAAAATAAGTTTATAATATGTATTGAAAATGTTTCATAATAAAATTTTTAACTAAAAATAAAATTTAAAAAGATCATATAAATACTACCTCAAATCAAATCTTTAAAGATGAAGATTGAAAATTTAAAAGTTAACGAGAATACCAATATCATTTAATTTAATCTAAATATAAACAAATATACTAAATTAACATTAAAATGCTAGTTTAATTAATAGTTCCTAACAATGAAAGACGTTAATAGCCATAATCATGTAGGGATTAAAAGTCTAGTTGAAGTGTTAGTATCTCACCTGCCATATCCTTATGCACATGGACATGCACTTCACCTATGTCCTTTTCATTTTAGGCTTCATAGTCCATAACCTTCCCCCTTAAGAACAATCAATAGGGTTATTTAAAAATTAAAAAAAAATTGATGGGTTAATGTTGATGTTATGTAAATTTTTAATATTTTTATATTTAATGTAATATAAATAATACAATTTTTTAAAATATTCATTTAAAGTGAAGTGCTTGACTCTGCTCAATCAAAATGTCATTTTAATATTTGGAAACTTTTCAATCAAAATTTTTATTGTTGGTAAAATTTGATACGATTAAAAGGATGAGATCGAGATCAGGATCGTGTTTTGGGTGATTTTGGTGGAATGAATACTTTTCGATCCTTGACTCTTAATTTAAGATCATCACGTAAAGTAGTAGTTAACAACAATAAAATTATTATGTAAAAGTAATGACATAAGAAACAAAATAAGACAATAAATAATTAAATATAGAATCCAAAATAAATTAAAATTGAGAGAGAAATAATTTTTATTATTATTTTAAAGTACCTTATTTATCGAAGAATACACAGACTAATAACACCTTGTTTATTTATACAAACGATTGATTAAATAGATATTTAGATTTAAAATAAAATCACTAAATTTTGTTTAGTTGTTTTGATTAAAGTGTTCATGATCCAAATTATGATTGAAAATGTATCAACATAAGCATCTCTTATATTATTATGTAATGGGTATATTATATAAATACATAGACAAGTCAAATTATAGAAGTCTAATTTTGATAAACGATTAGTTATTTTCTATGGTATTTGTGTGTTTATATGCATAAGGATCAATCGTTTAGATTAAGCTTCTATTGGCACATTTTCTCTTATGTTGGGTCCCATATTGCCTTCATTTATTTTTATATTATCATTATACCTTTACTTTCAGTTTGCTTTTTAGATCAACCATATTGATTCAATGGATATTTAGATTTAAAACAGAATCACTAAACTTTGTTTAGTTGTTTTGATTAGAGTGTTCATGATCAAAGTTATGATTGAAAATATATCAACATAAGCATTCTTATATCTTTATGTAATTGGTATATTTATATAAATACATTTACCTCAAATTATAGAAGTCTAGTTTTGGTCCATGACTAGTTATTTTCTATGGTATTAGTGTGTTAATATGCATAAGGATCAATGGTTTAGATTAAACTCATATTAGCACATTTTCTCACATGTTGGATTCCATTTTACCTTCACTTATTTTATATTATCCTTATACTTTTACTTTCGATTCACTTTTTAGATTGACTATTTGTTTGCCTCAATATGACCCCAAGCTCTCTTGAAATGTCCAAAACATTATTTTAAGGTTTCATGGTCAACCTATAAAGATAGACCTAGCAATCTTGGTCATGACTAGAATTAATGCACATATATTGGTAGTTTTTCTTTTTAAGTCCTTTGACCCATGTACCTGATTTTGTTGGTTTCTTATGCCTTATTATCGGCTTTCCTCGCTCCCCCCCCCCCCCCCCCCCCCCCCCTTTTTTTTAATTAGTGTCTTGTATATTGATAAAGTCTTGATTTAAATTCAATAAGTTTATATATATATATAGGCATGTTAATGCATTTAAGGAAAGACACAAGAAATTAAAGCTTCCATAAGCTATCACACTAATTTTTATTACTACTACCATTTATTGAAATATATACTCCCATTATATCAAAATTTGAAGTTAAATAGTGAGAAAATATATATAATCTTTTCATTGCTTGCATCTCATACATAAGGATAAGGGTTAGGATATTCATATTTCACTTTACTACCTACTGGACTACATGAACATTGATTTCAAAACCATCTAAGAACATGGGTCTAATTATATCAAGACACTTATAACTACACTCATTTTTATGCTCTTACAAGGCCTCTTGGAGGCAATTAGGATTGGAAGTAAGGATAAATAATTTTGGAAAATCTACAACTCAATTTGACAATCTAAGAGAGGTTTTTGGTCAACAAGAACAAATGAAGGTGTTTGTAAAAGTTTAGGAGAATTTGACATCATCTACTAAGATTAATTATAATGACAAAGGTCAAACTTTAGCCTACTAAGATACACCCAATGATATTCATTATGACCAAGATCGACCAATTTGATATTATATATTTATGTAACTTATTTGATGAGAAATAATTTTTAGTGCTTACTTTAGGATTGATTCTTGCATTGTTTTCACTCATTTTCATCATTTGATAGCAAATATGTAAGTTAGAACTCAGGTATTTCTCTATGGATTTTATTTTTCAAGTTTAGAACATATTATACCCATATTTGTGTAAATTTCATATATTTATATAATTCTATGTTATTGTATTTAGGTTAGATTTGTCCTATTTAACCCATTTTATGGTGTATTATACTTCAGTTAGCCTAAAACTCTATTTGTGAACTTTGTCTATAAAATACTTTTGTGATCTCATTTTACCTTTCACCCACCCTTTCTCCTTTTTCCTCTATGGTTATATTTCCACCTATATTGCATATTGGATCATATTCTTCCTAAGGTTCCCATAAATCCCTTCCCTTGCATGCTTCATTCCTTTTTAGGGTTAGACCTTACTATTATAAATCTATTTTTTCTAAGAGTTGACCTTATTTTGTTTTCTATCATTAGCCCTAGTTAACCATTATGTGTTGTTTTAAACTCTTTTCTACTTGTTATATGTGTACATATTATGATGTCCAAGAAGGATAGATCTAAGTCCCCTACTATAAAAAATGATAGACTAAATTCTAAAACAATTGATTTTTTTGAGCTTCCTTAAACTAAAACTGATATTCATTTTGAAAAAAAAAGAAGGAAATTAGTAGTAATTCTAATGGTTATTTTATGTATACACATGTAGATGATAATATAAATGATATAAATGCATATGATTTAGATGCTAACACTATGAATGACAATAATGCAAATGAAAATGTTTCAAGTGGATCTTTAAATATTGAACATTTTGATGTAAATAAAGAGAGGGTAGAAAGACTTGGCATATCCTAAGTCATCTCAATAAATCAAGGCAATGTTATATGTGTTAATAAATGTGTAAAATAAAATCCCAACTAAAGAGACTATAGATAAGGAAATACCTTTTATAACCAATCATAGATATTTGAATGCTTATAAGGATATTCCACATTATTAAGATTTCCATACCATACTAATTAATGTGTCTATTGGAGACACATAATTTTGGTACAAGTTATGTAATTGTAGCATATTTGTCATGCATTGATAAATTTCATTCATTTAATTATATTGGACTATTTTCAATACTTTTTTTTTCATAATGTACCCTTCATAATATTTCCTCATTTGAATTTCCTTATGAACACCTTTTGAATTAGCATTTTTTATTTGGGGATGCACCAATTCATTTTAATCAAGTTTTTCACATGTCTTTTGTCTTGACAATTTTCATTACAGTCTAAAAGTGATCTAACTCTTTTGGATTAGTTTTAAAGTGGGCATGCTATATGTGAGTCCTTTGGGCCATATTTCCTAATTTCCCATGCCTTGTTTTTTATTTTTAACCTTTCCATGGCTAGCTAATGTGTGAATGTGTTCTAAGTTTATGTAAAATGGGTCTATATATACACATGTACCTTAAGTAATTTATTCACTATAGGAATTAATCATATATTTCATACACTTGTTCATCAACATCATGTACACTCTTTTGTTATTTTCTTTGTCATTTGTTGAAGTCTTGTGGTTACATGTTTCTACCAAAACAAAGATTGCATTACAATGTATAAAAATATTTATTATCAGAAGGAGAGGATGAAGAGTATTTTCTCACTTGTTTTGGGTTACTCACATGCATTAAAACTACATGAGCCATGATTCTCAAGTGTGTGTGATATGTAGAGCAATTCCTACTCAAAGGGTTTAGGGAAATAACATTTCACATTTATTTTAATTTTAGACATGTTATTAGATTGTAGAGATATTAGGGTTATGTCAAAGGAGAATACATTCTAACATATGCACATAAAAAATTTCTTATCGAAGATAGGATTTTGGTTTTTTGATGCTAAAAAGGGTTTTAAGAATCATTAGACCTTGGGTATCTACAAAGACATTTTTGAACCTACTTGGCCATTTTTGGAAAATATTATCACTTTTAGGTACTAAATCTGGTCACTACCCTTTTCAGAAGAGTCTAAACCTAATCATCATCACAAATTACTGCCATCTTTCTCAGAGCTCTTCTACACTATTCCAAAACCCATATATTATATTCTCAGCCACTATTACAACATAAGTTAATTAGAAATAAGGCACAAGTCTCTCTATCGACCATTTATCTATTTAAATTTATCAAATGTTATATCTCCATCCATTCTTATCATTATATAAGCATGCCTAATTGACTATATTTATTGTATTTAGTTAGTTTTATCGTGTGACCATATTTTACATTTGGCATAGTATTTTGAATGATTGTGCACTCTTTTTGTAAATTTTTTTGTGAACCTTGCCTTATCAAATATCTAACCTTAGGGTTTTTTGCTCTTTTTCCCTTTAGGATTTACGTTTGTGGTTATTTTAGATCTAGTTTCTCTAGGGTTTTGTTTTATTTTAATAGACCTAGCTTCTTCATGTTTTTTATATTTATATTATGTCAATTAATAAATTTATGTCTACAACATCTATTAGGAAAATCTATATATTGAATGTTACTCATATTGATTTGGTTCAAATTCCTTTGCTTGATATTCATTCTTGTTTGAAAAAGAAAATGAATATTTTTTATGAAGTTAATTAGATGATAATACAAATGGTATAAATATTAATGATGGAAATACATATGTTGAAAATGAAAATAATGGTGATGATAATGCTTTTAATGATCATGTTATGTATGATATAAATGAGAATGATGCTAATGTATCTCATGGCATACATAATATTGAAGTAGATCAAGATAGTGTAAAAATACTTTATTCAAGATGTACACCTCATGGATTTACACAAATGATTATGTATTTTTCTAATCAATTATAGGTCATATATATATTTTTTAAAAGATTAAAAAATATAAATTTCACTAAGAAAGCTACACCTTAGAATAAACATATTACAAATAAATCTTTGAATGCTTCTATTCCAAGTATTATAGGTTTTATTATATATTAGGTCATGAGACTAGTGATCCAATTAATTCTACATTATTTCCTCTACCTACCACTTATACTCAGGTTACTCTGAACATTCCTTCATGATTATTTGCTTTTTTTTTCTCGGTATTATTTCTATACCTTGCGAATATACTTTTTAAGTGACATATTTTGTTAATGGTCTTGATCAAAATAATAGTATCAATTATTATACATGTTAATTCTCAATATGCATTACTTCAACAAACTATTCAAAACATTCAAGCACAAATTCAACAACTTTCACAAACATCTCAAAGATCGAGCCACGTGATTACTTCTCATGAAAAATTACACAACCTATTGGCTGATGTAGTAATTTTATACCCTTTTCCTACTAGTTTTATTTTACATAAGTTTAAATCATTCAACAAAAAATGTGAGCCTTCACATCATATAAGATCTTTATTCGGTTCATGTTTTGACTTTGTACAAAATTAACTATTGTTATCTAAGCTATTTCCTATTAGTCTCAAGGACTATGCACTAGATTATTTTTATCCCTACCATCAGAATCCATGCATTATTTAAATGATCTAGATGATTGTTTCTCATCTCATTTTTCTATCAACATTATCCAAAAAGTCATGTTTTCATAACTTGTATCTTAAACAAGGACATGATGAACCTATTAGTGAGTATATTCTTAAATTCGTCATTGTAAAGATAAATATATCTCACTAACTACCTGATAGTAAACTCAAAATTATTTTATCTTAAATTTTGGTGCAACTAATCAAATATAAAGTCTTATTTAATATACATCCATCTTTAGATGAACTTTGTCATATGGTTCACAACTATGAGATCCAAATTTTAAAGGCTAATAAGTTAAATATGAGACTAGTGCCCCTAAATGTAGTGGCTCCAAATATCAAGTTAAATCAATATTAGATACTAAAACTAATGATACTCCTAATTTTAAATCTAATAATGAGGTTAAAAATGTAATAAATGTGGTATTGCAACCACTTGATATGCTTGTTCTTCCTTCTCAAGAGCATAAAAATTTAATAATATTAGTTGAGAGTCCTCATTAAGTACTTAAAGGGTTTCTTGAATGCAACATGGTTTCTTTAATTTCTTAGCATGAGTTGGATTCATTTTGATCTTTACATAAACATTATGGTGTGAATGCATATTATTATTATCATAGAGATTTAGGTCATACTACCAATAAATGTTCTAGATTTAGACATAATAGTAATTTTATTCAAGTGCAAGTACATAATTACATTTAATGAATGAGTTAACAAATAAACATTTTAATCTACCTTTGAATCATAATACTAAAAATCAAGATAATGTTATAGGTAACACGTACACCATAACCAATAATTTTAAATGATCATATTTTAGATGATTTCATAGGTGTGGTTATGGATCCAAAAAATAGGTACTTTCTATTGCATTTCAAGATCGTGAGATTCCAACAAATAATTTCAACAATGGTGCATTATTTATACAATTATTTATTGATTCACATCCTCAGTTAACAAATGGCTTTATGGTTGCAAATGGTTCAATCTTAAACATATGTACAATGTCATTTCTTGATAGTAAAGGTACATTCAAAAATAGTTGATTGGTACATCTATTTTTTTAAAATGTTATGATGGTATTACAAAGACACCTCCTTGAGGATCACGTTAAACATCACCATAGGTTCTAAAGAACATTTTTGTGTGGTTTCATGTATTTTCAGATAATATGAAATATGATCTATTACTTGGACACCCATTGCTTAATCAATGAGAGTTATCTCATCCAAATTGCACCAATGTCTAATGTTTTTTCATAATAACAAAGTGGTTGTTATTCAAGGCATATCTTATGAGCCACCTATACAACAAAATATGAGTTATTACTCAAAGTGATTCCTAAACAATAAATCATAGAACACCAAGAGAATACATCTAGATTCATAATACATATTCATTAAAATCCCTAAATTAGTCTTATAACAAACTCTTTTATGTGTTTAAGATAAATCACATGCTAAGGTTTACATTAGATGGTGAAGAGGATAAAATAACTCTATTAGCTAATTTCCATGACAACTCTACTAGTGAATGATTATTTTAGACACCATACAACTAATGGTTAAATTTTGGATACTTATAGTGACACATCTAACTCCTCATATTTATAATCCATAAGATCTTCATATCTTGATCATGAATAGGAATGAGTAACTTATTATGGACATTTACATGGGATAAATTATTAGCATTGATAGCCTATCTTATACACTTCAAAAGAATAATCTACTATACATATTTTGTTTTATATCTTCTTCTATATTTTGTGTCTCTCTATTGATTTATTCTCTAGTGTTGTGCATTAATGTTTGGTTCATAATGTTTCCTTCTAGCTTATCATTGCTTTCCTCTCTTGAGTTATTTATTGCTTCATGATTCTTCTAGGTTTTATGTTTATGTTTTTTTTTGGAAATTTAAAGTTTGCTTCCTATTTATTACTTTTGTTTATTATGTCATTCTTCTATCCCCTTGGTTTCGGTTGATTTCTTTATTTCTTTGGACCTTTCCCTTTGATTGTAGTTTCCCGTTCCAGAAGCTTGTAAGAACGTACCAATGATAACAATACATAAATATATTAAGGCCTTACAACCAAGTGTGCATTTGAGTTTTGAGGTAAGTTGTAACTTAGTAGGAATCCTCTCTTCATACCTCTTTTCACATTCTTTCCTTAGGTTGTCTTCTTTGCTTGGTCCTTATTTCCTTGCTTCATCTTTATTTTCACCTTTTGGCTTGCTTCAATTTATTTTACATCTCTTGGCTTGTCTCTTATATGGTTCCATTCTTATTAAAATGATAAAATCCAAAAAAAATCATAAAATTAAATAATCATTTTTTCCCTTTATCTTTGTCAATTACATAGTGATATATTAATTCATACCATTGTCTTTCTACCTATTGTTATTTGTTTGCATATAAAAGTTACATGTGCTTATCATGATATTATTTAAGATAGATGTGGCATATACAAGCTACATATGTTATTGGAATTAAAGTTCCTTTTTGGATTCTTTATGCCCACATGTAGGGGCATACTTACATTGGATGCATGCCTATACTAGATGAAAAATTTCAAAGAGCATCAAGTTTTATCTTTCCTATTTTAAATTATCCAATAAAGGTACATATTTAAATATAAATATCTTGCTTTAGATTATATTGAATTTGCTTGGTTACATAGATACATTGTCTATTATCTTGTTTAATCTATGTTTGTTCAATTGCGTGTATGTGTGTGCTTGTGTTTGTGTGTGTTCCTTATCATGTCTTGTTGTGTTTTGTCTATAAAATATCCTCTAGTTTTCAAGTTGTACTGATTTTATATTGTTGATTTCATGTGTGTTATTTTTCAATTTTCTTCATTCAATAGTTATATTTGTTTTATATGGTTACATTTATTGAATATACGATATGATATTATATGCTTGGTGCCATGATATATATCATGCACACTACCATTTAAAATATATTATGTTTGGTACCTATGTTTCCATGCTTTCTATTATCTGTATATTGGGGCATACTATTTTTATGTGGTTATTTTTTGTATCTCACATTTATAGGGGAATATTGTTACATTAGGGTATATCACTTGTCCCTCTTTGTGGTTACATTGGGGCATATCACTTATTCCTCTCTTTATTTTTACACCCTTAATTTCCAAGCTTTAGTTGCAGGCTATGAGTATTGGGTTATGTATTTTTATTTAGCTTTACAAGATGACATCTTTATATGGTTACATACATGTATTTAAAGAATTTGTTTTTAAATGATTATAACATTTTTTTTATTACTATTTATGTTATATATGGTTCATTGAATCATTTTATTTTATATGAGTGATATATAAGAACATCTCTCACCTCAAATTGGTTCATATAGATAACTTATTATATCTTAGGTTACATGTTTCAAGTGGTTACATGTTGTAGGTTATAGAAATTATAAGTACCATATGTTTGATTATCTAACCAAGAAGTAGATTTTTCCCATGGCATGGTTGAGCAGGATCTAACTTTTAGTTTTAATTCCAATTTTTAATTTCAGTCTTAAAGTTTTCGAGGTGCAAACTTGGTTCACATACCACTAGCTGTATTATTTCCTTTGCTTAATTTTAAACCTCACCATTTCATTTGTCACATTTTGTTAATCACCAAGACATTAATATAATAATATGTATCCACATTTTATAGCAAGTACATTCAAGATGTTATCATTGGAGCGTGGATGGTTCATTCCAAGAAATGTAGATTTTCCTTTCACATCCTCTCAAGTATCATTTTTATTTTTTGTTTTACTTAGATATGCATGCATTCTTGCATATAATAGTGGGGAATTATGTACACACCTAGTTTTGGTATAAATCTTTTAATTATGGCATCTTTGTCATGCCTTGGTACATTTGATTCATTTGATAACATTAGGATTTTTGGTACATTTTACATTTACATTAGACCCTAACATAGTCTTACGTCATTTTAATTTCCTCGTGAACACCTTTAGATCTAACACTTATTTGCCTTGGGATCCACTTAGTCATTATATAGCTTATTTTTATCTATGTTTCATGGGTCTTTCGTATTGATCATTTTTAGAGCATTCTAAAAATGTCACAATCTCTTTCAAATTAGTTTAAAAGTGATCAGGCTATTTGTGGCTCCTTTTTATCACCATGCCGTAATTTCCCATGCCTTGATTGTCTACTTTCACATATTTCCATGGTTGATATATGTGTAAATTTATGCCAATTTGAATTCAAATGAGTCTTTATATACACGTACCCAAAGTCATTTCTTCATTATGTAAAATTATCATCTCTTTTACACACTTGTATAAGAGCTTGAAAGTTCTATTTTTATTCTCCTTTCCATCTACTAAAATCATTTGGTTTCATACTTGTGCCAAATTAAGGATTGTATTAGAGGAAAAAAACATTATATATTATCTTAGGGAGAGGAGGTGGAGTCTTCTCTCACTTGGATTAGGTTACTCACATGCATTATAACCATATAATCCTTGATTTTCAAACATTTTAAAAATGTAAATAAACCCCCATTTAAGGGATCTATGCCACTAACATTCCATATTTCCTTTAGTTTTTATTTTTTACAAGATTTTTGATGTATTAGGGTTACATCAAAGGGGAATAAATTATGATATTTGCACATGCAATTATGCTTATCATAAAAATGATTCTAGTCTCCTACTATTCATGAATGGTTTGAGGAAGTTTCACACCCAAATGATCTACATATCCATTTTTAGACCTAATTGACCACTTTAATCAAAGCATGTCACTTTTAGATTATAAATCTAGTTACTGCCCTTTTCATAATAGTCTAAAAACTACCATCATAACAGATCATTTCCATCTTTCTAGGTGTGATTCTAAACAATTCCAAATCTTTTATTTCTTATTCACTCTCAAATCTTAGGTAAATTATAAAAAGGGTACATATCTCTCTATCTTCCATTTCTCCATTTCAATTTATCAATAATTCAATCTACGCCCATTCATATTAGCACATAGGCATGTTTGATTTACTGTATTTAGTTAGATTTATCTTGCACCCTTGTTTTACAAAATTGGTTTAGTGTTTAAAACACTTTTGAACCTTTTTTAAAACACCCATGTCTTAGATTACTTCTACTATTGTCCCTCCCCTTGTTTCTTCCATTTAGATTTCTATGTATTTACTTTCTTAGATTGGTATTAATTATTTTTTGTTGTTCCTTGTGTCAATCAACCATATAAATATATTTTAAACCTTACTCTCTTAAAAATTATGTGCCTCAAGTTCCTAATGTGTGTATTCTTCTTATGCCACTACTTGTTCAATTCCAAATCTTGGATCTATAATTCTTCAACAAACTATTTAAACCATGCAAATTATAACAATAGATTCCATTTATTTCCCAAGGCTTAGAATTAAAATTCATAAGGTTAATTCACATGATATATTATTCAATTTTTTGGCTAATGAGATCATTTTCTATCATTTTCTTGATGGATTTTCAGCTATTAAGTTTAAATTATTCAATGGCAAGGGTGATCTTTTTTACCATATAAAGTTTTTTTGTGCTTCATGTCTTGGATTTATGTACAATGATAAATTGTTGATGAACTCTTTCCTAGGAGCCTAAGGAATATGCTCTTGATTTATTGTATCCTTTTCCATTTGAGTCCATGCACACTTTTAATTATTTGGCTGATAATGTATTAGCTCACTTTTTTATCAATATTAACATGAAGGTCATGTTTTCAAAATTTTATAAACATTAACAATGACATAATGAGAATTTTTGTGAGCATGTTATTATATTTAAAACTGTGATTACAAATATCACTCAATAAATACCTAACAATGAATTTAAAAATATATTCTTTCATGGTTTAAATCAACACATTAAGGACAAGGTGGTCTTCAACCCACACCAATATTTTGATGAATTTTATCACGTAGATAAAATCTATGAGATCAAGTTTTTGGAGGCAAATATGATTAAATATGGGACTAATTCCACTACCTTTAGTGGAGCCAAATATCAAGTTAAATCATAATTCAAAGGTGAGGATAACAACAATACTTTCTGACCTAAGAATGAGGCTAAGCATGAAATTAATGTAGTAGATCAACCATTAGGTCTATGCTAGTCCTTTCCCAATAAAGAGAGCAAATAATTTTTTTACAAAAAAAGTGAAAATTCTCAAAATGTACTTAAATGGTTGCTTGAATGCAATATGACATATTTACCTCCTCGGGGATAATTGGACTCATCACAAAATTTATATAAAAACCATCATGCGAATGTATACTATGATTATCATAGAGTATTCAACCATCATTAAAACTAATGCATTAATTTGAAGCGTATTTAAGACTTAATAAAAAATAATAAAATTCAAGTAAAAGGTTACAAAATTAATTTAAACGATTCAATTTCCCAACCCAATCAACATTTGAATATATTTACTAACCTTTTATCAAACCATGCTAATTAGTCTTAAAACTAATATGATGTTCATATGATGGCTCAAAAACAATCTTGAACAGTTTACAATTGTCAATATCTTTTATGGATTTATAGGTGTGGTCAATGATATATGTAAAGCACCTCATGTAATTATATTTTACAACCACAAATTTCCAAAAAAATATTCTAAAAATATTTTATTATTTATTTGAAATTTCATAGAGACACATTTGAGTTTACAAAAAGGGATTATGATGGATAATGGTTCAAGCATAAATTTGTGTGCAATGAAATTTATTACCAATATTGAATATACACATATAGATTTAGTTGGTATAACCATATTTATTCTAGGAGGTGATAACATAACCAAGATGTCCCTTGGTGGAATCACATTACTTATCATGTCGGTATGAAGAATTTCTTAATTTAGTTTAATGTATCATCAGATAATGGGACATATGATAAATTCCTCAACTGACCATGGATTAACCAAATGAAATAAATTCCATTAACACTTCATGAGTATTTGAAAAATTTCCATGATAATAAATATTACCATTCAATGCACTACTTACTAGCCTCCCACACAAGTGCAATGCAAGGGGTTACCTAAATATCTATTGAAAAAATAATTATATAAACTCAAACAAGTACACCTAAAATGAGAATACCAAATCATCCTTGAACCAATGTAATATTATCATAATGTTTTGTGCCTATTCGACCTAAATTCAGTACATATCCTTTTTCATAATATCTTTTACTTATTTTTTAAAACTTAATCAACTTATCTATATTTGGCTATATTTAGGACACTTCCTACAATACACTAAACTTTCTCTAGCCTTCAATCTTTTAAATCTCTTTGGAATCAACCATTTCAAATTGTAATCCTTTTTTTCTTATATTTAGAGATGTTTACACCCATTTTTAGCATATGTCTCTCCTAGGGTGGATTTAACATGTTACCATTGAATTTGCTTCAAGAAAATTTGGAAATTCATCAAATTTGTCCCCTTTGTTTTTGTGTGTCATTTTTCCTTGGCATAATTTTCTAAACATTTTATACTTCATATGACTACTTTCTATGGTCAGCCATATCATGTGTCATGTCTTAAGGATTCCTATATACAAAGCATTCCTAATCATTTACAAATAAAGAACCAAATGGAAAGCCTTCCATAAGTTAGAGACTTCAATCAATAAAAATACTTTACTACACTTGATAAGGATCCTACACATTGAGCCACCCTTGGCCATTTTTACTTAAAGATATTGTGACATCATCCACTTGTACCAAATGAGGCTCATAACTAAATGTTCAATGTAATTGCATCATAACTTATAGGGAAAAGGAAGATGAAACTCTTGATTGACATTATATTTACACTACATAATAATTACATGGGGTTTGATTCTAATGTGTGGGATACATAGCTGCAACTCCATTGAGGATTCCTAATCAAACTAATTGTATCCCTTTTCCTTTGCATGTGGGATACATTAGGCCTTGAAACTGACCTTCAAGTCTCTTTATATGTGTTATCCACCTCATGTACATGCCCATACAACATCTCTCATACTAAAACAATGTCAAACATTCTTCATATGTCTTGTCAATAGCTCATGTTGCCTCATTAGGCCAAGCAGGGTCTAGAGGTGGTCTAGTTACATACTAGGTCTATAGGTCTTACCCATGTAGGCTTACCCTAAGACTCACCTGATTGCTTCAAAGCCTCATAATCATTATCAAACAAATGTATACATCCTCTTATGCCTCTATGCATCCATCTCACTAGTTCACCAAGCTCATATCTTCTTACAAGGTCTCTTTATGTAATGACTAGTGTCATGACTAGGCTTCTCAAGCTCTTTAAACTTGACAATTGACCTTGAAACACTTATTGATGCTATTATACAATGATCACATGTATTACATGATCCTTATATAATTTCATACTTCTAAATGATGATATTAAACATGAACATTCTTCAATAACCTCATGAACACCTTTCTCAAGAACCTTTGACATCAATGACAACATTAATGCCAAACTTCAACAATAAGAACAATGCTCCCCATTACCAAAGCCTATACATAATTACAAATGATGATCACACACACACACACACACACACACACACACACACACACACACACACACACACACACACATTGAGGCTTTCCACCATGATGTACACTAAGTTCAAAGGGAAGTTCCAGGTTAATATGAATCCTTCTATTAATACTTCTTCTTGCTTTCACCCTTTAGCTTGTGTCTTTATTGATAAATCTTTACATCTTATTACTTATTATCACTTTCACTCATTGGATTGTGTCTTGATTTATTTATATTTATATTTTTACTTCTTCTTTATTTTTTCTATTGGCTTGTTTCTTGCTAGGTTTCTATCTTATAAAAATGACAAAATAAAAATAAAAAATATTTCCCTTTATCTTTCTTGGTTACATAGTTGCACATTATTACATATAATTGTTATCATCTATTTATATAAGTTTACATATACATTTTTTACACATGTGACACAAATGATATCATTGAGTTAGATACAAGATATATAGGTTGTATATGATTATGGACTTTTAGTTTATTAGCACATTCATTGTACCTACACCATGGAATCCTTACATTAGGGACATGCCTATGTTGGTTGAAATTTTTAGTGTTTTTCAAGTTATATCTTTATTATTTTTCATTATAATAAAAAGTTTTGTATTCAATTATACACATCTTGAACTAGCAAATATATTGATTGCTTGGATGTTTGGTGTTGTTTCACATGATTGTTGCATTGTGTGCTATCTTGTTTCCCAAATGATCATTTGGATTTATTTTGTTTGTGTGTGTTGTTGGTGTGTTCCCTTTATTGATTTTATACATGATCCTTTAGTTGTATGTTTTGTTTCACGTATGTGTGATTGATTGATTTTTATTATTTCATCACTTTTTTTTTGCTTATTGGTTTTGATTGTTGGTTTCATTTGCTTTATGTGGTTGCATGATTATGCATTTTTACATTGATTGACTATACTATGTGATATTATATGCTTGGTTCCATGATATTTATAATGAATTATGTTTGGTTCCTAATTTTTCATGGTTTATACCTTACATCTATTGGGGCATACTATTGTTATGATTCATTATTATATATTGTCCTTATATGGGCATATTGTTACATTAGGGTATATTGTTTATCTATCTCTAGTTTTTAAATCGAATCATATTTATTTTCGTTAATTTAATATTACATTAGGTAATATCAATTTACTTTCCCTTCCCATTCCATTAGTTATATTTTTTCTACTTTGATGTAATAGTGTTGAGTGATCGATGAGTTTAAATGATGTCATACTTCTATGATTATGAACATGTGTTTACAAATGTGCTTTAAATATTATTATAAATAATAATTTATATATGATACAAATGTTATGTGTAATCCTTTTATTTTAAGATAAGTAATTGTAGGAACATCCCTTACCTCAAAAGGAGGGAATATAGTCAACTAATTTTTATCTTTGATTACATATTTCAAGTGGTTACAAGATATCAATAGGTTACAGAGTAATGTCGAGTAGTTAAAAAGAGGTTCTTAATGATTTCATCTTAATATATGAAATAAATTTTATCACTCAACATGGTTAGTAGGATATATACTTTAGATGTTTCACCATAAGGATAAGGCAATTGAGGACCATGTCAATTTCATACTTTTTTAGAGACAACAATATTGTCTGCATAACACTATGATTTGATCCTAATATTATTTTTACCTTCATTTATTTCATTCATTTAAAATATTTGAAATTTATTATGAAATTGATTTACTTGTATGAATCCATGTTTTCTTATAGTCACATTCAAGATGTTGACATTAGAGCATTCACATATATTTGGTGACAGTTGAGACAATCATGTAGATAAAAAAGAGACATGGTTTTTTGTTTTGTAGGTTGTTGGAGTTGGACTCTAATAAAAGATAATATCTCATAACCTTTTGAATTTTAGATCATTTTCGTATCCAAAAATAACATGCATGTATCAAGATTAATGAATAAAAAAAATTGACTCTTATTTGTTTTAATTTAGTGTATATGCACACGTACACACATTAAAGTGGGGCATTATGTAGACACCTAATTTTGGTACAAGTCTTATAGTTGTAGTGTATTTATCATGTTTTCATATATTTAGATCATCAATGCACATTTGAATCTTATTTTCACAATTTTCATTAACATCGGACCACACATAGCTTTTCATTATCATCATTTTATCATGAACACCTTCATATTTGTCATTTTTCTTCCTCAAAATACTCACCATCAATTCTAAAAACACATTGATCTCTTTTTTTTGAAAAATTTTCACCTTGAACTAAATCAAAATAGTCTAATAGTGGTGATCATTTTCAAAACATTATTACTCTAGTCATGTTGTTAGTGGGTCCTTTATTTCATATTACCATGTTTCTTTGTGCATTGATTTTTAGCTTTCATGATTCCAAATTTTTGTTTTATGTGTGAATAAGGTCCTGATTTTAATTTTAAATTTTATATATAGACATGTACCCTAATACATTAAATAAGCTATCATAACCACATTAAGTGTTATTAATTATTGTCAAGGAGATCACATATATTGTGCCTTTTATTGATTGCCAAAAGAAGGATATTACACTAGTGAAAGAACATATAGCTATCACCCTAGCTACATCTTGCATCTCATATTATAGGGTTAATGGATGGGATTATAATATACATAATATTTAATCTTAACATGCATGAGTGTTTATTTACAACCTTAAAAACAAAACCTTCCCTAATGAAGGAATGGGGTTGAGTAAAACAGGCCCCTTGAACAAAACCCCATTTTTTATGTCTTGAAAAGAGTTGAATTGAGCTCAAGCAAAATATAAATAATTCTCACATATTTGTGCATCAGTTTAAAAATATGAGAGAGGTTTTTGTGCATCATTTATTAATGAAAAAGTTTCAAAGTGATTGGACCTCTAAAAGAACCGTCAAAAAGAGACTACCACTATCCGGAGGACTATAACTATTAGAGGGTTTATTATTAGTCCTTTCATTATTGGATGGGTTTGATACTATTCCTATCACTATTAAAATAATATCATTTTTTTCACTATCTCATATCACTAATATGCACTATTCTAAAACCTCATTTCCATAATGTTTATTATCTATTATAACTAGGTGAGTCAGAAGCCAAATATGCATCTCTAAACCTCCTTGTAAATTATCAATCATTATAGATAATTTATTTCATCTTCATCCATTTGAACCTATGAAATAGGGTAAGAATTTAATTACTATATTTTATTGTATTTAGATAAGATATTCTTTATATCACCTTTTATCACGGTTGGTGTAGTGTTTGAATACTTGTGCACCCACCACACTAAAAAATGGGGAATGTTTTCTTGAGAGAAGCAAATTGGCACATTGGAGCTTATTCTATAGTATAATAGACGTCCAATTTTCATTTTATCACCATATATCTTTATGAACAAACACCATTACTCTTAATAACTTACCTGACATTAGAGTAGCCTTGCCTCACAAATGAATTTGTTATTATAATTATGGTAATGCAAAACTGGCACAAAATTGACCTTTGTTACCTCAATTACAACTGATATGGGCCCTTCTTAGTCAAATTCAATCTTATAATGACACAAAGGCATAAAAAAGACATATAGTGGTAAAATGTGTGCCCATATTCTAAGATTGACCTTCATTCCCTCAATTGTAAGTGATAAGATCCATGTTAAGTTAAATTTTATCTAACAAAGAACATGAACACATTAAAATGACAAATGACATGGTTAATTGAGTCTCACATCCCATAATAGACCATGATTGCCTCAATTTTAAGTAATAAGGGCCTTATCTAGTCAAATTTGGTCCAAACACAAAAATGGCACATGGTGGTAAAATGTATGCTCATAGCCAAAAATCTACCTTCATTACCTCAATTACAAGTGATAGGGGACCTATTTAGTTGAAATTAATCAAAAAATGAAATAAGAACATACAAAAAATACACATGGTGGTTAAATGTGTTCCCATAGCCCAACACCCACCTTCCTTTATTCAATTGCAAGTGATAACAACCTCGTTTAGTTGAACTCAGTCTAAAAACAACACACAAAAATAATAAATAACATGGATAATTGAGTGCCTATAGCATAAAAATAACCACTATTCCCTTTATTTCAAGTGATGGGGCCCTCATTCACTATAATATGTTTTGAAAATGAAATATGAAGACACAAAAACAACACATGGGGGTCAAATGTACACACATAGCTAAAAATCAACCTTTTTTGCCTAAATAGCTAGTGATAAGGGCCCTGTTTAGTCAAATTCAATTTTAAAATGACATGTGAACACACGAAAATGATTATTTTTTTGGTAAATTGAGTGCATGCCAAAAATTGATTTTATTTTTCTAAATTGTAAATGATAGAGGTTTCGTTTAATCAAATTTTGTTTGACAATGACATAAAATTATTAAAAAATTACACATGGTGGTAAATTGTGGGCACATGGTACAAAATAAATTTGTGTTCCATTTATTAAAATTTAGGGCCACTATTTAGTCAAATTAAAATAAAAAAATACACACGAACACACAAAAATGACACATGGTGGTCAATTATGTGTGTGTTTCCTCAATTACAAGTAATATGACACCTGTTTAGTCAAATTTAGTCTAACAATGACACACAAATACATAAAAATGATACATGGTGGTCAAATTTATGTCCATAGCCCAAAAATGAACTTTACTTCCTATATTGTAAGTGATAGGGACCTTGTTTCATCAAATTAGATCTAAAAACAAAACATGAACACATAAAAATGACACGTGGTGGTCAAATTGTGCTGATAGCCCAAAATTGACCTATGTTGCCTCAATTTATAGTAATAGGGGGATTTTTTACTTGATTTTTGTCTCTTAATGAGACATGGTGGTGAAATATGTGTGCATAGCCCAAAATCAACCTTTGTTCCCTTGATTACAAGTGATAGGGGCCATGTTTAGTCAAATTTATGATAACAACACATAAACACACAAAACAACACCTAGTTTGTAATTATGTTCCCATAGCCTAAAATTGACATTCATTGCATCAATTTAAATTATAAGGGCTTAATTTAGTTGAATTTGATCTACAAATGAAACATAAACACACAAAAATGATATATGGTGGTCAAATGTATGCTCATAATCCAAAATTAACCATCAATACCTCAATCACAAGTGATAGGGGCCTCACTTAGTATAATTTGGTATAAAAATGACATAGAAACAACAAAAATTACAAATGGATTGTTAAATTGAGTGTTTTTAGCCCAAAATTGACCTTCATTGGGCTTTGATTTCAAGTGATAGGGTTCCTTTTCAGTAGAATTCAATCTACAATTGAAACATAAAGACACAACAATGACACATCATGGTCAAATGTGTTCACATAGCCCAAAATTAACCTTTGTTTATTTGATCACAAGTGACAAGGGCCCTTTTAGTCAACTTAGTCTAAAAATGGCACACATGCACATAAAAATCATAAATTCCCTAGTCAATTGAGTGCCCATAACCTAAAATTGACCTTCATTACCTTGATTGCAAGTGAAAGGGGACTCATTTAGTCTAATTTAGTTTATAAATAAAACATGAAGACATAAAAATGACACATAATGGTAATGTGTGCACATAGCCAAAAATCAACCTTTTATTGCCATGATTTCAAGTGATAGGCGTCATGTTTATTCAAATGCAACCTTAAAATAACACACAAAAATAATAAATAAACTCATCAATTGACTACCCATAAAAAAATCTACATTTATTCTCTTTATTGAAAATAATAAGGGCCCTACTTAGTAAGATTCAGGGTAATAATAACCCACAAATATAATAGAACAACACATTATGGTTAAATGTGTGCCCATAGTCCCAAATCAACCTTTGTAAGTTGAATTAAAATGTACACGAACACACAAAAATGACAAATGGTGATTTGTTGTGTGCCCATAATCCAAAATTAGCATCCATTGCATTTTTAAGTAAAATTCATGCTAATAACAATTTACACAATCACATAAAAATCTAAAATGTGTTTTACTATGTGGCCATAGTAAAAAATAAGCCTTCATTACCTCCATGGGGGTCAATAATGCACGCATAATAATAAATCAACCTTCAATTCTCCAATCACACATAATTGTACAATTATAGCACCAAAATGGGTATAATAAAAACATACACATTGAATAATGACAATCCAAGGTCAAGTTTGTCAATTAGGGGGAAAATAAATATTATTCCCCATTTGAACTCCTTTGTAAATCATTGGGTCGAAAAGGGTGAGGGGGATATGTGCACAAAAACTAAGTGTATTTTAAGGAAGGTGTAAGTGTTATTTAAATAATTATTTTTGAAAAATAAGTTTTGGGCTTGGAAATGGGTTAAATTTATGAGCCTAAGGGTTGGATATAAAAAAACACAACATAATCTATGTTTTCTATTCATCCTAACAAAAAAAGAGATTATGCGATGAAATCCATAATGGATTTCATTGGAACATTTCATAAAAATGTGATAAAATTTTCATTTGGACTTGTATTGTTTAAAAATACAATTGTTTCTATGTTGTGATATGGTTAAGGATTCAATCTATATTTATTAATAACATGTCTTAACATACCAAAAAAATATATGTATTGCTCTTTTATGTATGTTTCAATCTCTTCATGGAATTTTGAATATATATATAGGGATAACTTAGGATTTGTTCTTGTTTACTATAATTTTGGTTTTTGCACAAAATAAGAATATACATGTTGCAACTAAGTAGATCTAAACATACATAGCTAAAATATAGAATTCAAACCTACTTATATTGGAAAAAATAGAAACAAGCCCAAGTGTCACAAACATAAGCTATATAAATGTAAAGAGTTGATAAAGAGGTAAGAAACACATGCACCTTGATTGTTTTATAAATTTGAGACTGTGTTATGTCTGTGTTGACTGTGTTTAACTTTGTTACATCTTGATTCCTTGTTAAACAAACTACTTAATTATTCGTGAATATTTATAGTTGACAAATTTGATTTGACTAAGCTTTGAGATATATGTTGTTATGGGATAATTTGATATTATTTAGGTTACATGGTACATTGCTATGTGTTAGCTTTAGTGTAAATATTTACATTATGAACATGTTGATTTGTTATTTTAGTTACATTTTATGATGTATGTATATCATTATGTTATGATTTAACTACCTACTTGTTGTGAGGTTGATGCAGGAGAACTCATCCCTCAGATCATGACAGAGGGAGAGCATCATTGGAGAGGGTGACATATATGGAGATGTCAGAGGATGACAAAGAAATTAGATAGAACCCTGCACACACCACATTAGCTATCACATGTTAACATACATAAAAATGATTAGCATAATGTATTTTGAGGTCATTTGTATTAGATAGTTAAACATGGTTGCTAGCATAGTTCAAATGGTTATTCATATTGCATGACATGTGTGTATGTCCATTAAAATTTTGAAGATTTGCATAATTAAATTAAACTCAGATTTGTTGATTTTTTTAATCATTAATCCATCATGGCATTAGGAGATGCTAATTTAATTAGTGTTAAAATAAATAAAATTTAGGAATCCCAATAAAGTGGAAAAAATGGGGAAAGAGGAAAACATAAAAAAGAAATAATAATAATAAATCAGAGAAAGTGGAAAGGGTTAAAAATAAATAAAGATATTGATAAAATCATAATAAAAATAAGGAAAAACAAAAAGAAAAAGGTAAAATATAAAAAGAAGAAAAGCCACACATATTCTGGGAAGGAGCTTTTGGAAAAGATGGAAAGAAAACAAGAAAGCTACACTCCTTTCTCTAGAAAAAAATAATAGGATAAAAAGGAAAGAAGGTATTCAAGGAAAAAGGAGGATGTTGGAGCATGGAAAAAGGAGGAAGGGCGTAGCAGACAGAGAAGGAAGAGAACTTGGAGCAAAAGGAGATTTGGGAGGTTTGATAAATTATTTTGAACACCCAAATTAGGTAGGCAATGCCTTAAATTTATGTTATGATTCTTGGAAATTGAATGATCGTATATTTAGGAAGCTATATAAACATGGGTATTTTTTTTGAAAAAATGGAAACCATATATGCATACAGAATGACACAAGTTTAGAATTACTTGATAATGAATTCATATTATTTGTTTACCAGATGGTCTATATAAAGACATCAATATTTACATGAATTGTTAGAGGAAATGCAATAAATATATTAACATTTAAATTATGTAGAAAAGAGAATAAAGTTATTCAGGTTCAATGAATCAAAACATCAAATTAAAAACATATAGTAGGTTTGTAGCGTACCAAACATGGCCATAACAAACTATAAAAAAATCATATAAGGTTCTAACAATATGTAGATAGTTTATTAAACATATCGATTCACATATTATTACATAAATATGATTCATATATGAAGATATTATAATGGAAATAATATCAATTCAAACACAATCTTCACAAAATATAACAGATATATGAGAATAGAGGATATACCAGATTAGATCATATATATATCCCATGTTATCCTAAAATAGTTATATATGCACATAAGTAAGCAGATGTGCGTGGCACCATTTAGAAATAAAATGTTGCTTGAATCACTATTTATTTGGACTGTGGTCTAACTTTGAGATCATTATCAATCACATCACTTAATGGTCATGATATTTAATGGTAAGGTCAGATTATCATGTTTCTATCAATAATTAATGTGTAAGGTCAGTTTATACATATATATCGAATCACTAAAATAGTTGAATATAAAACATGTGTGGGTATTTAATGGTCTCATTATGATTAGGGAATCATATATATAAATTTAGTGACTAGTGAAGGCAAGTCAATCTATTATCCTGAGCAAACAGATATTATATATTATAGTTATAATAAATTCTACATATTATAAGGTGTTGTAAGTGATTTCCTAATCTAGACAATAGGGTGACATGGTTTTTTAAAATAAAACATCCGCTTAGACCTGAACTAGTGGATCTAGTGGGGTGATTTAAGCAGCAATATTTTATGACAACTCATTTATATTGTCCCCTATAAACCTGATGTAAAATATTGTGTAAAATTGAATAACCTAATGTATATGCTTGTGTTTCCATATGATGGTGTATGTTTAAAATAAACCCGTATATGTAATATCACTGTATATGATAATATAAGTGGGTATATGATAATATCAGTGTATAACCCATATTATCACAACTTATACATTATATTATGTTTAAAATAAACCTGATGAATATTGTATATGTAGGTGTACAATGACAAAAATATAAAGTTATATTGTGAAGATTATGCAACATGTTTAAAACCTATCCATGTACTTATCCATTTCCTTTTACAATGATATTTGAATGGAGATTATAAATTATAATAGTTGACGGTCATAAGGTATTGATCTGATTTTAATATATATATATAGTTATCATCGATCTTGTTGAAATCAACTTATAGCCAAAACAAGACTAATATTAGTATATCCCTCTAAATAGGCATAGGGCTTGTATCTTGTAACTAATAACAGTGGATCGATAGTATAAGTTCATATAATAACTTATATCTTATCATGTAAATCATCAAGTTGGTTATGCATCTTATTATGTCATATATATAGTTACACGCATATTGATATTATAATATGGTTGGGTAAAGTGTGTGTGACATCTATATATAAAGTGTAGTCTTTCATTATATCAGGATAAGCTTTATGACTCAAGATCACTTATCATATCTAGTATGTAAAGTAAAATCCATGGTGTGGATATAATATGCTACATATTAAGAAATAATTAATTGTATGCTTAAAACAGTATATAGGTACATTTATGCCTAGTTAGCTTATACTTGTGCATTTGAATGTGTACCTCTAATTATAATTCCTCAAGTGGTTATCAACTATATCATAAGAATCTGTATATTAGAATCTTGTGAATATGTGCATACAAACCCCTGAGAGTATAAAAAATGATAGAATAAAGTATTATATGTTTCATAAGAACTCAAACTTTCTTTGTTATATCTAGTTATTTGAACAAAAGCTGGTTTTCATTGATTCATAACTACATTATTATGAATGATGGTGGTACTTAGTAGTTATGCTTAAAACACTAGACTACGATAATATGGGTTATCATAGGGTGTAGTATATTTGAAAACTATTTATAGTAATTCTAATTTTAGATGATTGTCGATGTTACAGTATTTCTATATTATTGAGTACTTGTATACGATACATAGTGCAAATACAGTTAATATGTACAAGGGTGCATATATATATATATATATATATATATATATATATATATATATATATATATATGAATTTAAGTATGTAATATAAATACATAACATAAATGGGTGTGTTGGGTCATATGCCTATATTTATAGCTATATAGATGGTTGATTAAGTCATAAGGCGCATCCGAGGGACCAAAACTATAACCATATAAAAGTAGTCCCTACAAACATAATTAAGTTATTTAAATGAAAGTCTATGTATAGATTTTTTATGGGTTATCTAACTCTTTTAAAATAGCATGCCTAACTATTGATATATATATTTTTATACAATAATAAAAAATAATGAGTGGTACAAGTGTTTAGACATATATAGCATATATTTTGGTGCATTATGATGTGTGCCTATAAGTTATAGTAGTATGCAATTTAAACATAAGATATACCAGGTTGGTATAATTTGTACTTGCTTGCCTATTATTTAGGATTAAAGGGCATTTGATTTTGAAATTTTGAGACTAGTTGTTCATGATTGAGTAGTATGCTCATGTGAAATGAACTATGATATGATGGGATGTCATAGAGTGTTTTCATTTGAAAACTAAAGTCTAAATTTAAGTTATACCCAAGTGGTATAAATTATAATTAATATATATGGATTCATTCATATGTTTAACAAATTAAATGTATGCGTGTTGGAAATTTCTAATAATATCATGTTTTATGATAGTTAGTAGAGATTACTTTATTGTGTCTAATTACTAAGCATAGAGTGTGCAACCTAATATATATTATACTCAGTGGAATAATTTGAACTTGTTTGCTTAATATATCTCTATTATGGGATAGGTATATTTGTGAAATTCATTTATACATATAATGGAATAAATGTATTTTTTGATTATACCTATGCTTAGGATGTTATGTGAATGTTAGTAGGATGTAGTATGTATGAAACTATTGGTTATACTATGTTAACCACATCTCACATTAGTGTTGATGGGTAAGTAGTGAGATGGATTTCACTAACTTACTAGCATTACAATGCCAGATGAAGGTAATCTGATCAAGTGGTGTGTATGAATTTGACTAATCTTTAGATAATTATTTATTATTGAAAACTTGAGCCAAGAAATGTTTAGAGAGACATTATCATTTCATGAATATGATTTAGATGTTTGTGTGATATCTTGTAATAGAATGGGTTTCTGTGATACACTGCATATTTAGTTTAGAAATCATGTAGCACATGGGTACAACTTGCCTCTCTAAATTCTCATGCCATCACTATTTCCTCATCCATGAAGGGAGAGACATTCCCTTATGGGATTATCATGGGGGATTTTTGGTCCATGGTTGATGTGGAAAAGTGCTCAGATGATGCTCTCCCTCCCCACAATAGTACTACTTTTGAGATGACACTTGATATTGCCACATATACTGGAGTCTAGAGAACTATGATTTGGAGAGCCATGTATCTTATATATGTACATTATATTGTATTGTATTTATATTGAAAAATTATCATGATGATTTGTAATTACTTATTTATTGTACATTGATAACAATGGTTGTAGGCATGCATCAATCGTGGAGGGTTACTTGTAATTACTTTCTATGTTCATATTATGATGTGTTTTATATAAAGATAGTGGTTAATGATATATGATGTTGTATGCTTCATTTACAATTATCACACTTAGAGTATTTTATATGATCATTGGTTAGATTCTCATGGTGTGATCTATTTATAGTGTGTGTTTAATTAAAAAAAATCATGTATTTCTAGGTAGAACCCAACAGGGTTATTACAAACTTGATCTAAAAATTTTGGATCTAAAATATGCTATAAAATGAGCATGTATTTATATTGGCATATCTTATACATGCCTAACTACAAAAAACTTGACATGTTGTCATGTCTTTGTATTAAAGGTCTTATCTCTAGGTTTTCAGGCATGTCTCTATAAGATTTCACAATATGGTTTTTATGGTGAATGTGTCTTGTGTCTTCCTAATTATGAATATTCCTTCACTTCATAGATGTGTAGGGTAAAATATGATGTATGAATGAATCTTCACTTTGACTTATTCTGCACACTCCAAAATAAAATAATATTAATGGAGTTAGAAAAACCAACGAAGAAGAGTTTTAAATATGAATAATGCACAAATGAAATCAAAAATCCATATAGTTTTATGGTGTGTGGATGGAATAGCTCAAGTAAGGGTTTTAACCTCCTCTTCCCTAGATGATAAATGTAATTATTAAATACTAATTATCCTTATTTGACACAAGGGATTGTAAAAATACCAATATGGATAAGTGTCACAAGTGTGTAGTGTTGTGAATCAAAACTTGAATGGAGAAGCTTAGCTCTAGGCTTGGTCCTTAGTGTAATGGATGCTCCATATTAATTTTAAAATTGATTATATTCCCTTATTCTTATTTCTTTATTACCCAAATTGTTTGGCAAGACCTTGTATTTATAAAATGATTTTTAGGATGACTCGTGTGTACTGGCTAGCTTTTGAAACTGTAAATGGGGAGAGTTAATGCATAAGTTTAAATACAATGGGAAGGACCCAAAAATATAAAAGGGACAATCCCAAGGATATGGGATTTTTTAAAGTAGTCTCATAAATCTATGGATTTGTTAGGAGATAAGTGGGACTTAGTTATTGAGGCAGGGCTATATAATAGATGATAAGTGGTTTAAATGTACCAATGGATAACTTATGTATAGGTATTAAGATGTTTTTAGGCTCAGTGGACCAAATAGAGACTCCTATTGGGTTGGGGCCAAGTTAAAATGTACAAGTTCAAAAAAATAAGCCAAATTGGGAATAAAGCATAGGAATATAGGTTTTATGCCAAATTTGGGTGTCTACATACCCCCAATTTGACATGGGTATGTGAGTGAAATGCATGTATGCATCAAATTATACATATAAATAGTTTTAAACACACATATTTTCATACCTACGAAATATTGAAAGGTTTGACCTTGACCTTGTTGAGTTTTCATCCACACTTGATTAGTTGATTTACATGAAACAAGTGTCAATTATTATAGGTAGTTAAATTACTCATGATTTACATGAGATTATTTAAAATATTTTGAAAATTTGAAATTAGTTCTTGAAATTGAACTGAAAAGAATCATACAAAAAAATACACCTATTTGGTATTTCCCTCAAATGCCACCATAATTTCTCTATCACAAGACATTTGATAGGTGTTGAAAACATAATCCAACACTTTCTCATAAGAGTCACCAAGGTCCAATGCACACATTATAAAATTTAAAAAATGCTTGAAACATAGCCAAGATGCTTTTCAAGGAGTTGCCAACACCCCATCCACTTGTTGATCAAAGAATTATATAACTAAGCACATCTTTAATCATAAAAAACACATCTTGAATATTAAAATTGCATTTATAATGCCTCCTTTTGAGGTGAGGAATGAAGAGCATGTTGTTACAATCACTCATCTCAAAATACACATTAAAAACACCATATGAAAGGAAAATAATTTAGTCATCATGTGTTATTATCCAAAACATATATAATTGAAATAAATCCCTCGTATGTTAGAAAAGAATGTATCATGTTATTTTCTACACGTGGAATCCTTGAATTTGTATTTTTTTATTTAAATTTTGTATTTTGATATTATTTTTGAATTTTCACATAGCATTCAATCATCCTATAATAGATTATGAAAATAATTTATTTTTAAAATTGGATAAACTAGCATACTCATACAATAAACATGCCTTAAGGTGGGCCTAGATAAAACAATAAGAACATAATCAAGTAATATGCCCTCATAGATGCATGGTAACCACCATGGAAACATAAAAAACCAAAGAGAGACCACAAAATGTTAGAGACTACACCCAAGTAAGTGACTCAATTCATGACATGAATCACAAAAAATATGACAAGAAGATCCTCTAATAGCAAGGACGCACAGATAAATAAACACATGCACACACAAACAAGCATTCATGCAATAAAAATCAATATAACATTGTAACAATCAAAATATAAAAATATCCATGTGTAAGAGATGTATAAGATACTAGAAGACAATGTAGTAACAAATGTAACTAGCTCAATGTAATAAATTAAAAGCAAGGATAAATATCACTGTGCAATAATCCTTTGAAATGGCCATGCCCTAAAGCTAGGACATGATGTCTATAAAATTAGCCAATCCAAGACATTGGTGCACCATGTGAAATTATGTTACTTGTGAACCTGCATAACACTCCATAAAAATATTGCAAAAATCCTATGCATAAATTGTGGATAATTAAAACCTATATAATAGGTAAATATGTAGAATAAACAAAGCCATATTTTTGAATTTTTGAAAAAAATCTAATTATTTCAAAATTTTAAATTTATTTTTGCCAATATTTTTTTGTTTTTTAAATTTTACCAATGATTTTGAATTTTACCGCTTGTTGGAAAATGTACATGAGTCATATGGTCAATAAACATGATAAGCATAATGTGATAAAGTGCATAAATATTTGTACTAAGTATCATGATCCATGTAATGGTGCAAGCCAATTGCATAATATATGTCCCAAAGTGTAATGTAAAAATAAATATATCATGACATATGATAAAGCCAACTATGTGCTAAGGCCAAATAAATGTGAGGCACAAGTTAAGGATATTGATGTGTATTGGGAAGACATCCTGCCTCCCCAATATAATCTAAGTATGAAAATCATGGATTTTTAAGTCAATAATATGTAGTTTCAACTATGTCTAGAAAACATATGTGGGTACAATACCCTCCATAAATAAATATATGTCATGTACCCTAAAATTGGAATATATAGTCATCTGAATAGTGTATTAATATTCAAGCATCAGTAAGATGTAACAAGGCATACAAATAACATGTCAAGTTAAAGTGATACATGTATAATCAATACAATGTGTAAGATGAAATTAATAATGTCACACCCCCATGGGAAGATTATGCTAAAGTCATGCTTAAGGCAAACTCATAATATGGACATGAGAAACACACAAGGGAATAATGCCTCACACATAGGAAAAATGTATATATAGATAAACTAATAAATATTATGCTTGACATGATGCCCCTGCAGGAAAAAAGAGATAGATTATGCATGGAACTATATTTTTTTAGTTGTATATTTGTAAGAAAATATAAACTAACACAAGGAAGCATGGAGCTGCATAGGAAAAATAATGCTTAAAAACTAGAAGAATGAGATGAGGAGGATTTTAAGCATCTATGGGCTTCCCTCAAAACTCAATGAATGTTATGACAAATTCTCCCAATAAGTATGTTGACATCATAAATAAAAATAATATAAATGTTAAGAATGGGATTAATAATCAAGTGGTCAAGTATAATGAAACATACCAAGCAGTATAAAACATGTGGCTTAGAAAAATGTTGATGCAAAAAGAAGAAAAGTGCCATAGTAAATCTAGAAAACAGAAGAATCTAATCAAGATAAATTATAAGGCCCAAATAAAAATAATATTTATAAAATATAATCCTCCAATATAATGATGTGATAAAAATAGCATGAAAAAATCCATGCACACATTTAATATATGTACACCTCGTGTGAGTAAGAAACAAGATATATCTAAAGGTATATTTGCATAGCTTAATGTGATTTCTTAACATAGTAACAAAGTATCCATACCCAAAGAGCCATAAATAGTATTTATAGTCCTATCTAGTAGGATTACCTCATCCCCTACCTAGATCAAGGTATATCACTTATAAATCAAGTGTGTAAATGCGGATGCATAAACTTTGTAGAGTATTGTAAAATAGGTATGACATGCACCGTATGACAAATATAAAGTAAAATAAATTTTTTTTGTGTGTTTTATGATTTTTTAATTTTTTTTACAATTTAAAAAAAAAATTAAGAAGAAGGCACATATAAGGCACAAAAAATATAAGAATAAAATCTATGTACAAGACCATGGTACAATAAATATGCATTAAAGATGATTATCAAGGAATTTTTATATTTTTTATTTTTTGTCAACATTTTTTTTTAATTTAAATGAAATAACATATAGATCATGTGATAGAATAAATAAGCATAATCTATAGTACAAAATGGTTTTGAAAGATGTATGTGTGGAAGCCCTCAATGTGGCATAATGCATCAATCTTTGCTTAGGTGACAAAATAAACAAGCATAATCTATAGTATATATTTTATATGTTGAATGTATTGTAATGTAGCTCTAGATTTAGTGATATGTTTTTCAAGGAAAACTTCTTGTAAGACACACATTGTACCCAAGGACCCACTCGGTAGTGTTCTAGAAAAAAATTGAATACAACCAATGAGAGCTCTTAAAAATTGGGTATAAATAGGTAAAATTAATGAAGGTGGGTTTTAGGATCTCCATGAACATCAAATAAATTTTATTTATAAATAACCAAGTCACGAGGAAAAGGTATGTTCATTATTTAATTTTGAATGGGATTAGAATATACCTAATTATCCCTAATGTATGATTCTTTTTTTTTTTTTTTAGATCAAGTGGTATATTATATACTTGCCTTTGTAATTCTCATATAATATGCACCATTGTAAGTGCTCCATGTGTAGCAATGGTTACATTCTCAATAGTTTTGTTTGAAGTTTAATCCTTACAATTGATAATGGGTGTAGGTATATTACGTTGCATAAGTGTAGGATTCAAATATTTTTACCAAAGCACAAATGTCTTAGTGTTATAAGCATAAGCCCTAGGGCTGTTAGTATGAAAAGTCCTTGAATTCAAGATTTTCTTATTTTTTTCTAACAGCTCATGCATAAAATTAGGATTTTCAATCATGTTTTGTCTAAAATCTTGGACAACATAATCATGAATCTTTTTGTTATTTGAAAATGTGACATTCTGTAATTTAACATCTATGAAAGACACAACACCTTCATTTATTTCCAAAATTTTCACCATGATTAGTGTTAATTAATTAACATAAAAGAATATGAAGACAAAAATATGGAAATAAGATTTTTAATTGGTGAAAAACCCTAAGAGGAATAGGAATTTTAAAACACTTGGTTGAAATGCAAATAAAATATCAAACCTTTGGTGAGATTGGGATGATGTAAGCACCTAAATATAAAGTAGGGTTTTAAAAATGAGCACACAAGGAAAGAATTCATATCTAAAAATCAAATCTGAAGTAAGCCATGAAATATACAATAAGAGAGGGTTTAGAGTAAATAGTAGGTTGAATGTTTGAAAAAGTTGAGGTTCACCATTTATGTTTAGCCTTATTCTAGTTTTTACATAAAATAGGAATAGACATGTTTCAAATAAGCATATACAAACATAAAAAATGAAATATATAATTTGGACCCATTTAGATTGGATAAATATAGAAACAAGCCCAAGTGTCACAAACATAAGTTATAACAATGCAAATAATTGATAAAAAGTTTAATAAACACATGCACTTTTGATTGTTTTATAAATATGAGATTGTATTCTAATTGTGTTGATTATGTTTGATTTGCTCTTAAATTTTTAGATCTACACTATGCTCTAAGATAAGCCCGTATTTGTACAGGTTTATCCTCTACAACTCAGCTACAACAAGACTGACACATCAATTTCATCTCTATGGCATCAATCTTGTCTTTATGTAATTAGACCTATCTTTTTAGGGTTCATGCTTTGTATTTTATGGTGCTCATGTCTTACATCTACCTGATTATGATTATACCTTCATTTCATAGATGTTCATTTCAGAATATGTTATATGATTGAATCTTTAATTTGACCTTATTTTCACACTCCAAAACAAAATAAATAATGATGGATTCAGGAAAACCACCCAAGAAACATTACAACTATGTATCCCACATGCTTAGAATCAGACCTCCACATAGTTTTGTGACATGTGGATGGAATAGCTCGAGTAAGGGTTTAAATTTTATCTTCTTTATAAGTGATAAATGAAACTAATGAATACTAATTACCCTCCTTGGGCACAAGAGAATGCAGATAGACCAAGATGAATAAGTGTTGTAAGTGTGTTATGAAGCACAACTTGAATGGAGAAGATTAGCTCTAGGTTTGACCCTTAATGTAAAAGGTGATCTTTCTTGATTCATAAATTGATTAGGTCTCCTGATTCTAGATTCTTTATTACTCAAATAGATTGGTAAGATCTCGCATTTAAAGGATGACTTGTGTGTATAAGCATAATTTTAAAAAGGGAAGGGTTAATACATAAATTTAGGGACAATAGGTATAAGGACCCAAAAATCTAAAAAGTACTAACTCTTAGTGATATGGACTTGTCCAAAATAAATTTGTACATCTATGGGTTTGTCTAGGAGACAAGTGAGACTTAATCCTTGAGGTAGGGCTACATAACATGTGATATGTGCTTCATATGTACTAACAAATACCTTATGAATAAGTAGTGAGATGTTTTTAAGGCTTTGTGGACCAAATAAAGAGTCATGTGGGGTTGAGGCCATCCTATAAATGGATTAAAATGTTCAAGTTTAGAAAATAATCCAAATTGGGAATAAAACATGGGAATAAGGGTTTTGTGCCAAATTTGAGTGTTTACAGTTATATACAAATTTAAAAAAATAAATTTGATTTTTTATCTTTTAGTAAAAATAAGGGTGGAGTACATGGATGACTATTTATTTTTAGAGTTTGTTTAATTATTAAATTAATTTAAAATTGAAATAAAAAATATTGGTTATAAGCATGGTGATATATTATAAATTTCCACAAAATTATTTCAAAAAAAAATAATAAAGCTAAAAAATGTGGAGTGGGAAGCATAACCGATATCTGTTGTGTTTAAAAAATAATAATAGGCACACCTCTTTGTAAATTAATTATTTAACTCACTTAAAATTCTTTAATTTAAAAAAAAATTATATTATAAACTAGACTCTAGAAATTCTAAATTTATTGTTCTTGAAGCGTTTTTAAATTTTATGTGCCTAAATCTCAAATTACATTCCATCTACATTCATGTATCTCTATTTTTAGGGGGGAGTGTCATATTAGACTCCCCTTTCCCCCCATCTTAGTGCACTTACCCATATATTACTCATTAAATTTTCATGGTCATGCGTTATTCGATGATATGATTGACCCAAGGGACTCTGGCTACATATCAGGGATAAATGGGCATGTGACACATCATACTCACTCATATTCATTTTTTAATATTGGGGCTCATTGGCTAATTACAATGGGATTCAAATCCACTTGACCTTCTACCTAATTTGATGGCATGGTGAACCTGTGAGACTTCCATTGCATACCATGATCAAAGCATAAAGTGTGATCTATTGTACGACCAAAAATAGTTTAAAAATAGATCCCAAAAAATATTTAACATATTTTTTATTTTGAAAAATATGAATGCATTGAATATTTATATATTTAAGCTAAAACACACATGTTTATTCGTTTTAAATAACTAAATTTTTTATTAGGGAGAATGGAGTGCCTATGGCCTCAAAATTCTAAAAAGTGTAACACACTTTTACGTTGTCACCCACTAGGGACAAAGGAGGCACCTAAATAATAATAATTAACAACTAAATTTGTGTTTAGCATTTAATTTTTCCACTTACCTATGTTTGTGTAAAAAATGTAAGTGTGGTTCTAAAAGTATCAATAATTATTGTCTCATTACTCAGAGACTCAGATTTATAGTAACGTGTGTGTGTGTGTGTGTGTGTGTGTGTGTGTGTGTGTGTGTGTGTGTGTGTGTGTGTGTGTGTGTGTGTGCGTGTGTTCTCCTATGAGGTGTGTCCAAACCACCTAATTTGTGGCCAAGCATGTACCTCAAAGTGGTTAAAATGTATACATGTAACAATTTACCCATTTGCATTTATTTCACATTATTATATCTTTGATTCAATTTGTCTATGTGCATGGGTGAATGGTTTAAATTAGGTGTTATTGAACCATTACGATGAAATTTGAGGTTTGAAACCCCTTCTTGCATCTTTGTACAGCCCCCACATTTTCCTCATACATATCATGATATTTTACCAATATCATTTGTACAATCCTAAAACTTATTAGTATTTTTCAACATATAACCATAACACACTTTCCTAAACACTCTAAAAATATGATCGACCTATTCATATTTTTTGAATTTTTATGACTAGCCATTAGAAGTTGGTCATGCATGTCAATTTCATCAAAATTTGATTTTTTTTACTTATAAATAAACAAATTATTGTACTCATCTAAAAAAAGTTGCATATTTAGCATATGTCAAGCACATGCTTGGCATATTCATTCACTTTACACTACTACTCCACAATATTATGAACACTTTGAGGAGTTTTAAAAAGTAGAAGGGGAAATGGTAGTAACTTTATCTTTACAGAGTCCCAAACTAAAACCTCACCAATTTATGTTTTCATTACTTTCTCAAGGCAACCCTCATTTTGGATATTAAGGGGAAACTGCATGAATTTGAAATAAAAAGCAACAAATTGAAAGTAGGTAAATGTGAATGGAGACTCATTTCATAGATTGTAGGTCATGACTAGGATTGGTTTTACAATACTAACACTTTTATATGAGCTTGATGCTTACCAGGACCTTTTATACACCCTTTCAAGCCCATATTCTGTTGGTGACAAATTAAAAAATTCATAGTTTCACATAGATAGTTTCAAATTATGATGATGGGCTTAAAAATGACTTAAAAACACTTATTTACAAGAGTGACAATGTTTTAAAAATATAATATCCCATTCTATCTTTCTATGCCTAATTGTGTAATTAGTTAGGCATTATTTATTTTATTTTTCATGTTTTATAACATGTAATCTAAGGTAGGATTATTTTTATGCATACAATATGACTCACAATCTCCACAATGAAATTGAGCATTGTAATAACTAAAAAACACCTTGGTGCAAGTAATTTTTTGAAATTTTCAATACCAACGAAGTTGAAGATGAATGCCACTTTACTCTAACATGTTTCACCCTTAATAATGCAAGAATATATTTAACCCAATCCTAATACTCGACTAATATTTAATATATTCTCATTCATTTTGACCATGTTCAAATATATAAATTATATTATAAATAATTTTAGCCTCTTTCCTATCTCATCCACAAGTATAAGAATGAATATTATCTTAAATACATTTTTTTTTGTAACACACTTAAAATATACGTGAAGGGGTAGAGTAATAAGAAGAAATAAAAGGATGGTTGTTACAAGGAAAATAAAAAGGATGATACTTTAGTCCTTGAAGAGTTAAGACATGGAAGACAAAGAAGATGACAATAAAAATAAGAGAAAGTTTAATGAGACATTGCAAAATGAATTCAATGACAAATGATTGTCTATTTCAATGAATTGCATAGACTAATTTGGTCTTAAGGACATTAAAAGTTTTTAAATCATCAAAATATAATAATATTCAACTAAGTTTTTTATATATGATGAAGGATTTGAATATCTTTTACACCAAATTAGTCTATAAGACCTATCAAAGTGTGTTAGTCTATGCTATTTGATTCTTATTTAGCTACACATATATGTATTTATACAGACCAAAAGGCTAACTTATCTCATATATCTTAGGCTATCAAAACTATCCTAATATCATTTAAACAATAATTAAATATATTCTACGCGTAGGTTTGTAATAACCCAAAATACCCACTCATAATATAGTTACTAGCCCCTATGGTGTAATAAACCTTATTTTCTAACATTCCTTCCTTATTACATCATAGTTTTAATAGTGTAAAATAGAATTTTAGAATGTCTCAAACTTATCATGTGCAAGTAATTTGGTAAAAACATCTACACAATGAACTTGAGTGGGGTAACATTGGAGTTGAATATTATGTTATTGAACATTCTCATATATGAAATGACACTGAACTTTAATCTATTTTATGCATTCATGAAATATTTGATTACAAATAAGTAAAAGACACTAATTATCACAAAAGTACATGATTGTTGGATATTTTTGTGACACTTTCAATCTTGCAAGTTTATGATGTAACCATATGGATTCATAAAAACTCCATCTATTACATGATATGTTGCTTTGGTGGAAGATCAATAAATAATGATTTGTATGATATGTTGCTTTGGTTGAAGATCAATAAATAATGCTTTGTTTCTTACTTCCCCATAAAATCAAACAAGAATCCAAAAAGAAAACAAATCCATATGTGGATTCCCTATCATTAGTGGATCTTGCATGGTCTATGTCTATGTAGCCAATAAAAAAGAATTGGTCATTTTTCTTGTATTCTAGGCCATGTTGTATAGTGCCACAAATATAATTTAATATAAAATAGTATTGAAGCTAGATTAGGAGCCTCAAATACTAAAGTGTGGCTCGGGGGGGCGGGGGGGGGGGGGGGGGCGGCGCGGGCGCGGGCGGGGTCGGGGGTGTTGGAGAAAATGAGCCACCTCTAAACCATAGTAAGGAGCGTATCAAAAAATCCTAGTCACAAAAGAGTCGATAACTCAAGTGGTAGAACATCCAAACATGAACAAAAGAAGTGCTACATTCGAATTATAACTCATCTATAAGAAAAAACAATGAAAAAGTTTACTACCTTCTTCTCTTTAAACTCTTATAAGTCCAATCATAAGCAAAATTATAAATATAAACATTGAATAAGATAAACTGTATAATATTTTATAAAATTATTATATATACTCTAAACTAATCTCTAAATACATAGATTTGTTATTTAAAAAAATAAAAGAATGAAAGAAATTATATTAATGTTCACGGGGGACTAAAAGGATGTCAACAAAACTTAAAAAACAATTTTAAAATATAAATAAGTATTAAAATTAAAAAGAATTCTAACCCAAAAAAATAAAATTTAATTAAAATTAAAAATAAATATTATAATTGAAATCAAAATCAAAATTTTAAGATAATAATTAGGTTAGATATTTTATGTTTTCACTTATAAATATAAAAAGAAGCTTTTGGATAAAAATTGCTTGTAAGTTTTTGAATAATTAAATATTTTTACATAGTTATTCTAAAAATATGTTAATAATTTTATGGATTGTGAAAAAGTTATATTTTAAAGATAATAATTGAATTAGATTACAAGTTTTTGGAAGTATTGTATACAAATTGAAAGATTTAATACTTTCAAGCTTATAAGCTTTTCATAATAATAAAAGTAAAATATTCTCATATATTTTTTTTAAATCGATAATTGAGGGTTGGTGGGTTCCCCATCCTTTCATTGCATAAAAAAATATTAAAAAAATAAATGTTGTGAATTGGATAGACATCACTATCACAACGAAAGAGCCAAGCTTGTTGGTTTCAATAAAGATAACATAAAACAAGGATAACCACCTAAAAATAATAAATTGTGCTCTTGGGTCCCAAAAAAAGGCTAAACACATATAGAAACATTTCCATTACATTACTATAGGCCTTATGCCCACACAAGACCAAAAACCACAAAACAAATCAAATGATTAGGATTTCATCCCAATAGTCACCAAGACCTCCACGTACTCATCCACATCAATGATCTCATGGTACTTGTCAGTAGCTACCAGGCCCATCTCCCCTACCATGTCAATCAGGTTTTTTACTATCGTGTCCTTGCCACTTATATCATAAACATCAATCATAAAGCCACTACTACAACCACCACTAGGAACATCACTCAAGGAATCATTGTCGCCATGCCACTAGTCCCTACCAACACCTTCACAACCATCCATCCACTTAGAATCCCATTTTGATATATGCCTCAACAAATGGCCTTGAGAAATCATAACACTATGAAATTAATTGACATGCCTACAACCCCTACTTCTATGAGTGCCCCTATCGCATCGATCACCAAGCCTTCTATAACTAGAGGTGCCTTACCCAAAGGTTGTGCAATTGGACTCCTTTCGAGAAACTCTATTATGTGTCTAAAATCATCCTTTCTAATTTCATGTTTCTCACAAACCTGCTAGAAAATTTGTTACTCCCAACCACCATGCCATAGTCTTCTCATTTTAGTTTGCCCCACCTCCCCAGTTGTTTGACCCATTGATTATAACTAGATAATTTTCTGTTGTGTTGGATTTCTCTACCTTGTTATTCCATATGAAACCAACAAAGGATGTAAAAGGGGTTTCCAAGGCAACTAAGTCACAAGGGAGAACACTTAACCTTAGATGTATTACTGTTGACACAGAAGATTACACCCTTGGTAGGAGGTCGAGCTCTTACTTTCTTCACGCAATAATGGAAACTCCCCTCTCGCCTATGGGACCGACGAAGTTAGAGGGGAGAGTCTCTAGATAAGGGCTATCTCCCTCTGAAGTATCTTTTAGGCCCTAGTTTCTCCTACTGCTAATAAACAAAATGCAAAAAAGGGGGGATGAAAAGGGAGAGAGATGCTGAAAATAGAACCTAAGCCTAAAAATGTAAAAAAAAAAGGTGATACACCAGAAAAAAGTGACCCACTCAGGCCCAAACATACACTTTTCACCAAAAGAAGCACCTATACACTTCATCTGTCATGAGAGAACCTTCTGCATCAGTGGGTCAGGGGTCCATGGAGATACAAAGAGGGAATAACTACTAGAGGCGTTCTGAGACACTGCAACAGCCTATCCACTTCACCTATACTCCTCTAGGGACACTTCTGACAGAACTGTAAAAGGAAACTCACAAAATGCACCAGACGTGCTAAAATCATTCTACAAAAGCATTAATAAAATGACTTAACACAGAATCAAGGCATAGACACATACTAAAGATGCAATACTTAGAATGGAGGTAAAAAAGCTAAGTTCTGATTCAAGGTAAAGTTCTGGCAGAGCTTTGCCTTACAAGACCGAGAGATTTTTTGGCAAAGTTTTGCCTTAAGGCTGAGAGTGGATTCCTTTCTCAAAAGAGAAGTTTACAATATATAGGAAGAGGAGCAACTTGGTGCTTCCTGGGAAAGATTTTGGCACTCTTTTTTGCAAGTGGCCCATTTGCGTTCTGAATCTTGGGAAGAGGAAACCATTGTTACTGATGTCATTCTTTAGAAAAGACCTATGAAACCATGTTATACAATCACCAAAATTGACTTTGGAATTCAAACATTAATGCAAGAGCATGGCCATGCCTCTTTCCTACAAATAGACTGCAGTTTGTCCCCTCATCAATGCCAACTACAAAAAATAGGTTGCCCTGCTCATCTGCAATAACTCACCTTCCCTTCGCCACTTGAATGCTTTGTCATTTTTGCTCCTTGTCTTCTTCCTTCTCTTTCAGCCCTCGGGGGTGATCTTTTGGTGGGTCGCTGTGTTCCTTGGGACTTTTTCCATGTTTTGGTGCTTAGGCAGTTCAAAAACAACGGCTACTTCACTATGTTAAATTTGATGTTCGCGCAGCCATCACCCAAAGGCTAGTTCGTCTACTTAAATTTGATGCCTTTCAAGACATCATCGTCTTCGGCAAAAGTCATCAGGTCTTTTTTGCAACTTTTTTCCTTGTGGGTTTTCTGTTTTGGGCCTTTTCTCGTGAATAAAAAGTCTACGGGAATTGGCCGCTTTGACTTTTTTGCAAGTTCTTTGAAACTCTCTACCCTTTGCAAGGGCTTTCAGATCTTGAACTACCCTCTGCAAGGGCTTTTGAACCCATCGCTACCCTTTGGCTATAGGGCACACCCTTGAACCAAGCCGTTGAACCAACCCATTGAACCAAAATTGGTTCAACAGTTCAATCGGTTCAACCACTGCGTGCCGAGACCATTGAACCAAGCCTTTGAACTGATTCGTTGAACCTCCTTGTTGAACCAAAGTTAACACATGGCTACTTCTGCAGAGCCTTTAGCTATGTTAGAAAACTTTTGGGCCCTTTTTTGGTAATCACAGATACTGACACTTGGCATGCTCCACATAATTCTTAGCAACTCATTCGGGCCCACCACAGTCTTCTTGAAGCCAACAGGAGAAACCCACAAATTTTGCCACCTATCAGCGTCCACCGAGCCCTACAGGGGACACATGGCATGTTTCACTGCTCCTAAAAAAGCATGTTGAAGTCCTTCGTAGTTGCCGTTGAACCAAGCCTTTGAATCGATTCTAAACCGGTTCAAAGCTGCGTGTCGATGAACCACAGCGCGTTGAACTTTAACCGCTGAACCAAGGCCTTGAACTTTGTCGATGAAATTTAAATGTTGAACCCGCGTTAAACCAGAGCCGCTAAACCAAAGGTGTTGAACCAAGCCTGAAAAATGAAGCGATGAATCAGGCTTTGAAATGGAGCGATTGAACTGCCGATTGAAACAAAGCTCGAACCAAGGCTAATTGAACCAGGCATTGAACCAAGGCATTAAACTGGGTTCAATGGTTCAACGACGCCAAACTTCTTCATTTTCTTCAAACCAGAGCCCGAAGAAGCCTTGTAAAACCTGAAACTCTCTGAACTGATCCTTCATGCGCCAAAGGACTAACCTATAGAGTCTGTAGAAATGAACATATTCATGCAAAATTGAAAAATGAAATGGCCTAGAATAGCAGGATAGAAGGGGACCCATTTTTTGCCTGTTGGGCAAAAAATGGTCAACAATTACATTGTTTCATGAAAGGTTAAAACTACTCAAAATAAGAGACTGAATTGACAAATATTTTCTCCAATTACATAAAATCCTTTAAGGAAATCAAACCTTTAGATTCTTGCTCAGAGAAGCGAATATTTTAAGTATCTTGTAGCTTTGCACTTTCTAGAGATACATCCAAACCTACCCTAAACTTAGGCCCAATGAATAATTATGCCACCTTCCTAGTAATTTATAGGTCACCCACCACCTTCATAACTCTAATCATGAAGAAAGACATTGATTATGAGTTCACCTTACTTCTAAAGTCCATCAAGGCATAGTCTGAGCCAATGATCTCCTGAATAGCTATAGAGATTAACCCTGAAGGTGCCCATAAATTTTTATTCAACTGATTATCAAACAACATGCTACAAAAATTCATTTCCCTTGCATTGACATAAAGAAATAAAAAGGGCTCTATGGACATGAGACTAGTGGGAATAAACCAAGTGAGAAAAAACCAAGGGAAAGGTTAGTAATCAATATCCCTTAACAATTCACACAGAGTCCATCATTCCCTCGAAAAGGTTAAGATTGACCATACCCAATAATCATTACTTCACAACGAAGATTGAAGGGTAACGAAATAGAAGAAAAAAACATGACCAATGTAACCCCCACATCAAAAGGAAATGGGGTGAGGGAGGGGGAGGTGGATTTCATTATCCAATCATCGGTGTATCATGATTACCAAACCTTCCCAAACATTCACTTGATTAAGAATTACTAAATCATCCAACTAAACAAAACCCTGATTAGCTAGGAAATTTGTTGCAGAATTGGCCAAGTAATGCATCACTTCTCAATTTAAAAACAATCTTAGAAAATGCTAGGCCTTAGCCAAGATGTTCTCTATCTTCTAATATTTTGCTCAACCTTTCTTCTGGGCTTGAATTAAAATAAATGAATCCCATTTAATATATAATTTATCTATTTTGTATTAGATAGTAATTTCAAGACCTAACACCAATACCTGAGTTTCACCCTCACTATTTGACCCATCAATCATAGACTTAGAAGTAGCTTTGATCAGTGAGCCCACACAATGTCTTATGATACACCAACACCTGAAGTCCTAGGATTACCCCTGATAACCCATCAAAATTCAACTTGAAGAAACTAGGAGGGGGGCTTTATTTTGAATGGTCCTCTCGTTTCTTGATGGGAGAGTGAACCTTTACCCCACTAATGGAGAATATTATTATAAATAATCATCTACATTAAAAATAATCAAATATCCCAATATATATCATATGAAATTCTAGTTCCAGATGTTTAGAGAGAACATTTACAAAAAAATTATAGAATATGTTTTCAATCATTGTTTTAGATCATGACTCAGATTCATAATCCATCATCATAATAAGAATAACATTTAGTTAAATACTTCATTTGAAATAATAATTCCAAATGATTAGACAAAACACCTATTAAAAATTATAGAATAATTCTTTGATCAATATTTTAGATCACACTTTAAAATTAAAAAAAAACCTTAAAATTTAATTAACTAAACAACCAATATAAAATATTCAACGAATTGAAAACACAATATAACATAAAAAGGGATGAATTTTAACATATTAAATAAGTTTAAAAATAAATAAATAAATAAATAAAAATTCTTAACATGTTAAAAAGAATAAGAGCAATAGTATCTCCATAGTCCATTTATAGTTATAATAGGGCTTGAGAATTAAATGTTAAAGGAAATATAATGAGGTCCAAAAAAAATGTAAAGCATTCTGATTTCTCTCTTCTACAAGTTAATTGTGTTGTTTACATTATTTTTCTTTTTTTTGGGATTCATTACATGACTATAGGCATATAACAAAAGTTACATTACATGACTATAGGCATATATAAAAAGTTCCATTACATGATTATAGGCCTTACACTCACACAAGACCAAAAAACACAAAATAAATCAAGTGATTAGGATTGCATCTCAATATTCATTGAGTCCTCCCATACTCATCCACATCAATGATCTCTTGGTCCTTGTCAGTATCTACTAGGTCCACCTCCCTACCACATCAAATGGTTTTTCTATAATCATGTCCTTACCATTACCATCATGAACATCACTCATAAATCCATTGCCATAATTTCCACCAAGGAACCACTACAGCCACACCACCAATCCTTACTATCACCTTCACAGCCACCCATTCACTCAAAATACCATTCCACTGCCCCTCAATGAATGGCATGGGGAGTCATAACATCAAAAAAGGAATTGATAAGTTTACAACCCTACCTCTATGAGTGCCCCTTCCACATTGACCGCCAATCCATATATAACTAGAGGTGCCTTCCCAAAATGTCATAAAATATTACTCCTTTTGAGAAACTCTATTCTGTGTGTCTGAAATTATCCTCTCTACTTCCATATTTCTAGCAAGCTTACTACAAAAAAAAATTCTCCCACCAACCATGCCATAATCTTTCCATTTTTGTTTCCCCCACCTTCCCAACTATCCAACACACTGATTCTAACCAAACAATTCACCGATGTGTTTGATTTCTCCACCTCGTTATTCCACATGAAACCAATAAAGGATGGAAAAGGGGTTTTCAAGGCAACCAAGTCAAGGGGGGAATACTTAACCTGAGATATATTGCCTTGTTGCATAAAGATTGAAACTATTCAAAATAGGAGACCAAAATGACAAATATTTTCTTCAATTCCATAAAAGCCTTTAAGGAAATCAAACCTCTATATTCTTGCTTAGAGAAGGGATGATTTCGAGTATCTTCCAGCTTTGCACTTTCTAGGGCTATGTCCAAACCTCCCCTAAACTCAGGCCTAATGAAGAATATTTCCCCCTTCTTGGTAATTTCCTTGTCGCCCAACACCTTTCTAACTCTAGTCATGAATAAAGACACCACTTTTGAGTCCACCTTGCTTCTAACATCCATCAAGGCATAGTCTAAGCCAATGATCTCCTGAATCATGAAAGAAATTAACCCTAACGGCACCCACAAAATTTTATTTGACCTATTATTAGACAATGCATTACAGAAAGCCATCTCCCTCTCATTGGCATAAAGAAAGAAAAAGGGCTCCATGGCTGTGAAACCCTCAAAACCTCCCATTATTCCTACACTTAGAGCTCAAACAACTAGCAATGCAAAGCAACCAAAATCACCTCCATGAGATTTGCGAGAAAAACCAAGGGAAAGCTTAATAATTAATAGCATACACATTCCATCATTCCCCCAAAAGGGCTAATATCAACCATACTCAATAATCATAGCTTCGCAACAAAGATTGAAGGGTAACAAAAACAAAACAAAAAAACATGACTAATGCAAGCCCCACATCAAAAGGTAGAGAGGGGAGGGGGTGGTACATTTACTTATCCAATCATCGGTGTATCATGCTTACCAAACCTTCCCAAACATCCACTTGATTAAAAATTATTAAATCATCCAACTAAACAAAGCCTCGATTGGCTAGGAAATTTGTTACAGAATTAGCCAAGCATTGCATCACTTCCCAATCTGAAAACAAGCTTAGCAAAGACCAAGACTTATCCAATATGTTCTTAATATTCTAATTTTTTCTCTATCCTTATATGGGGCTTGAATCAAAATAAGTGAATCCCATTTAATATAGAATTTATCTATTCTGCATTGAATAGAAATTTCAAGACCTAACACCAATGCTTGATTTTTGACCTCATTATTTGACACATCAATCATAGACTTAGAAGCAACATTGATTAGTGAGCTCACACAATCTCTTATGATATACCCAACCCTTGAAGCCTTAGGATTACCCCTTACAACCTATCAAAATTCAACTTGAAGAAACCAGAACAAGGGGGATTCCATTTTGAATTGTCCTCTTGTTTCCTAATGAGAGAGTGAACCTTTACCCCATTAATGGAGAATATTATTATAAATAATTATCTACATTAAATATAGTCAAATATTCTACTAAATAATTAGTTAAATATCTCATATGAAATAATAGTTCCAAGAGAGCATTTATAAAAAAATTATGGAATATATTTTCAATCAATGTTTTGGATCATGATTCATACTTGTGATCCATCATCATAATGAGAATAATATTTAATTAAATACTTAATTTTAAATCATAGTTTCAAATGATTAGAGATATTTCCTATTAAAAAATGTAGAATGATTTGTCCATCAATATTTTGGATCACAATCTAAAACAACAAAACTTTAAACTTTAATTAACTAAACACCTCATATAAAATAATGGGTGAATTGAAAACACGATATAACACAAAAATGAATGAATTATGTTAATCTTATATGGAATTTAAATATGATCTTATTAGTCCCTACCTTGCAAGGTATTATAAGAATCACTTAAACAAATAATTTTTCTATTATAGCCAATGAAAACCTTGACAAGACATAAACTTTAGTAATATCAATGTAATAATTAAAAAACTCATTTTAAAAGTGACTGATTCAAGATGTTGATAACATCGGGGAGCATAGGGAACCATCCCTAGTTCCATAAACACCGCCTGTTTAGTAGGAGCATGTAGATTTAGGATCCCAAATTCTCCAGGGCATGTAACAAATGCTTGGCATATTGGAAGAGGTATTTCCAATAGTTCAGGGGGTGACAAAGAGATGATCTCCATAGTTTTTACACGGTGAACAAAGATCAGTAGAGAGTGAGAGATAGAGGTCACATACCCAATTCAACAAGGGACACAAAGAGATGGAGAGAGGCTTAGGTTTCATAATGCCTCACACCAGCGTACAGAGAGAGATAGAGACGAGTTGCAGCATAGAGGAGATCATTGGGAGAGGATAGACTATGATTATCTTAAATTTTTATTATTATCTTAATTTGTTTTTGATTTTTAATATATAAAATTTATTACACAAAATATTTGTTTAACTCAAAAAGATTAATTTTTTTATATTAATTATACTTTGATTATGTTTATTGGAGAGATTTTTTTTAACATATATAATTTAATTGGTTAAGATTTTTTTTCCTTTTAAATACTTAAAAATATTTAAATATGATATGTCCATAAAAAAATGACATTTATTATATTCTAGCCACTATACAACTTCTTAACATCCTCTATCCTTCATTACATTTATAAAATCTATCTATAAGTAATACGAAGCTATTTCAGAATAATATGTAGAGGCTTACATACCCATCACTCAACAATTGTTCAATACCTTTGAATGCAGTTTCTCTATATTTCAAATGATCGTCGCAATCTCTTTCGACTATAGTTATTATTGACATGTTTAGTCCAATACACATAATTTCATCTATTATATTTCAAGTTAGCATTGTCCCATTTTTTTATTTTAAACTAATGTAGGTTATAATATAACTTTAACCCCAACCAATAATATTTTTACTCTTACTAATCATCCTAAATCCCTTTATATCATTCATTGTTGTTCAAGGCTTACATTATAAATTTTTATATATATTCAACCATAAATAATTTTTAATACGATAGTAAGAACTCGCTGTGATACAATCAATTTTTTAATTAAAAAGCATACTTTATTGATAAATAAAATAATAGTACAACGTTAATCATACAAAAAAGATGGGTGAAGAAGTCTCACCCGAAAATCTATGCAAGAAAATAAAACACTGACTAGAAAAATCATAAACGACCGAATCTCGTATCCACCATACGAATTTTTTGCCCTTTTTCTTTTGAACCTCAGTGCAACAATTTGGGTAACCAATAGCCATCGAACTAGCAATAATCATCAGTAACCCAGGATTACGCTGAAGTTCTAATAATAGTTTATCCTTATCAAAGTCAGAGGTTTTAGATTCATGTGCTCTTTTGATACCTCCACCTAGAGCAACCTCTGCGGATATCATTTGACAAGAGGAATCTACCCCCTGCATTTCTCCAATAAACTTTGAACCTTCTTTCTTCCTTGTGTAATCTTTAAATTTCTCTGTGTCCTTGCTTGGAGAAGGGTACTTAATACAATCGCCACATGAAATTTTTTATTCCAAAAAATTGAATCATAATAAATTATTTATAAACCGAATAACTTTACCAATAAATTATTTATCTTTTTACTTTTTTTTAATACAATTTATTCTTTAGATTTCTCTTTTTAACATTTATTAGTATTAAATTTTCAATTCTTTTCTAATTTAATGTCGAAATTATTTAAAAAAAAAAAAAAAAAACTATTTTTTTCATATTTATCTTAAACTTAAATACGACCTTATCTCTTATAACATAAAAATAAAAATTATTTAAACAACTTTATCAATAAACCACCGACCTTTCTACTAAATATATTTTTTAATGTAATCTCTATTTTGTTAAAAAAAGTTAACATGAATGTATTTATGAGACGAAGTGGGATTTGAGGGCAGACGACAGTGACACCCCTCAGAGCCGCATGTGCTTAAATCATCCGTAATTTCAACGGATTATCAAATTTTAACTAATTCCAATTTTTCTAACTAAAAGCCAGAGCAAGTCAAACCAGTAGCATCCCGCCACGTGAGATCCAAAAAAGCCATTATTCTCGTCCATAGCATGCCCCAGACAATATGTTCGGCACGTAGGAACCTGTCAGACCGGTAAAAACGACCGGTCCGTGCCGGTCTCAAAAGAGACAGAGATAGAAACAGAACAAACAGTATAGAATAAAGCAGTTCAAAGAATTTTGCTCGAATTGCTTTGCTTTCAGGCCAAATAAACGCCGATTCCTTACGAATTAGGCCATTTGCATCGCAGCGGCGGTTTCGTTGCGAAATTTGACGTCGAATGAAGGTATTTTATCCTTTTTTTCGCTTTCCTGTCGTTTTTGGAGTGTCGTTGAATTTTTGTGTGTCCTAGCGTTCGTTGCAGGCTGTCAGTGCTATCATCAGGCGTGCTGTGAAAAAAACTAACTAAATTTGTACGAAATCGTAAAATATGAGCACAGAAACCTCCAAACACCATTGAAATTTTAGTAGTTAATTTTTGCTATGCGCACTAGGACAACTGCCTTCAATTGCAAGGCTCGATCGAAGTACTGTTTGATTTTATTGCGGTATATAGCCGGGGCCTTTACGAGTCAGTCTGTGGATAACGAAAATCTGTGGCCAGATATGTAAGGGTGAAATATCTGCAGAAACATGTCATAAACTTGATTGATTCGAACTTTTTTTATATGGATTGTGCAAAGAGTAAGGGCTATTTGCAATTTTTTTGGTGATCGATTGGTGTAAGACTTTATTTGGTTTGTCGCGGTTTCGTCATCATTTGTTCTTCTTTAGCTGAAGTCTGAACTCTGAAGAGAGAGAATTATCGAAATTATTTTGGGTACAGAGCGATGAGATTTCAGAACTGTGTTTTTCTTTTCCAAAGTGTTTTTTTTAATTGTAAATTCTTTCCGGGAATGGTCGCATATTTCTTGAATACGCTAGCTATTCTTTAGATTTTACCTTTTCAAAGATTTGTATACTTATAAATTTTCCTAGGTAATGGTCTCTTATTTCCTGATTACAGTGTAATAAGTACCCTGTAGGCTTTCGTATTTTCCTTTTTATAGATCGTTATTCTTTTGCCTCTTACAAGAGTGTAACTGTGTGACGTTGATAGACGGTTGAAACTAACAAACAAGAATCAATTTTTCAAGTGTATTGAGACTGAGATTGAATATGATGAAGAAAAAAATCATCTAACTTTGGATAGAGTCGATTGCCACTATTGTCTCGAGATGGTCGATCTTGTCTTTTATTGAAAATCAGGGAACTTAGGTCATGTTCATTTATGACACCTTAAATTAGTTGTGTGTGTGGAGATTTAATGTTTGGATGTGTATAAAAGACCTACAAATGACTTCTTCAAATTTGAAACCTTAACATGGCTTGCAATGATTAAAAAATTTCAAATATGAAAAGGGGAAGTGTAATAGGAAAAGTTGACCCTAATCACCCCCATGATGATTAGATGTTACTTACATATCCAATACTTCGAAGAGAGAAATCAAACCCACGTAGTTCTCCCACTTAGAGTATTTTTGTAATTGTGGTCCTTGAACTATATGAATACATCTAGAGATGGCTTGAATACTTAATCATGCTTTGCTCAATGTACAATAGTGTAAGTGTGCCTCTGTATTGAAATGGCTAAGTGGTAGAATAGGTGACTTGAGTGTGCCTTTTATCAATCCGAAAGGGGAAAACCTCGTGTTACTTATCCTAAAAACACATACCAAACTATAATAGAGGGTTCAAATTTGAAATATGACCACTAGAAGGGTTAAGGACATGAACATCTCATAAGAGACAAGAACGTTTGCCACTATTGTCCCCTACTCAATGTTTTTTTTCCTTAAGCGAAACACTCAACTTTGGGGTCCAAAGATGTCTATATAGATACTTAGAGGGGTTTTTAACAATTAGAACACATATGTAGGTGTCAAATATAAATTTAAAAAATAAATAGGTCCATATATGTGCTTAGGATAGAGTGAGGTGGCAAAATAGGTTCAAATTAAGTGCTCAAGTCAATTAAAGTGAAATAGGGCCAAAACTGACATTATTGAGTATTTTTGAACAATTTTAGTGACTACACTTTTTAGGTTGAAGTTGCAAGGGATTTTAAGTCACTTACGAACATGTCATCATAATTTAAATTTTTTCACGTTGATATGAAAGTATCTAACATGTCATCTCTAAAATATGGATCTTTGAATGTGATAGTGTTAAAGTTGTTCAAATGATCTAGGTTTGGACCTATAATATGTGAAATGAAGTTCTAATCTTATATCTTATCTATTGTTGCCTTTTGCCCTAATTACAATTATCCAAGACTAAAATGGATAAACATGTGGCTTGGGGTCCATTTTAAATTATTTTTCCCCTTCTCATTTGTCACATCCCTCAAAGCTACATAGAAAAATTACAAGTCAATAAGAAAAAATGCATAACAAAAATAATTTCAACATAGAACTTGATAATAATTAATACAATGCTTTATAATCAAATGAGCTTAATCACTTGTCTATATATAAATGACTTGAATTCAAACTTTGGAAAAATTGAGTTGTATTATCAACTTCCAAATGACTAGAAATGATAAAAGCGAAAAAGATGGATGGGCCAATCAAACTTAAAATGTAACATGAGAAAATTTGACAAAACTATATGAACGATCTTGACAGGGTTCATGAAATTACAAACAATATTGGCTTGAGATATGATAAACATGAGACATATTTGGGGGTTTATAATATTCCAAAAGAAATTTCAAGCCATCGAAAGTCATAATAATAGTTTAATAACGTTAAATTTTGACCAATCATCTATATGTAGACAAATGTGCACATTGTATATAAAAATATGCGAAATAAATGTCACCAAGTCAACTTTTTAGTGTATACACATTCAAAAATAATAATTTTTCAAAATTAGAGTTAAATATGACAAACATGAGAGCATATGATCTTAATTTATGTATAAAATTTAAAAATCAAACTTGTAATTTAGAAATATTCGGTTTAAAAAATAATGTGAGAGGGACTTAAGTGGATATTGAGTAAAATTTATCTATTAGGGTTTTCATGTCTATCTTGCACTTGGTTATGTTGTCTTTCTCTGTCCCATGTTGCATTTACGAAATTTTCAAGACCAAATTGCATTTATTTTGCTCTTAACTTCATCCTTTGGGTGGATTTTATTTCTTTAAATTTCCCTCAACCAGTATGTCTCAATTATTGTAATGAATGGTGCCATAACAAGCTCAAAAAATTGTCCTGAAGTTTTATGACAAAGCATAAATTCTTATAATCCTCCTGTTGTAGCTTGTAATTTCACCCTTTATGGAAGAGTTTTTCAGGCTCTCTCACTTCTAGCTACAAGCATGTGAACAACCTCAGGATGTGGGTATCCTATGTTGAGGTTGAACCTCTAAACTTTTTAATGAGGCTAGTTCCTCAGATGCTTCACTTCAACTCTTGATTCCCACACTAAAATTTATTGTTGGCTAAGGAAAAGGGATAGGAGGATAACATGAAAGGAAATCTAAGCTAAGGGAGGTGATGCACCAAAAGAAATGATCCACTTTGTTTGGGAATCAACACTAATTCAACATAAGATAAATTTTGCTTACACAACCTCACAACCAGTTAATTTGCATAAGTATTTCGTAAACAAGGCTCACTGGACCATACATAAAGCAAAGAGGAATTTCAAAATCCATGCCAAGCATCTATTAATGGAAAAAAGAGCTCAAGTCTAGACCTACAATTAACTTGAAAACACCTAAAAATAGGCAAGAAAGAAGGACAATGGGCATGGAAGAACACTTCTTCACAAAGCCATCGTGCACAAACTTGCTCAATGCAATTTTTAGACAAGAGATAGGTAAAAATTAATATTTAATGCTTCAAAAGGTCTTTTACAAAGCAATTTTGGTAGATTAACTTTATCACCAGTCTAGAGATAATTTCTTGGCTCCAACACCTCTATTTATAACAAAAAAGGGGGAAGAAAAGATGGGAATGCATGAGAAACTAGGAAGGAAACCAAAAATTCCTACAACCACCATTGTCATCCTCCTTTTGCCATAAAATACATCATTCCAAGTTCACTGCATAATCTCCTCGAGCCATTCTCGCATTCAAGTTGCTCCCTTGGTGGATTTTGAGAATCCATGTCATGGGTAGTTGAAAAGTCACTTCTTGGCATGACTACATTGATCTTTATATTAAAGATGGCATGGTGACCTTCCCCTTTACGTGTCCTATTGAAAATGGATGTAGGTTTCTATGTGTTAAAAAATATGGCTGAACCATGTCACTTTTACATTGGATGATCATTTATCGAGAGTGAGCCATATTGAAGGATGCAAACCTTCATAAATTCCTAGCTACCAACCACTTAGACTCCCCTTTGCACTGATTGGTCATTGAAAGCTACCTCAGATCCTTGACCTACACCATGGATTTTTCTGTTGTGGATGCCTATGGATCATCGATCTCCCTGCCAGATGGATGCCCTTGTGCCACTTGGTAGCCTCTCATTTATCTAATCATGACTTATGTGTGCACTATCGATCCTTAGAAAATGCCATTAGATCCATCTTATTAAGTCAAGCAACATTGGAAACCTGATCTACTCTTTATTGTGTAATTTGAGTTTTCAAAGTTACTTGACTTATAAAGTTTTTCAAGCTAAGTCATTGAAGAATCTTGATTTACTCTATGTAAAGTAACTCAGGCTTTCTGATCTCTCCAACTTCAGACTCTATCTACTCCTTTACTTATAAAGAATTTTAAGTAAAGTACTTGGAGAATCTTGATTTACTCTATGCAAAGTAATTTGGGTTCTCTAAGCTTACTTACTCTTCGAACTCTCTCAGCTTGATGACTTCGGGCTCTAAGTCTTCAAACTTTTGCAAATGGTCCTCCCGTCGAGAAAAGTGCCCTTCAGCCTTTGAAAATGGTCCTCCCGAAGGGAAAGATACCCTTTAGGAATTTTGAAATGGTCCTCTTTCTTTAGAAATTATCCTTTGGGACAATTGAAAATGGCCCCTCAGAGCTTTTGTTAATGGCACCTTTCGAAGGGTGACATACCCTTTGAACATTTGTTTTTGTTCCTTTCCTTTAGAATTATTTTTTGTGGGATTTTGTAAGGACTCTCCCAAAGGGTAAGGGACCCTTCGGGCTTTTAAAAATGGTCTTTTTTGAAGGGAAATATCTTCAAAAATTTTTAAAATGGTCCTCCTGAAGCTCAAAAGAGCCTTCGACAAACTTACAACTGTCCACTTGGAGAAGGAAGTGCCCTTCGAATTTGTCAATGACCCTTGGAGTATTCTTTGGAGAATACTTGTCCTTTCGAGAACTTGAGAAGCACCTTTAAAGACCAAATCAGGCTTTTGATGTCTCATAACTTGCAACTAAGGAAGTCGCTCACTTCTAGAAACTCAATTTGTATTGCCCATGACCAATTTGGGGCTTTTGGAGCTTCTTACTTTGGGTTTCTCATTACTGATTACTCATGAAGTGAAAAATTTATGTTGCCCTAGAAACTTGAAGTTGTCCCCTTTGGAAAACCTGAAGACTTCCCAATGAGATAACCCAAAGCCTTCTGATCAAGACCATTTTGGGTCCTTAACACCTTGTTACTTACTACTTCAGAGTTTTGTAACTCTGCAACTTATAAATCCATTTAAGTCATGGGCTTCTAAAAGTCTGAAGTCTTCTAAAGACTCACCATTTCCTACTTGAAAGTCTATCTTCTCATACTTAGGCAAACAATGGTATACGGGCTAATAAATGGCCAACATTTTAAGCGACTCGCAGGGAAGCATGCACATTATGCTTTGAATAACCCAACTCATTTATTTCATCTAATCCATTGGTCATGGAGTCACTATTTTTGTACAAGGCTAGCTCTATCTAGAAATTTCCCTTGAAGCAACAAGAACAACTAAAATGAAACAAACTGTGCCCAAGGCACTTAGGGAAGGGAAAACACACAACTGAAAAGGATGTGCATAGGGCACTTAGAGAAAAACATGAAAAGCTATACAAAATGTATAATATATAAAGTGGCTACAAACTCTTCTAATAACAAAGATTTAGATGAATCCCATTGACTAGGATGGGTAGTACCTCTCCATCCAGTTGGGCCAGTTAGAAAGCATTATATTGTTTGCATCTGTGGATCAAATAAGGACCACTACACAAGGTGTCAAATTTGGTATGCTTTCTTGACTTGGCCTTATTTGAATCCCATTTGAGGACTAGATCCCCTTATCTGAAGTCCCTTGCTATGGCTCTCTTGTCAAAAGCTTTCTTGACTTGGGCTTGATGTGACTCTAGTGTCTTCATTGCAAGGTCTCTTATTTCATCAAGTTCCATGAGTTATGCTAATATCAAATTCATGGGCTCATCTTCCAGCAGATCCAACTGATGGGCAAGCTCTAATGCAGGTATCTCAAGAGAAATAGGTAATTTGGCCTCCCTTCCATATACTAAAACATATGGAAAATTATCAATGGTATATTTAGGAGTCACCTAATCAGCCCACAATGCTGTCTTTAGTTTAGTGTGCCATGTCCTCTGATTCTCTTCCATGGTTCTCCTGATGATTCTTAGCAAATTTTTATTTGTGGACTCAGTCAATCCATTTCCTTGAGGATAATAGCTGGAAGAGGTGCTGAGGTAGATGCCTATCTTGAGAGCACATTCACTTGTTTTTAGACCGAGAAAAGCTAATGCATTATTAGAGATGATAGTGGATGGAACACCAAACTTGGTCACGATGTTGTCATAGAAATCTAAGACTACACTTTTGTTAGCTTCCTTCAATGTAATGGCTTCCACCCATCTAGTGAAGTAATTAGTTGTGGTAAGCACCCACTTATGCCCCACACTTGATGGAGGATTGGTCACTCTAATGAAATCCAAACCCCACTGCATGAATGGTTGCTCTACCTGAATCAGGTTGAGAGGAAAAGCTATCAGTCTTTGATTACCCATAAAGAGAGCACATTTTTGACACTTCCTCGCCCATGCTAATCATCTTTGAATAGGTTGGGCCAATAATAACCAGCCCTCATTATCTTTGTTGTTGTAGTCCTAGGTGTGAAATGACCTACTATAGGTCCATCATGGAAATGCTCTAAAAGCTTGGCTACTTGGTCATTATATATGCACCTTAAAATCACCCCATTGATGTCCTTTCTAAATAAAATCCCATCAACCAATGCATAAGGTATAGATTGAAGTCTGAAATACCTTTTTTTTGCTTTGTCCATACCTTGATGAAACTCACCTGTTAGCAGAAAATGTATCATATGATGGAGCCAACTAGTGTGAGGTAGGAGTGCATCCGTCTATGAGTTATCTTTTGTTACCAAAATAACCTCTTTGTTTTCATTAAGGTCATCAACCATGTGCTCACACAAACCTTTGCCTCTCACTATCTTAGTGACCTTGATTTCTACATCATGATCCATGACCTTGGTAATCCAACCAACCCTCTTTTCATTCAAGTCTTTGTTGAGAAGGAAATCCCTCACTCCAGGATGAGACACCATGATATAGATTTTGCTATTGGAGAGCATGGGCTTGAACCTTTTTAGGCTTATTACCACTACAAGGACTTATTTTTTTATGAAAGTATACCTCACCTCATATCCTTCCATCCCTTGACTAAAAAATGCTATTGGTTGTTCAAGTCCTTCACCATTCTTTTTGCATCAACATAGCTGATATATTATCAATATTTGCAAAGGCATACAATAAGAAATATCTTAATAAATCAGAGTTCATGAGTGTGGGTGCTTGGGCAATGGCCTGCTTGATAGCCTTAAATGTTGATTTACCTTCATTTGACTAAGTGAACGCTTGGTTCTTCTTAAGCATAAAAGTGATGGGTTTGGCCAATTTTTCAAAACTAGGTATAAAGCTCCTCACAAGGTTTATTTTCCTAAGGAAACTTTGGAATCCTTTCTTATGATTGGGTAAGGATAAGGCCAAGATAACACTCATTCTATCAAGATCAATAGCTAATCTTTGTTTTGAAATAACATGGCCCAACAACTTACCTTCATGGATGGCAAACATGCACTTCTTGGGATTCAATGAGATCCCATACTCCTTGCATCTCTCAAAAATTAGCCTGAGGTGGTCCATGTGTTCACTGGCATTCTTGGATAAAACCATGATGTCATCCAAGTATACTAGCACCATTTGATTTAACAGCCCTTAGAAAGCCATGTCCATGGATCTTTATAAAGTTGTGTCAGCATTTGACAAACCAAAGGGAATCTTTTGGTACACATATGTGCCCTATTTGGTGGTGAAGGTAGTCTTGTACCGGTCCTCCTCTTTTACCCATACTTGGTTATAGCCTGAATATCTATCTAATAGAGAAAAATATTTAGAACCTGTAACTACTTGGAGAAGTTGTTCCATGTATGGTAGAGGGTAGTGATCCTTCAAGGAGACTTTGTTCAAATCTCTGAAGTCAACATAGCCTAATCTCCCCACTCTTCTTCCTTACAGGCACCAAGTTGGCTACCCATGACGAGTGTTTGATGGGAAAGATGATCCTGAATTTCATCAACTTAGTTAGCTCTTTCCTCATAAGCTCTTCTATCTTGGGGTTGATGGGCCTTTGATTTTGCCTTACATGCTTAGCATCGACCTCTAATTATGTGGTATGTTGGGCCAACTTCGGATCAAAAACTTTTAGGTCATTATACTCCTAATAAAAAATGTTTGTGTATTCTTGGCAAAGTGTTATGAAAGCATGCCTCTCAACCTTGTTGCTTACCTTCCTAAGATTGAGAAGCTTATCCTTGAAGATGAGGACTCTCTCATAGTTTTCTTCATTGGTAGACATTACTTCCTTTTCTTTTCTCATATGGTTCCCCTTAGGAAGTTTGTTCAACCTTAGTTAAACAATTTGATCCTCACATTGATGATGCAATTTACCTTGATTGGTGGAGGAAAACTCAGCTTCCTACTATAAAAAACAAGTAATTTGCTTGTCACTTTCAAAAACATACTAGTGGGCTTCATTATTTGGTACTAATGGCCTCACCACCACATTGACATGTGGCTAAACCTTGGCTTCTTTCATATCACTTGGAATGTCAAACTAAGCTCCCACGGCTACCAATCTATTACATGTTGGTTCTAATTTCTTAGGACAGCTTGAATGTCAAAGGCTTCAAAATATTGAATTAGGTCCCACACTCTATTTTTGCAGGACCTCATCAAAGGATTATTTGTAACATTCAAGCCTCTGATCTGGTTCACTATGAGCTCGTTATCACCATATGTTTGCAACATTTTGATTCCTCTTTTGTTGGCCCATTGAAGGCCATGAATCAAGCCTTCGTATTCTATTACATTTGAAGAGCAATTGAAATAGAACCTATAGGGAAAAGAAAAGATTATTACCTAAAGGGGAAACCAACATTGCCCCAGCACCTACACCATTTTTGCTCCTTGAGCCATCAAAGAACAACTTCCACATACCATTGAGGTCTTATTTAGGTCCAATGAGGGAAGGTATGAGTTGATTCTCTTCATGTTGAAAATAGACACCCGTGTCTCTTTATTCAACACCTTCCAAAGGGTTGAGAAATTGATTATCTCCCCATAGCTCATCTAAGAACAAGTTTGAACCTCTTCAGGATGAGTGTTCAGCTCCTAACCAATTATAAACTCATCCTCATCAAGGATAGTACAATTGATGTTTATGCTATCTGGCTGATGGGGTTCAATGTGGAATTGTGCCATGGGTTCAGCCTTGATTGAGACTTTAGTCTTGTACCTTGTTCTAAATGCCATGTAAGACCAATCTTCTACAAGATAACTGCTAATTTTCTCTGTGAATTCTATAGAAAGACACAACATAAATCAAGGAGTGACGTCAAGGATTATCATGTCATGTACCATCAAAACACTAGGACAAGCATGCAAGGTCAAGCTCAAATCCTTGATGATACTTGATGGATTTGTGAAAGAACCATCAAATTGCATGACTCCCTTAGTATGCAGATCATATTTAAGATGTAGCTAATCAGCTATAGACTTTGGCATGACTGAGGTGCTAGCCCCACTATCTACCAAGTAATTATGCACCAAGGAATCACCGATGATTAATGAAATGTAGAATGGAGGGGGCTTGGTCACACTACTTGAACTTTCTCCCAAAGGACCCTTGGCTACATTAGTAAAGACCGTAACTTTCTTGCTTGGTTGTTTACTTACTGTTGTTGTAACACTCATCTTGGACAAACTTTCCTGAAGGATGTCCACTTGGTCAGGCATGGAAAGCATGTCCCACATTGGTACGCTCACATTGGATTTCTTCATTTGCTCTATAATGTTGATTGGCATACCACCAACCTTTGTGTGGGTTTTGGGAGTTGCTACTATTGGCTTTGTCAATGAAGGATCCATGACAAGAGGTTCTTTGAAAAGCTTCTTGATTGTCACCCATATTCCTTCTCTTGAATCTTGTGTTTGTTGAGACTGGGATGTGAGCCAAACTAGGGATGGCCTGTTGATTAGATGCATAACACTCTTCTTGTTCACTAATGACCATTATGGCCTTCGATTGGTTTAACACCTAATCTGAGCCTTGTTCTTGTGGAGGCTACTCCTGCTTTATTATCATGGGAACCTTCATGCCTTGGGCCATAAGAGTTTGGTTGTACCCATAAGCAACAACCTATTGCCATTAGTCATTGAATGCTTGATTAGATCCATTAGTTGGGATAATAGATTAACCAAAAGAATGATTCCAAGGCATTATCCCTTCAACCTTTTGAGCCATATTATTCTAAACTAGAACTAAAAAATTGGAAGAGCCTACAGCATTTGGATTATAATTATGATATCTAGAATAGTTAGGTTGCCCCTATCCTTCGAAATTTCCTTTGTAAGGTGGCCTATATGCTTGATAAGGTTGATGTTGAGGCTGGTATGGAGCTTGATATGGCTTGTTGTAAACTTTCTACCTCTTGACATTGATCACATCATTCCCCAAATAATGGAGCATGATTTTCAGTTCCAAGTAATTCTTTTGCTCTTGGGAGTCACTGGATCCACTAGTGGAGGCCTCCTCTTACTTTGGTGAAGTCACAACAAAAATCATTGGAGTTGGAAGTATAACATCAAGTGGAGGAATGACTACAACAGGTGATTTGATCTCAAGGAAAAGAGGCATTAGGGGTCTGGGAGTAAGCTTGCTCACCTAAATTAGGTAATTTTCTACTTTAATGGCCACCTTCTATGCATATGGTAGTATGTCCCCTCCTGTGGATTGGATCATTACAACTATATAATTTTTTAGAGACTTTAAATAATATAAGAAAGTAAAGTTTGGGGACAGTCTAACAATGGCTAGAATTATATCCCAAGCCTTCAGGAATCTCATGTTGAAGTCTTGCATAACTTCATATGGAACTCTCTTGATTGTCATTAACTATTCTGCAAGTGACATATGATCACTCTTATCTGAAAACCTCTTACACAAGGTTGTTCCCAACTGGTCCCATGATTGGATAGAGTTAGGAGCTAGACCCTTATATCAATCTAATGCCTTTCCTTTGAAGGATACAACTAATATCCTAATAGCTATATTTTCTATTGTGACATTATGGATGTTGTATAAATTGACTATGTTTGTTATGTGTTTAGTTGGAGTTATAGCTTGGTCTCCTATGTAATATGGGAAAATTTTGATGGCTACTACTAGTATAGGGTCATATTGTGGCAAATTTAAAGGACTTTGGCTGCTGAAACCCACAAAAGCTCTTTGGGGAATCATAGTAGCAAGAGGGGCTAACATGGATCTTCTTGTGTAGGTATGCCTTATGACTGGTTTAGGAAGAGGATTCCATACGTATGGATGAGTATGGGTGAACCTTAACCTCTTTGTTGAGTTCAAAGGCAATTCGACAAATTTAGAAGGAAAACCAATAGTCACTAATCTTGTAGTTACTTTTGGCATGAAAAAATGGCTACTGCTCTGCCACCAGATAGTTGGGTGTTCCTCAGAGATGCCATATGTTGGAAGATGAAAGCTACCACTACTATAAATTAATCAAAACAACATCAAACTTGACCAACCTCCCATAAAAATGGAAATGAAAATGATAGTGAGTCCCACTGGGCATGCTATAACTGTTGTAGCTTGGAATTGCACCCTTTATGGGAGAGTTTTTTAGGCTCTCTCACTTCCAAGTACAAGCATGGGAACAACCTTAGGATGTGGGTATCCTATGTTGAGGTTGAACCTCTAGGATTTTTAATGAGGCTAGTTCCTTAGATGCTTTACTTTAGCTCTTGATTCTCACATTTAAATCTATTATTGGCTAAGGAAAAGGGATATGAGGATAACATGAAATGAAATCTAAGCTAAGGGAGGTGATGCACCAAAATAATTGATCCACTTAGTCTAGGAATCAACACTAATTCATCATAAGATAAATTTTGCTTACACAACCTCACAACCAATTAATTTGCATAAGTATTTTGTAAACTAGGCTCACTAGACCATACATGAAGCAAAGAGGAATTTTGAAATCCACACCAAGAATCCATTAATGGTGGAAAGAGCTCAAGTCCAAACCTGTAATTAACTTGAAAACACCTAAAAATAAGCAAGAAAGAAGCACAATGGGCATGGAAGAACACTTCTTCACAAAGCCATCGTGCACAAGCTTGCTCAATGCAATTTTTAGACAAGAGATAGGTAAAAATTAATCTTTATTGCTTCAAAAGGTCTTTTACAAAGTAATTTTATCACCAATCTAAAGATAATTTCTTGGCTCTAAGGCCTCTATTTATAACAGAAAAGGGGGAAAAGAAGATGGGAATGCATGAGAAATTGGGAAAGAAACCATAAATTCCTATAACCACCATCATCATCCTCCTTTTGCCATGAAATGTGTCATTCCTGGTTCACCACACAATCTTCTCAAGCCATTCACACATTCAAGTCACTCCCTTGGTGGATTTTGAGAATCCATGTCACGGGCAACTAGAACATCACTTCTTAGCATGATTGCATTGATCTTTGTATTAAAGATGGCATGGTGACATTCTCCTTTATGTGTCCTATTGAAAAGGGATGCAGGTCTTCATGTGTTGAAAAATATAACCAAACCATGTTGCTTTTATGCTAGATGGTCATTTATCGAGAATGAGCCATATTGACAGACAAGAACCTTCATAAATTCCCAACTACCAGCCATTTGGACTCCCCTTCATGATGATTGGTCATTGGAAGCTACCTCAGATCCTTAACCTATGCCATATATTTTTCTATCATGAACGCCTTGGATTATCAACCTCCCTACAAGTTGGATGCCTTTTTGCCACTTGACAACCTCTCATTTGTCCAATCATGACTCTCGTGCACTATTGATCCTTAGAAAATGCCATTAGACTAAGCTTATTAAGTCAAGCAGTGTTGGAAACCTGATCTACCCTTTATTGTGTAATTTGGGTTTTCAAAGCTACTTGACTTATAAAGTTTTTCAAGCTAAGTCATTGAAGAACCCTGATTTACTCTATGCAGAGTAACTTGAACTTTTTGATCTCTCCAACTTCAGACTATGTATGCTCCTTTGGTTATAAATTTTTTTGAGTAAATTACTTGGAGAATCTTAATTTACTCTATGTAGAGTAATTTGGGTTCTTTGAGCTTACTTACTCTTTAGACTCTCTCAGCTTGATGACTTCGAGCTAAGTCTTCAGATTTTTACAAATGATCCTCCCACCAAGAAAAGTACCCTTCGGCCTTTGAAAATGGTCCTCCCAAAGGGAAAGATACCCTTTAGAAATTTTAAAATGGTCCTCTTTCTTTGGAAATTGTCCTTTGGGACAATTTAAAATGGCCCCTCAAAACTTTGTCAATGGTACCTTTCGAAGGGTAACATACCCTTCAGACTTTTGTTTTTATTCCTTTCCTTCAGAATTATTTTTCATGGGCTTTTGTAAGGACTCTCCCAAAGGGTAAGGGACCCTTTGAGCTTCTACAAATGGTCTTTTCTGAAGGGAAATATACCCTTCAAAAATTTGAAATGGTCCTCCTGAAGCTCAAAAGAGCCTTTGACAAACTTGCAACTATCCACTTGGAGAAAGAAGTGACTTTTGGATTTGGCAATGACCCTTAGAGTATTCTTTAGAGAAGA